>CM065119.1:35235217-35795217 GCA_033026305.1 Cirrhinus molitorella
TAGCATATCATGAAAAGGTTCTCTAAACGAGCTATTAACCTAATCATCTGAATCAACTAATTAACTCTAAACACCTGCAAAAGATTCCTGAGGCTTTTAAAAACTCCCAGCCTGGTTCATTACTCAAAACCGCAATCATGGGTAAGACTGCCGACCTGACTGCTGTCCAGAAGGCCATCATTGACACCCTCAAGCAAGAGGTCTGTGGGAAGGAAAAAGTGTGGCAGAAAACGCTGCACAACGAGAAGAGGTGACCGGACCCTGAGGAAGATTGTGGAGAAGGACCGATTCCAGACCTTGGGGGACCTGCGGAAGCAGTGGACTGAGTCTGGAGTAGAAACATCCAGAGCCACCGTGTACAGGCGTGTGCAGGAAATGGGCTACAGGTGCCGCATTCCCTAGGTCAAGCCACTTTTGAACCAGAAACAGCGGCAGAAGCGCCTGACCTGGGCTACAGAGAAGCAGCACTGGACTGTTGCTCAGTGGTCCAAAGTAATTTTTTCAGATGAAAGCAAATTTTGCATGTCATTCGGAAATCAAGGTGCCAGAGTCTGGAGGAAGACTGGGGAGAGGGAAATGCCAAAATGCCTGAAGTCCAGTGTCAAGTACCCACAGTCAGTGATGGTCTGGGGTGCCATGTCAGCTGCTGGTGTTGGTCCACTGTGTTTTATCAAGGGCAGGGTCAATGCAGCTAGCTATCAGGAGATTTTGGAGCACTTCATGCTTCCATCTGCTGAAAAGCTTTATGGAGATGAAGATTTCATTTTTCAGCACGACCTGGCACCTGCTCACAGTGCCAAAACCACTGGTAAATGGTTTACTGACCATGGTATTACTGTGCTCAATTGGCCTGCCAACTCTCCTGACCTGGACCCCATAGAGAATCTGTGGAATATTGTGAAGAGAAAGTTGAGAGACGCAAGACCCAACACTCTGGATGAGCTTAAGGCCGCTATCGAAGCATCCTGGGCCTCCATAACACCTCAGCAGTTCCACAGGCTGATTGCCTCCATGCCACGCCGCATTGAAGCAGTCATTTCTGCAAAAGGATTCCCGACCAAGTATTGAGTGCATAACTGAACATAATTATTTGAAGGTTGACTTTTTTTGTATTAAAAACACTTTTCTTTTATTGGTCGGATGAAATATGCTAATTTTTTGAGATAGGAATTTTGGGTTTTCATGAGCTGTATGCCAAAATCATCAATATTAAAACAATAAAAGGCTTGAACTACTTCGAGTTGTGTGTAATGAATCTAAAATATATGAAAGTCTAATGTTTATCAGTACATTACAGAAAATAATGAACTTTATCACAATATGCTAATTTTTTGAGAAGGACCTGTATAGTGATGAAAGCCAAAATATTAAATTTCATGGATGAATATTTACAGAGTAATCCACTATTTTGTAGAGGGGGTCAAAATGGCAATTTTCACCTGAGATTTAGAACCAAATTACAAGGGGGTAAAGATGACTTTAGAAAGCTGACAACTTAATTATCTTATTTTTACACAGAGATTGGTAAGTCTGTTAGGAAAATCAGTTGACTTTAGTCATCTTTGTTGCATTATGTGCTAATGGTGACCATACAAAAAGGGGTAAAAGCACTTTTCAAGTTTTTTCTCCAAAGTTTGCAAGCCTGTAACTCAAGAAGTATTGCAGATATCTTAAAAGTGATCATTATACATGTCTATCTTTCTTCAGAAAAAAATATTCATATATTATATAATTTACATATCAATATAAATCAATTGAATTGTATAGATTTTTGTTTTCTCTTGTACTTATTATGTAGTCTTAAGATAATCTAAAAGTAATCCTATGAATCAAATAATTATTTGTATTATTATTATCGTATTGTTTTGAATTGGTCTGAATTTCTCAAATCAATTTTGAATCAAATAGGAAAGTTAATTGAATCAATTTTCTGTCAAAACAAAGTTATTAATATAAAATAAACTGAAATTCACATACCACAATCTCTGTATATTCAGTGGTGTCCTGAACCTTTGTGATCTCAATTTCCATTGAAGCAGATGCATCTTCCTCAAAATTCAGTTTGCTCACAACCTGGTCCTTCTCTGTTAACAAAATATGACATTATTAGGACTGTATATCCATCACTGAAGCTAAAATTCAGATATTTTTCTTACCCTTTAGCTTCAACTTCTCTAGCCTGTTGGCTATTAGAGTTCTCTGGAAAGGGCTTCCTATATTCTGTACTTCCCACAGAAACTCCTTGTCTGCTGGATATATACTGAAGTACTTTTCACAAACTGTAAAGAAAGAGTTAGGTGCCAAGCGTAGAAACCAGAATTACATCTGTTATGTGAGAAAATGTGACATTTGACTAGATTGTAGGTCTGTTTCTATACCTTTATACATAGCTTCTGAAAGAGGAAATTTCAGCCCTATGTACTCATTTCTGAAGCTACCAACAAAGTCTTCCAGTATCTTTACGCCATGACCCTGGCCCCGGTGACACTTCCTGACAAATATTGTGTCCATTACAGGAAGATGATAGCAGTGGGTCACAAAGTTTCTGCATAAGCTACCTGTAAGTGAAAAGAAATATGAAGTAACTAACAAGTATGGTCTGGAACTGTATATCGTCGCTGTCGGGCGGAATCCTCGTATCTCCAAAACCGTCATTTTTCAGGAAATGAAAAAAACTGCAGATTTTTTGAGTTATTAAATATTTTATCGTTAAAGTTGGTATTATACCATATATTGCTATCATACACTGTTGTGTACCAACATTAAGACAACATTTCCCCAAAATCATGTTTTATCGGACATACGAGGTTTTATGACTTGGGAGCCGGGAGATACGAGCTTACGCCGTCATTGATAAGAATGGTACAGACACAGACTTCGCTGCTGCCAGCAGTGTTCATCAAAGTCTGCGGTCGCGTTGAGCCTTTTGACAAGAGAAAAGGCTTCAATAGTTAACCAAAGCTAACGACTGTGGTTACATACATTTTCCTAAACTCTATTTTAAACGTTAGAGCTATGAGTGATGCAATACCAAAATAAAGCGATAAACTGTCTAATAGGCGGAAATTAATCTGCAGGCAAACAAAGTCTGCGGTCGCATTGAGCCTTTTGACAAGAGAAAAGGCTGCAATAGTTAAGCAAAGCTAACGACTGTGGTTAGCCTACATACATCTTCCTAAACTCTATTTTAAAGGTTTAAGAGCTATGATGCAATACAAAAAAACTGAGTCCGTCTTTTTTCCCCTTAATTCTTCCAGAACAGCTTATACTACTGTTTCAGCTATTAACATAGTTACGTTTTGTATGTAATGCCAAAGTGGTTATATTTCGTTTCGTTTTCTTATTAAGTTAATTTAGAAAAACTTTTGGAGCATTTTTTTGTTCGTTAAATATCAGCTTTTTTTTTTTTTTTTTTTTTTACGAACAGCGGCCAGCGGAAGACTTTTGCCTTTTAGCCTAAATCATTACGACTTGCATAAAATAAAATCTATAGATCTAAAACAGTTAAAGTAGCTATAGAACAATGTTAGTTTAAACATTAAACCTAGATAAATGTGCGCTATTATGTGAATATTGTTTTTGAAGAGGAGAAGCTGAAATCGCTTTGCAGGACATGAGGTGTCAGCGCGATCACATTTTTCAGCGAATAGGCTACATGCCTCACAAACATGACAAATAAATAAATATAAAGCTTTAAATTATTACTTAACGAAATAAAACAAATCAGAAAAAAACGCTTTCATTATGTAATCCGGAAAGATGCTTTCCTTCAAAAGTTGCGTCCAAAGAAGAGATTGCGAGTCAGGGTCTTTGCGACATTATCTCAGAATACACTAGTTTATTAATGGATCATTCAAATATCTCCTTACTGTTTCCACCGACACATTCAATGCTAATTATTTTTGCCGGTGCTTTGTGACAAGAAGATGGAAGGGGACATATGCCCCGACGCTCCAGCGGAGTGAAGAAAAGGTGGAGATACGAGCTCTTCTCAGACAGTTTAAGTGTTCCAATGAGTTAAGAGATTTGCTCTCAAGCTATTTTCAACACTTTAGATTGGTTAATAATTTGTAAAAATTACAGATCCACGTGGGCACTGACCAATAGCATCGATTTGTGAAAAAATATGAAATTTACAAAATTTGGACATACGAGGTTTCCGCCCGACAGCGACGATATGAGACAATATATGAGGAACTGTCATTACCTTTGGGTTTGAATGAGTAAAAGCCAATGGCCTCTCCATCCTTCCATAGTATTTTTGCAGCTTCATCCTCACAATGACACAGAAAGAAAACTTCTCCACTGCTCTTCTCATTTCTCAACACAATTCTGTTGAGAGCATATAGGACTATCCTTTCCCCAAGGGTGCTGACCTAGGATAAACATGGCACTGTTCATGTAGTTGTTATTAACATTTACTCAGCTCATACATATTTGCAAAAGAAACCAAATTGCTAATGATGACACGTAAGGTCAATGACTGAAGCTTTACATAAAAAAGAGAAAACACTGACCTTAACCAGACCTGTTCTTGAGGGCTCTGCTGTTTTAAGAACATCTTCAACTCTCCACCACTGATCCAGCAAATAAAGACCTACAACTGCAGAGATAATGTAAAATTAGTCTGTTAAATTATACAGTTGTGATGTTAGCATCACAGCATGTTAAAAATGATTCTCATTGATTTTCATTACTTGTGACTACATTACCTGTGTTAGAGTCTTCGGGTGAAAACAATGCTAGGAGCTTTTTTGTAGTATCTGTTCCATATAGAGGGACATAACTCACATTGAAGAGTCCAATTTCTATCTATCACCAAGAAAACATAGGCCTACTTGAAAATGTGAAAATGCTTCTCATAACAAAATGTTTTAAATTCACACTGTGCAAATGTAATCGACACATTATTAAAGGGATAGTTCATCCAAAAATGAAAATTCTGTCAAAAATTACTCTCCCTCATGTTGTTCCAAATCCATAATATCCTCGGACACAAATGAAGATATTTTTGATGAAATCTGAGAGCTTTCTGAACCTGCATAGACAGCGATGCAATAGCTCATAGCTTCATAAAATTATGATTGAGCCACTGAGGGCACATGGACTATTTTAACAATGTTCTTACTACCGTTTTGGGCCTTGAATGTTGTAGTTGCATTGCTGTCTATGCAGGGTCAGAAAGCTCATGGATTTCATAAAAAATATCTTAAATTGTGTTCCAAAGATGAATGAAGGTCTTATGGGTTTGGAATGACATGAAGATGTCAGTAATTAATGACAGAATTTTCACTTTTTTGGTGAAGATTATGTGGAAAAACAGACTAAATAAAAGCCAATATTCCCAAAATATAATTTGTCATTCAAATTCTTTATTTAAAACAACAGACCATTTACTTATTTATAGAGAATTATATATACATTTCAATATGAAAATTTGCAGACATTATACTTGTTCATCTTACCTGTTTGGAATCAGATAGGCTGAGGTACTCTGTATTTCTGTAGGGGAGCTGAGACATGTATTCCTCAGCTGCAAGCTCTAAAGCCTCATCATCCACATTTGTCAGAATATCTACAGGAAATGCCATCCTATGGAAGAAAATATTTGTTAAAAAATTACCACTCAGTATTTAAAAATGTATGTAAAAATATATGTCCCAAATGATAATCTATGCGAGTATTTATAACCCATTTATCATAACTTTTTGAACTCACAAGTGTTTTTTTTTTATCAATCACGAGTTTGTGCTTAGTAGAAAATGTTGAATAAAGTCGTTATTTTTGTTTTCTTTGCACAAAAAAATTATTCTCGTAGCTTCATAAAATTAAGTTGAACCACTGACGTCACATGGACTATTTTACTGATGTCCTTACTACCTTTCACGCCTTGAACATGGTAGTACCGTTGCTGTCTATACAGGGCCAGAAAGCTCTCGGATTTCATCAAAAATATCTTAATTTGTGTTCTGAAGAAGAACAGGGATCTTACGCATGGGTGAAATATCCCTTTAATATTTTTGCGGAAAACATGTAAAACTAAAGTAACAGACAATTTTCCAAATTCTTAATGGAACAGAACTTGGTTTTGGAAGCAATTTATTACTTTGTATGGTAAGTGTGATAGATAATTTAGTTGTGCCATTCCTGACGAGCACTGGTAAACATCATTTTGTTTGAATGCATTATAACCCTCTAAACTGAAAATGTATAAAAAACATACATTTTCAATCTTGAAAAACAGGATTTTAGGGATAATTTGCTTTCTCATCACAAACGGCACATCTAACTTAAGACTTTGGCAGTACAAATCAAGGTGCTTATATCAGTTTATATGTATCTACCTCTTTAACTGTGGCTTTTTAGGAATGTGGTAAATGCTGCTTGCGACATAAGGCTCAGAATTGCCCTTGAGTGATAGAACTGACAGCTGCTCTTGATGATTATTGCAGTGTAGATAGAAAAAAATATCACAGCTTAATAAGGTTTACTGTGGTGCCACACCTCCAGCTTAACTCAACCGCATAAACACTAATGTTCTTGTGTTTTTCATAACAAGTAGCTCTGCTGAAATATGGAGAGAGTCCTGGAGATGACATATGTAACATACACACAAAACAAACAAAGCTGTCTGTGCTGTGGGCCTGTTCTCTGGTTTGGCACATTTGTTTAATGCTAGTTGTCCTACATCCTGCAACCAAGGCATTTGTCTTAAAAATCTTAAAGTGTGTAATTTCAAACTTGTATGTATCATCTGTCTTTCCACAGTCTCCACATATATACCACCCTTGAAAGTGCAGTATTGTGGGAAAACATCTAATACAAAGCATACACTCAAGGTGCTACAAGAACGAGTCAAGATGTAATGAATTATGCCTCTAGAGCACAGCTTGAATGTTAGCTTGTGCCTGAACCACTCAATACAAGAATGTGTTTGTTAGTAAGCCTCATAACAAAGTGGGTTTGTTCATGGCTGTGCCTCTACAGTGAATATATTTGGTAGGAAAAACAGTTAAGGGCAGCCTTATGAATTAGTCAATGGCCCTTCTGTCAAGAAACATTAGCAGTGAGGCAGAAAAGCAAGCTTTGTGCGTGTCTGTGTGTTAGGGTTTGCTAGAAACCAGATGAACACCTTACTCAAGTACACACCTGCAGGGCAACTGGATATGAACATTAGCTCTTTGCAGAAACATGCTCACCGTAAACTACAACTGCACAACCAGCGTGCAATCTGGTTAACTGGAAGATATTAAACATAACAGTGGCTAACTAACTTCACAACTTAACGGGGTTGTCATGATATGCAAGATTCATGACACTAATGACAAGTCAATGTCAACTTCAAATACAAGCCAGTCATGTGTGGATGCATACAATCAATTCAAAAATGTCAAAAGTTCCTTTCCAAATTTCAAAAACGTATTACATTTATTTATTCTCTATAGTAGAACAGCAGACTTTTATGTAATTATTGCAGCCTACAGAACAAATTTAATACAACATTTCCCACATTCATATAAAACAGGAGGTGCTTTGCACATGGCATTTACATGTGACACTGCAGACCAACATGAAAACAAGTCATGCAAAAATTCTACATCAGTGCAAGTAATGGACTTGTCTTAACGTTTATCTGGCACGCACCAGAATATTAGGCAAATAAACTAGCAAATAAATATTTTAAACATTCTTTAAATAAACACATTCAGAAAGAGTTTTATCATCACAAAAGTTTGGGATAAAGCTTTGGGATAAAGTTTATCTGCAGTGTGCATAAAAATGTTTTTAAATTAATAAATACTTATAAATGTACTAATTTATGCAGAGTAGCCTACAGTTGAGTTCAGAAGTTTAAATACACCTTGCAGAATGTTAATTATTTTACTAAAATAAGAAGGATCATACAAAATGCATGCATTTAGTACTGACCTGAATAAAATATTTCACATAAGACGTTGACACATTACGTCCAAAAAAATAACCCTGTTTAAAAGTTTACACACACTTAATTCTTAATATGTGTTGTTACGTGAATGATCCACAGCTGTGTTTTTTTGTTTAGTGATAGTTGTTCACGAGTTAAACTGCCTGCTGTTCTTCAGAAAAATCCTTCAGGTCCCACAAATTCTTTGGTTTTTCAGTATTTTTGTGTATTTGAACTCTTTCCAACAATGACTGTATGATTTTGTGAACTATATTTTCATACTAAGGACAACTGAGAGACACAACTATTACAGAAGGTGCAAACATTCACTGATGCTTCAGAAGAAAACAATGCATTAAGAGCCGGGGTGTAAACTTTTGAACAGAAGTGTGTGCATTTTTCTTATTTTGCCTAAATATCATATTTTTCATTTAGTACTGCCCTTCAGAAGCTACAGAAGATACCTACATGTTTCCCAAAAGAAAAAATAAGTTATCTTTACCCTGATCTTCAAATTCAAGAAGTTTTTATCCCCTGGCTCTTAATGCATCGTGTTTCCTTCTGGAGCATCAGTGACTGTTTAAACCTTCTGTAATACTTGCATATGAGTCCCTCAGTTGTCTTTAGTGTGAAAAAAAAAAATGGATCTCAAAATCATACAGTCATTGTTGTGTGTAAAATACACAAATACACAAAGGTGCTGAAAAACCAAAGAATTTGTGGAACCTGAAGGATTTTTCTGAAGAACAGCTTTTTAAAAATTCTGCAAGGTGTATGTAAACTTTTGACTTCAACTGTAACTAAACTGTAGGATACAACTCGGGAAAAGTCACATAAACAATACCACTAACTGTAATATAATATATATTACATGACAAAACTCAAGATTAATGAATTAATTCCAGATGAATTTCGTGCAAAGTGAATCCTTAATCTAAAATATAACGCAGACATCTATCTATAGTTTCTATAGTCAACAGTGAAGTACTTGGGGCCCCTAACAAAAGCCATGAAAGCTTTGGTAACACAGTGTGTACTTAAAGCGCGCTAAAGCAGTGTGGGTGTGTGTGTCCCGCCACGCTGCAGGAGGAATCCCTGCATTTAAAGTCCCACGAACCAAAACAAACTAATTCAACACTTCTTACACGTCTGCCTCCATCTCAAGTAGAGACATTTATCGGGAAACCATTTAAAAGCATATATATTAGAATATTCGCTCGGAACGCTTTGTCTATGTTCTTGAATGACAGTCGAGCCGTGTTTAAAAAGGTTTTTTTTTTTCTTTTTGAGTACGAGCTGTGCCGTGTACGCGCATTTGTGCAAAAATCATCACATTTTGTGTTTAAACATCCATGTTTGACGACTATGGGCCTGTCGAGCAATTTCAAGCTCACTCTTGAGTCGGACCTGGCAGGATTCGTCAAGTAAAACGTTGGTAAAACATGCAGCCCCCCAAAAGCTTGCAGTTGCATAACATACCGCGCACATGTGTCATTAATAATGAAATTAATTAAACGTTCGGGATGTGCTCTTACATGTTCTGCAGCAAATACTGTGTTGTGTTAAAACAGTTTTATGCAAATAATTCACGACTTAATGCCCCAGACTTGGGCAAAAGTGAAGTAGTTAAATAAATATGCAGGCTTTATTCCTCATAAACAGTGAACCTGGTAAACTGGAGCTGAGCAAGAAGCTTAGTAAACAAACACTAATCCAGTGCGCTGATGCGTACTTGGCACGTCGCGCCATTACATTGTTCTGATTTGAAGAAGAAAAATAATGACAAAGCTTTTTGACAGAAAGCAAACGGGACTTACCTGATTTTTAAAAACTCCGTCGATTATAATAAACCCCCGTGAATGAATATTACGTGGCTGTTACATAGTAGTTGTGTATGTGTATGTATGTGTGAGCTCCCTCCCTCTTTCCCTCCACTTGGAGAAGCGCACGAGCAGCCAACTGGAGATGAGCGCACAATCGCGTTATGCAATCACATTCACACTGCCTAAAACCTACATACTAAATCTGGAACGCGTTTGACATTCAAAACAAACGCATTTCAAATAGAACAAACACAAATGCTTTATTAGTAGAATTTAGAAGTAAATGATTTAAGTCTTGAAGAGTATTATTAGAATTTGTGAAGTGAATGAATGAAATAGTAGTGCTGACAGTTTTATTTCATGGAGTGTGTTTTAGGTGTTTTGTAACTGTCTACAGTAGTCAACATTTGAAGTGGATCAAAACCTTTCATCAAAGTTGTCCTAAATCCAAAACAATATCCGTTCTTGTCTTAGGACAACTTTGATGAAAAATTTTGATCCACTTCCAATGTTGACTACTGTAGAAATAGAATAATAATTAAAAAAAAACATAGGAAAGAGAAATCACACACAAAAAAAAATCTCTTTACAGTAACTGTAACAAGGGCTTTCAAGAGCAGAGCCAAAAGATCGAAATTCAGAAGAATTGTTTAATCCAAAAACTTGGAAGTCCCTATATCCATTCTTTAACACGAAAGTAACCTATGGTTGAGACTTCTGATCCGTTGAGGTTTTGCACTTTCTTCACGATTTGGTCAGTTACCCGGATTGGTGGTCATATTGGTGATACTCGGATGTAAACAACAGCATGGATTTAATGTACTACTGAATACGTTGTTCTGCTAATTTATTAATGCTGTCTAAACCACTGAAAAAAATGTGTGCAAGCTGCTAAATCATATGAAGGACTTATTAAGCAGGAAAGGGTGCTATATTTGACAAAGTTAATATCCTGCTAGCACACGTACATCTCGAAGATGTCTACTTGACGTCTGCATTTACATCTGCAAGACATCTGTAAGACGTAGGTTGCTCATCTGCAATACGTCTATACGTTTCCTATCAGATGTCAAATAGACTTCTATTAGATGTCTTTAAGACGTTTATGATTTAGAATGTATGTAAAACTGACATCTTACAGATGTCTGCTAGACGTTTGTACACAGGAGATGCTTTCCAGTTCAAGAGATCTTTAACAGACATCTTGCAGACGTACGTGTGCTATCTGGGTAGGTGGTAAAGATACGTACAAGCATTATTAATTAACACCTGTAATATATTTGCCTAATATTTCACCTACCTGCCCGGAGATTATAAATAAAACACAAATGTTGTTAAGATTCTTGCCCTGGAAATCTTGCCCAAGCAAAACGAGTTTTCTTGTACAGCTAAAAATAGCTAGACACGGAAGAGACCGGATGCCAGACCCATAATATTTACAAATGGCCACATCCACTCTTACAGGATGAAAAAGGTGGATACAGAACAATAATTGATGAATGGCAATGGCAAAAAGGAGGCTAAACAGAGAATAAAGACATGAGACCAAGGCACACCTGGAAACAATCAGGGTGGAATCAATGAACAAAGTTAAGACATAAACAAATGACTTCGTAAAAGGCAAAACATTTCCAACAAATAAGGCCACAATCAGGTACCATGATTTTCATAACGCTTCATTACAATATTATGACATTTAGCTAAAAGAACATTCATTGACCCTCAGGCCAATTCTTCATCATTACAGAGTTGGAGAAATTAACATTTCATCACTTGCTCACCAATGCATTTGTATTTTAGCCAGAAGCAATGATGTGAAGTTATAAACATCTTGATGAATTTGTTTATCAGCTGTTTCATAGATCTGTAATTTAATTGTCAACAGTAGGCCTTAGGTTAGACTCCATAGTAAATTTAAAACAGCTGAAAATAAGGTTGTGAGGGATAGATTTGCACTCAAACAGTGGAGTGCGCTCTATTAATGTCCTTGATGTTATTTTCACATTTAACTTTCAAAACTGTTTTATGGATTTTTTTAATCTACTAAAGGTTTTTTGGAAAGATCATTGTCTTGAAAAGGTGCTTCATCAGCTGAACAATTGCCATGGTGTTATACAATGGCAAAATGCTTTGAATACACTGCACTTTTATCCCTTACAGCTTTGTTTTCATTCCTGTCAAATATTAAATATTGCATTACTCTGATTAAGGTCTATTGTCTAATTTGTTCCTACTGTGAAAGGTGAGTTATGAAAGACACCTTTGAGGCATACAGTTTTCCTGCCCCACACCCTTTTCTGGTTTTCTCCAACATGATTGATCTCCGAAAACAATAGTCTCTATAAAATTCTCTTTAGAAGTTTATTTATTTGGAAAAATTGTACTAGAATATTCTTGTTTTTTCCATATGTATACTATTCTGTCATATAACTTAATATAAAGCTGTGAGGCCAAGCTTTTTGATAAGTATGAAAAGAGATTGTGTGGTTTTTTTTTTTTTTTTTTGTAAGTTATCATTTTAACTATTTGGAGATTATTTTTGTCTGTGACGAAAATATATAATTTTTATAGTAAATATCTACTGTATTAGCTGGTGAGAAATTATAAATTTCATAATCTTATTGCGCTTTACCTTTTATCGTCACTAGGTGGCGTGAGATATTAATTTTAGATCAATGTGACAAAGTATTGATTTGCCCTTATTAAACCTACAGACTGGAAGTTCTCAAGTTTCGTTTACATCTTAAAGTAAATTTCTGCGCTCTGCATGCTGGGTTAAGCCTTTTGTATCATTTTGGGGTTATTTTTTCAGTTTTTGGGTAGATTTTGTGTTACCGAGCTCCTGGGTCAAATGTAACAACCCAGTGTTTGGGTAGTTTTAGCTGTAGCAGTTCCCCACCAAACACGATTCCAGCTCGTGTACGAGAACCAGCGATATTTACGGTGAAAACAGAGTAACAGAGACTGGTTGACACGTCAATTTTTTTTTTACTTCTAATGGTCGTTAAACGCATTTAAATATAGGCAATATGTCCCTATAGCCTACGTATTAAAAACGATATAAACAATGCTGTAAATGATATAAATAAAGAAAATGTCATCATGCAAACTAGTGGTTGTTATTTTACAACAATTAAGAACATTTAAGTTTATCTGTAAACGTTTTTTTCATGTATGAAGTAAAAAATAAGCTAGTATTATAGTAAAAGTGAATCAACACCTTAGCTGGGTTAAATAACCCAATTCGCTGGGTAAAATAAACCCAAAATCTACTGTCCTATATTTACCAAGCCCTTTGGTTAAAAATAACCCAAACTGTGTTGTTTTTAACCCAGTTTTAAGTGAAGTGTTAAGTTAAAGTGTGTAGACACATAAAACGAAAAACATTTTGATATACAAATAATTAAAAATGTAATTTTTAATGACTTAAAACACAATAAAAGCCTCACAGATATTTCACAACCTTCCCCAACCTATTTATTTATTTATTTATTTTAAAATAAACACTTTGTCCTGAGATCATAGGTAAACCTTTCAGTTATATGTCAGTCTGTCTTTACAGTTTAGCCATTTAGCCACGTCTTACAGTGTGTGTACACACACACACACACACATCATGAAATGCTTAATTCAAAATATGGATAATATGGAAAATCATTTTACAGTACATTGTGCCCTGTTTTTACACACTTTTAACCGTATTTTCATAATTTTTTTACTGCTGTCCCAGTAAAAGTTATGAATTTTGTATCAATTTATCCACCTTTCTCTTTAACACGGAAGTAAGCCTATGGCTGAGACTTCTCGTTCAATAGCTGCTATGGGGAAATAACAAGAAGAATAAAAGTGTGCAGTAAGCGATAAAACTGTTTGCACTGCAAACCAGTGTGTTCGAAATTAAGATAATGCATTAAAATAATGGTAAGGCACACCAATTTGCAATATGATGCAGCAAAACGCTCAGTTGTGTACAGATAAAAATAGACCGGAAGCCAGACCAATTCAATTTACAAATGGACACTCTTACAGGAAGAAAAATGTGGATAACATTTAAAAATTGACCAACCTGACACCTATGAGAAAATACTCTTGTCCTGGAAACACGTTCTCACTCCCAACTCGTCATTTATTAACACTGGGTCAGGATCCCTTGGTGTCACCTTTTGATCGACAATCACCATTTTACTATATATTTTACTATAAAATAATAGTATTTTTATTTACTTTTAAAATATAATAGTATTGTCATAATATTGTCAGACTTTAATTATTATTTTGTTTATTTAATTATTTATAGTTATATGTAATGGGTCACAGTGTGTGCAGTGTAAGCACTAAACCATCCAGGTGCTCTCATGAGAACCAGAATGCTTATGCACATTTAATGGTTTGCATGCATTCATAAAAAAATACAAATCATTTCATAAAAATGTATACTTTCATAGATATTTTGGAGCACCTAACCCCACTCCGACCCCAAACCTACTCACTTCTGAGCAATATATAACAAGTAACAGGCAAATAAAAGTATGGCCATGTGTATTTATTGCAAAAACGGACCATAAAAAAAGCAGTAAAAAGTTTTACAAGCAAGTCATGTTATCTGTGTCTACAACTAAGTCTTCTGAAGCCGTACAATATCTTTATATGAAGAATAAAGTTAATTAATAAGGTTTTATCACTAAAAAAGGAACTAATCCCACTCCCTTAAAGCATTCAAAAATATATTTTTAGCATGACGCAATCGGTCACGACACACACAAGAGCCAATTGCATTTTACATCCAAAGCTGATGTAATGCTTCTTCTGGCAGCAGTTTTTGAATTTGTGCACACTGTACACATGATCTGAGCTTTACGTCAGATGAAGACGGTGATTGCGTTTATTCCTCTCACAAATCAATCGTTTTTGCCTCGAAAGACTTAGAATATTAAATGTAAATAATGTAATGTAAATAAAATTGTTGTGACTGTTTACATTGAAAAATCCAACCCCAACGTACACTACCAGTCAAAAGTATTTGAACAGTAAGATTTTTATTGTTTTTTAAAAAGTTAACTAAGCCTGCATTTATTTGATCCAAAGTACAGCAAAAGCAGTTACAAATTTTGAAACATTTTTACTATTTAAAATAACAGTATCTATTTGAATATATTGTAAACTGTAATTTATTCCTGTGATTTCAAAGCAGAATTTTAGCACCATTACTCCAGTCACATGATCCTTCAGAAATCATTCTAATATTCTGATTTGCTGCTCAAAAATATTTAGTATTATTATTATTATGTTGAAAACAGCTGAGTAGAATTTTTTTAAGTTTCTTTGATGAAAGAACAGCATTTATCTGAAAAAAGAAATATTTTGCAACATTACAAATGTCTTTATTGTCACTTTTGATCAATTTAAAGCACCCTTGCTAAATAAAAGTATTAATTTCTGTAATTTCTTAAAAAAATCTTTAAAAATTGTTTCAAAAGCTTTTTATTTCAGATAATGCTGATCTTTGGATCTTTCTATTCATCAAAGAATCCTGAAAAAAGAAAAGTAATGCTGAAAATGTATCTTTGATCAGAGGAATAAATTACATTTTAAAACATATTTAAAAATAGAAAGCAGCTATTTTAAATAGTAAATATATTTCACAATTATACTTTGGATCAAATAAATGCAGGCTTGGTGAGCAGAAGAGACTTCTTCAAAAAACATAAAAAAATCTTTTAACTATCTAATACTGGCAAAATTATTACCCAATATATAATTAAATTGAAACAGTAAAATTTCAATGCCATTCGTGTCTGCATATTGATACCAAAGGTTTCTTATTTAAAGCAACAGAGGACTCTTCACACCGAAAAATGATGCAAAAGGGGTACCCTGCCTTACATTCAGCAAAACCCTGACTGCGCTGTACTTGGACCAAAGAAAAACTACTAGGAGTGTAAATGCTTATTTATTCAAGCCCACCTTCCTTTAATGTTTTCATTCCCCTACTTCTTCATTACCTCTTCTTTCTCTCTTTACACACTTCTCAAAGCTGCGGTGGCCCTCACGCTGCAGGTTATCTGCCTGTTCTTCTCCCCCACCGACTATCACCCTCTGTGGAGTCAGTGACCTGTAACCACCTGGGCAGAAGAAGAGTCAGGATACATAAGACTTCATATCAATAATTGAAAGAAACTCTGCCCCCTTGTTTTAATTTATTGATAAGCCCACCTCGCAATATTCCTTAATTACTCCGCCACCTGCACGCCCACCCTATAGAATGCAGAGGAAGCCATTACGGGAGGGCAGAAAATGATCCTCTGCATCAACAATTGTATCTTTGTGTGGCTAAGACGGAGAGTTAGGTGTTGGGTTACATTAGTGCCCTCATGTTGATCATGATAGGGCACATTTCTTTGAAGCTTATTGGCATTGCTCAAACAATAGGCCTTCACAAGCTGTCATGCAGCAATAACTGTGAGGCACTTCTAGTGTGTCCATCGCAGGTATTTCAAGAATCTGTACAGTTTTGATCAAGAGTGATAGGATTCTCTTTAATGCAAACAGGTTTGGCAAAGACCATGAGGTGAGTCCGACTGTGTTCTGCATTCAGACAAAATGACAGCAAGGACGTTAAAGATATTCTATTGGCCAGACTGGCTATTTTCTGAACCTATCCTACAAAAGACAGGATCCGCATTCCAAACAAGAATGACTTACATTAAAAAAAAAAATGTTTGACTGGTAGCACTTGAATTTCCAGAGTCACAGAGGATATGCTCCCACATTTCACCAAATGAAGATGTCACTGACTCACATAATGCAAGCACATTGTCAGTCAATAAAACCGCATGTGTATGACTTTTTACTCAAGCTTACTTCCGTAATTCTGTTTATGTTTAACATATAATGACTTACATAAAATGTTTAAACAATACTGGTAAGACTTCAGTTTCCAGAGTCACAGATGATACTCTCCGACATTTTATTACAGTACATTATCACCAAGGGTGTAACCCTTGTTTTGAGAAGTGTGGGGGGAGACACAAAATGGGGGTCATGAGCTTCTAGAATGTTTTGCCTCCTAACTGAAGTTCTTTTCACATATTGAATATAGAATTAAAAACAGTATAAATAACAAAAAAATAAATAAAAAAATAAATAAATTAAGAAATAAACAACAGAGTTCGTATTCATATTAAGTGCAAACAATAAATGTAGCCGTAATTATGTAGGCTACTCTCTCAATATTCAAAGTGCAAATAGAGACTGAATTTTTAAAGAATGATACAGAGCTATAGATAACTACACAACCTATTATAGCCTATATACTAATAACAGCCTAGATATGTTATGTAGCCTAATCTGCTTACATTAGTCGCTCTCTAAACACGGGGCATTAAAATTGCTTTTGAATGCGCATTTTACTTTCTGTTTCTTTTTAATGATCGCTTGAAACTCTCGGCAGTGCTGAGCATGCATTCTACAATACAAGACATACATATATAATAACAAATGAATTAAAAAAGTGTCAATATAAGTCAATATAATTGAATGAGTATGACTTTTTTCTCTTTTTAAAAAATGTAAAATAAGTCTCTCATGTCCCCAGACTGTGCCTGTTAAGTTTTACCTCAAAATTTTTTATAGCTTGTTGAAATTGCCACTTTTAGGCTATGAGCCAAACGCACTGTTTTTGTGTTTGTCCCTTTAAATGCAAATGGGCTCGTGCTCCCGCTCCCCTTTTTTAGGCAAAGGCAGAGCTTCTAGAACCTAATACCAGTGTTTCCAGCTTAGCAAATTTGTCGCTAGATTTAGCGACTTTTCAGACCCCCTTTTTTTTTTTTTTTTTTTTTAACAAAAAGGCACTTAGCAACAAATCTAGTGACTTCTTGGACAAACTTTCGTTTCTGAGACTCTCCAATACTACCGCAATGTCCTGCTTTCCCAACGCAGAGCGCTCTCTCTCTCTCTCTCTCTACCTACGTCTGCTCTGTTCAGTGAGTGGCAGAGGACTGGGAACACTACTTTCAGATTAAAAAAAATATATATTCTGTTGCTTCTAACTCAATTTTACAGGCAAGTAAATAGCTGAAATCACGTATGTGTATTTGATTTCATAATGTTGTGATTATGAATCCGGATTTTAGAGTAGCTTAATACCTTCGAGAGCAGGTTATGTAGTCTTCATATTCACCCCATTTTCTGACATCAAAAACAGTAAAATATGTCAATATATCTATGAAATATATCAGTGAAAACCATTTATTGAGAATTTGATTTAAGCACAGAGGCATGACCATGCCACATATTGACGTAGGCTAATAAATATGCTAATTAGCGTATGACGCCATCTAGCGATATTTGGCGACTTTTCAAGTGAGGTTTATCTACTTTTCATTGAAAAAAGTTGACAACACTAGAGCTGTAATCGGGTCTTAAAAGTTAAGCCCGACCCGGCCCGAGCCCGACAAGTGATTTACAGCTTTTTAAAAGCCCGAACCGGTTTACAGCCCGACATTATTCAAATGTGTACACGCACACAGCTTTTGTCAAGAATGAGTCATTTATACATGTTTAATATAACTTATTCATGAATAACATAGGCTATTGGCCACTTGGAAGTTGGAAAAAAAAATAGCCTAATTAATCGTCTGTAACATCGTAACATCTCAGCACTCTATATGCCTAGACATACACTTAGCCTATAAATAGGCCGATGTGCCAATAAAAATGAGTCTTAATTCTAAATTAAGATAACCAAATTAAGATAAAGGCTCCGCGGGATTTGCTTTGCCACTTCTCTCCACAATCTAGCCTCAACGCGACAGTGAATAGCAGCAGAAATGTAATAAATGCATAATGTAGACAGAGTATATAGGCTAATGTTGGCATTATTCTTTTAAGACTCAAATAATATTTCGTTATAATTTGAAAAACCCTTTCTCATTAAGGCTACATGTTTTTGTGGAGGAAAATTATCTAATCCACTGTAGATAACTTCAGCGCGGTCCTGCGCTCACTGATGGTGCGTCCTGCAGCACTTAACGTCCTTTTACCGCTGCTGCCACTGGCAGGGATGCATAGTTTCTGGTGCAACCAAAACGTAATCGCCAGTGGCAAGCCTCCGTTTCACATCCTCAGCATTCATTTTTGCGTCTCTCTTGCGCTAATCGAAACGCATCACATGACCGCTCATTTACGGCAAGCCCGAGCCCGTGTACAATGATAGAAATTCAGCCCGAACCCGACCGAACCCGTCGGGTTTCGTCGGGTTCGGGCAAAGATCTTAAGCTCTAGTCAACACTGCCTAAAGCACTTGGGAGACATTCTCGTCAGTGCAACAATGGCAGACTGCGTCAACTCACTCAGGGGGTGGTTCTATGTTAAAATGGCAGTGTCTGTCAACATTTGTGGGCGAGGCCTATTGCTAACCTGATGTCATATTAGCACCAATGCTGAAAACAGGTCGTTGGGAGACACAGAATATGACATATGGGGATAAAAAAAAGGAGTGGGTGGATTTTTATCACTATAGGGTGGTGTGTTCACACACTGCCAACACACATTTATGTCCAAACACCATGCAAAAGTGAATTTTGCATAATACGTCCCCTTTAAGTTATTATATTTATGTTTAACATATTATGACTGGCAACACTTCAATTTCCATATTCACAGATGATACACTCCCATGTTTTTGCCATATGAAGACATCATTGACTAATATTGTACATTGTAAGTCAATACAACTGAAGCTGCATAAATATTTACGCAAGCTTAAGTAACTCTGATACTGTTTAACACATTGTGACTTGTGTAAAAATGTTTGAACAACGCTGGTAACACTTGAATTTCCAAAGTCACCTTTAATAAGTGTTTGCACTTACGTCACAGTTTGGTCAGTTACCCGGGTGCGCAGCCATATTGTAAACAACAGCATGGACAGTAAAATACTATAGTAGTAGTAAATACTACTAAAGATGTGTTTTACTAATTTATGCTGTGTAAACACACACAAAAAAGCTGTGGAAGCTGTTAAATCATATAGAGAAGGACTTAGTAAGCAGGAAAGCGTGCAATATTTTAACAAACTAAAGTTAATAGGTGGTAAAGAATCTTTAGATCTTTGATCCGTACTAGCTCCTTTGTTGTGGACTGACAGCCGACAATGCTTCCTTCTATTTCTTATCCCAACGTAGTGAACTGCTTAGTTTTTTTCACCAAGCCCATGCATGAGTTCCGTTCAGTTCAGTGGTATTGTTTATGTTCAATGCCACCAATATGGCCGACTTCTGGATTGATGACGTGTCGTGAAAACACAGCAGCTCTGACTTGAAATGTCTGTTAAGTGGTGCTATAACTCTAATGCTCCGTGATGTTTAAAATAACAAACCATCTGCACTACACCTAAACCTTCCTGACAGTATGAACAAACGCAAATGTAACCTAAAAAATGCAATTGCAAGTATGCCATTTAGCTTGTTTTTTAATTTCTCAACTTATGTCCTACTTTGTGAGTGATGTTTTTCCATGAGATTCATACCCAAGTCCAATTCTGTGCCGGCTGAGCTACATCCAGAAAGCGAAACATATGGAGCTTTATTCATAACTATGTACGAAAACCATTGCAAGTGCTCACTGTTTTACTGCCTCTAGTGCTCATTCTGTTGGAAACTGCAGTGATATGCACTTATTGGTACATGTTTCAGCTCTTGCGAAAAGTTCCCATATGTATGTTTTTGTCATGAGATCAGGTTGCATCTTGCAGATGTATATGTGCTATCTGGGTCCCAGCTTTGATCTAATGAAGACGTCACTGACTCTCAAAATGCATCTATCCACCGTATTTTTCCTGTAAGAGTGGGCACAGCCATTTGTACATTTTATGGGTCTGGCCAAGCTATTTTTAGCTGTACAAAAACAGCTAATTTTGTTGCTTGATATTGCGAATTGGTGTCTTAACATAATATTTTAATGTATTAAGTTTGAACACACTGGTTTGTAATGCAAACCATTTACTGCATGTTGTTATTCTTCTCGTTATTTACCCATAGCGGCTTAGTTCTGCATAGTATAGGTCAGAATGATCTAATTCATATCAGTATTTATTTTTAAATATTATAAACACTCTTAAAGGCAGAGTTCATCCAAAAATGAAAATGTTATGTTTATCTGCTTACCCCAGGGCATCCAAGATGTAGGTGACTTTGTTTCTTCAGTAGAACATAAACAAAGTTTTTTTTTGCAGACAGACTGCAACGGTTTGAGTTAAAAATCTATACATAAACATAAATTTTTTATTTTTGGGTGAACTATCCCTTTAAACCTCCTCACTTCTGAGCAATATAAAACACTAGGGGTGTAACAATCTACCCCCCTACGTTTTCTCGATGCATCGATTACAAAAAAATGTTAAGCATCGATCTTGAAACATGGATTTTTGAATCGTTGAATTCGGCCAGTATTCAATCTAAAACACTATTTCCATAGCGATTCAGTGCATGTTTTTTTACTCTCATTCTATAGGGATTCAGTGCATGTTTTTTTTTGTTGTTGTTTTTTACAAATTAAACTACTACAAGCACAAATTAATGAAGACCTTGAACAGCGTTGTTCATGTCCTCACATCTCTCTTTCACACGCTTCATTCACTGCCTGTCACAGGATTGCGCACACACTCTCACTGACACGTTTTTTTGAGGCTTGAGCAGCCAACGTGTGATTTCGCCTTAGTACTTGTGGCCAGTACTGCTTGAAGTAGTAGTTTTCTGTAGTTTTTCAGTGGCTCTCAGTCATACCATTGACATTACCTGAGCAGTTGAAGGCTGTGCGTCTGGACCGGTAAGCAAACAACTACAGTTGAAGACAAAATTATTAGCCCCTTATAAAATATTTCATTATTTTTCAAATAACTCCCAAGTGTTGTTTAACAGAAAGACTTTTAGGGTTTGTAATACAAATAGAAATAAATGTATAACCAAGAATTTTAAAAAGTCTCCTGGTCAAAATTATTAGCCCTCTGATGTTAATAGTCAACAGTGTATCCCTTTTGCTTGATAACAGCCTTTAGTCATTTGCTCTCAACAAGTTTCAAGCATGTCTCCTGAGGAATGACAGCCCATTCTTCCTTAGCAAATCTCTCAAGCTCCTCCAGATTTGTTGGTCTTCTGGCACAAACTCTGGACTTTAGTGTGCCCCACAGATTTTCTGTTGGATTCAAGTCTGGGCTTTGTGCAGGCCAGTCAAGTACACTCACTTTGCTCATTTGGAGGTATTTCTTCACCAGAAGTGAGGTATGCTTTGGGTCGTTATCATGCTGGAAGACAAAATGTCGATCCAAACCAAGTTTTCTTGCAGACTGTCTGAGGTTGTCTTTCAAAATCTTCTTATAGTCTTCCTTTTTCATGTTTTCTTCACTGATGAGATTCCCAGTTCCAAACGCACTGAAACATCCCCACAGCATTATACTCCCACCACCATGTTTCACTGTGGGAACGGTGTTCTTGGGGTTGAATGCCTCCCCCTGCCGCTCTAGTTTTGTCTCATCTGACCAAAGGACACGTTTCCAGTTTGCATCACATTCCCCCAGGTTGTCCTTAGCAAACTTCATTCTAGCTTGGAGGTGTCTCTTCTTCAGAAGTGGAGTCTTTCTTGGTCGGCAACCTCACAGTTCATTCCTGTGCAGGGCTCTAGTGACTGTCTTCGTTGATACATCAATTCCAGACTTGGCTAGGTCATTCACTAGTGTCTTGGCAGTTGTTCTTGGATCTTTAGAAACCTCTCTCACTAGTTTTCTTTCCAAAGTTTTTGAAATATTTCGCTTCCTGCCTCTGCCCGTCTTGTTCTCCACTGTGTTGGTCTCTTTAAACTTCTTGATAATGCATCTCACTGCAGTTCTTGACACTTTGATAAACGTGTGTATCCTTCTCCATCTTTATGAACATTAACAATTCTTTCTCTCAAGTCCAAACTAATTTCTTTTGTCTTTGCCATGATGACAGTGCTTATTATTTTACTAGTTGTTTTGCAAGATACTAATCCTCAGCTTAAAGAGCAATTTAAAGGCTTAACTAGGTTAATTAGGTTAATCAGGCAAATTAGGTTAATTTGGTAAGTCATTGGACAACAGTGGTTTGTTCTATAGCTAATCAAACTAATAATTTCTTAAGGGGGCTAATAATATTGACCTTAGCAGTTATTTATTTATTAATTCTTTTATTCAAGCAACTATAAGAAATCAGACTTTCTCTAAAAGAAAAAAATAACAGGAAATAACGTGAAAACATTCTCTTGCTCTGTGAAACATCACTTGGGAAATATTCTAAAAAATGTCAAATTTCACAGGGGGGGTAATCATTTTGTCTTCAGCTGTAAGTGTCTAAAAGCATACGCACAATTTCATTGAAAGTATATGACCTATCAACTTGTTAAACCAAAAGTACGAAGGAAACAGCTTAAATAACCACAGCATTAACAGCAACCTTAAAATAGGAGTGTGAGGTTTATCTGTCAACTACATGTATGAAAGTTGCTTTTGTTCCTACTTCATTAGCATCATCATTTGCTGATAGAAAGCAATAGTTTAAATCCTGTAGCATTTTATTTTTATGAAAATAAGATAAAGAAGCTCCCATCATGCAAAGTGTGACCTAAAATGCCTACTTTTAAAGCCTTTTTTAAATCTTGGCTTAAATAGGCTAATAAAAAAATAAAGAGAAATAATACTATACTAAAATTTCATGCTAAGTATAAATATACATATTTAAGTTCTTAATAAAAAATACCTTGCAACTGTACTTTTAGTAGCCTATACTAAACTGGCATAAAGTGTGCTAAATTGAAATTATAGTGCTAAAGTCCAACTAAAGATGAACTGAATTTAAATATATTACTTTTCACTATTTCTACATATGCTATATGCCATGCAATAGCATCATTAAAGTAACAGTGGACAAAAGTGTTTTTGTTTTTTTTTGCCCTCACTGTCTGACTCCATAAAGACTGAAGTGTAATTTGCCCCCTGACTAAACATATAAAGAATTTATGGGAACCATTTAAATAATCATGTGAATACTATGATAAGTCTCGAATCGTTCTGAATTTGCAAAAAAACTTTCTTGAATCGAATTGAATCGAAACCCTATTGATCTGAATTGATCGAATTGATTCACTGTTTACCCAAAGATTCACAGCCCTATAAAAAACGTAGCTGGCAAATAAATAAATGATTACAGGTATTCACTGTAAAAACTGACTATAAAAAGAAGTATAAAAGTGTTACAAACAAATCATGTTACATTCCAAGTCTTCTGAAGCCATAAAAAACATGATGCAATCGCTCACAAGACACACAAAAGCTAATGGCATTTCACAACCAAAGCTGATGTAATGCTGCTTCTGACGGCAGTTTTTGAATTTATGCACACACTGCACAAATTCATATCAGTATTTATTTAAGCTTAGTTTTAGACATTTTAATCCTATTTAAAGATTAGTTCACTTCCAGAATAACAATTTCCTGCAGGGCTTGCAAAATCGCTAGCCCGACGTCCTGGGGCTATGGTGTTTTCCAGTCGGGCTACCAAAAGTTTCATCGCCCTGCCCGGCGGGTTATAAACTAGAGGGCTCCTGCAGGTCCTTAAACACTCCTCAATTTAGTTGTATCAAATTTAAGGCCATAAAAAGTTTTAAATACTTTGAATAGTATAAGAAACGTCTTAATTATAATTTTAAGAGGTCTTACAGTTGCGCACAGAAGGACAAGAATCGTGATAGGGCTGGAAAAAAGGCAATGATGTCACTGAATAAATATGCGCGCTGCACGTTGCAAAGTCAAAACGCGGCAGCACCAATGTCTTTATATGAATGTAGGCTATCTGAAGCGAACCGACTGTCCTCAGAAACGTGTCTTTGGCATTTTCTTACCTATGATAAAACTGCGTTAATGAGCGCAGTGCTGCTTTGTGTACAGCTGTTACTAAGGAAACTGCAATATTTCTCCTAAAGCGTAAAGTTAATGTTCCTTTTAAAAGACCAAACAATTTAAGACATAATACATGATATGCTTGATTTATCCCTTTTAATGGTCTAAAGGCTAAAATGCCGTTGTATAAATTTTTTTGTTTTTGTGAAAACCTATATGTGAACTGTAAATCATGTCATTTTATGGCTTAATACATTACTGTATATTGTCAAACCCCACTCATACTGTTCATTTTACTTGTGCAGCTGTTAAAAAGGGTAATAAATTGCCTTAAATTGATTTTTTTTTTAATTCTGCAGATACCCTGTAAATAGTGACATAAAATTCCTTCCTTGATATTTGTGTATTGAAAATATTTTTGATTGACATTTAGACTATCTGATTTTCTATTTAAAAAAAAATGCCTTTTTTTATTTGGGCTAGTTAAATTTTCGGGCTACCAAAATCTGAAGAGTACCAGCCCGAAGGGTTACCTGTGACGAGGCAGAGTCGGTAGAGTTAGGATCCATGTGCGATCGTTTATTAGCAGTAATCGTAGTACAACAGGCAAGATAATCAGGGGCAAACAACAGCAACGTAGGCAATAGCAAACCGTAAACAAAGTCCATGCAAAGTTCGGGGCTGGCAGCTAGCGCGGGTAATCCGTAATACAGGCGGGAGGTCGGGGAAATCCAGAGAGACGTCAATAAAGGAGAACAGTCCAGGTCGGTAACGAAAATCAAACACAGGGAAAAACGCTCAGAGTTGCAGGCCGGGGCAATACAAAACTTCGCGGGGAAATGCGGGTAATGGCGGCTATTTATCCGGAACCGCGATCCAAGATGGCCGCAGGAAGGAAGTCAGCCCAGGCAGTGGGTCGCTGGGAAATGGAGTAGAGAGGTCTAATACTCGGGAGAGGGCTCCCGCTGACGGCGATCGGAGAGAACCACAGGAACCGGGTTTATGACAGAGCCCCCTCCTGTGAGCGACTCCTGGCGCTCAGAGGCCTGTGACGCCGGGGTCTCCCCCTTCCTCTGGGGGCTGGTCGATCTGGGTGAGATTGGTGGAATTCTGCGGTAAGGTTGGGGTCCAGGATGTCGTCAGCTGCGACCCACGACCGCTCCTCTGGGCCATAGCCCTCCCAGTCGACCAGGTATTGTAGTCGACCTCCCCGGCGTCGGGAATCCAGGATTTCATAGACCTGGTAGGCCTCCTCGCCGTCAATGAGGATAGGAGGAGGGTCCGGTTCCGTCTAGGTTCTCCTCTCCTCTCGGCGCGTCAGCGGGCTTCAACAGAGAAACATGAAAGGTGGGTGAGATACGGTAATTAGAGGGTAAGCTTAATCTGAAGGAGACTGGGGTGATTTGTCTAATGATTTTGAAAGGACCCACGTACCTGGGACTGAGTTTCCTGCAGGGTAGACGGAGGCGCAGGTCCCGGGTAGATAGCCAAACCCATTGTCCAGGAGCATAGGGGGGATTTCTGGTGCGGAGTCGGTCAGCCTGCCTCTGGGTGCGCCTGACGGCATGTTGGAGGTGGACGTGGGCCGAGTTCCATGTTTCCTCACTCCGGCGCATCCAGGTATCTACTGCGGGGAGGTCACTGGGTTCACCCGACCAGGGGAAAAGTGGCGGCTGGTATCCTAGAACGCATTGAAAAGGAGTTAGTTGGGTAGAGGGCTTCCGGAGTGAGTTCTGGGCATACTCGGCCCACATGAGATAGCGACTCCAGTCTTGCTGTTGGTTGTGGCAGTAGGTGCGCAGGTATCGGGATAGTTCTTGATTGAGGCGTTCGCATTGACCGTTGGATTGAGGGTGGTACCCAGAGGTCAGGCTGACGTTGATTCCTAAGAGCTTGAAGAACGAAGACCACACACGTGAGGTGAACTGAGGGCCGCGATCAGAGATGATATCCTCTGGCAGGCCGTAGAGACGGAAGACCGAGTTGCAGAGGGCCTCTGCTGTCTCGAAGGCGGTGGGTAGTTTAGTTAGGGGGATGAGTCGGCAGGCCTTGGAAAACCGATCCACAACGGTGAGTATGGTGGTGTTGTGCTGTGAAGGAGGTAAGTCGGTAAGAAAGTCAATGGCAATGTGTGACCAGGGGCGCCGTGGGATGGGCAGTGGTTGGAGCAACCCGGCCGGGTGCTGGTGGGGTACCTTGGACATACTGCAGCAGACGCATTTCTTGATAAAGTCGATAGTGTCTGATTGGATGGTGGGCCACCAGAAGCGGTTAGACAGAAGATCGAGTGTGGCGTTGATGCCAGGATGGCCAGAGCTGGGGACCGAGTGAACCTGGGCTAGCACCCGGGGTCTGAGGATTAGCGGCACATAGGTGCGGTCCGGGGGGCATTCAGGAGGGGCAGGCTCGTGAATCTGGGCCTCGGCTATCTCCGTCATGAGATCCCATTGCACGGGAGCGACAATGACTGAGTCAGGGAGAATGAAGTGGTCCTGGCGTGGCTCTGGGTCCGCCTCGGAGAGTCTGGAGAGGGCATCGGCCTTGGTATTCTGTGATCCGGGTCGGTAGGTGACATGAAAGTTGAAACGCGTGAAGAAGAGCGCCCAACGTGCTTGACGATGGTTGAGGCGGCGAGCCGAGCGGAGGTATTCTAGGTTTCGGTGATCCGTAAGTACGACGAATGGGTAGCGGGCGCCCTCAAGCCAGTGGCGCCACTCCTCCAGCGCAGATTTGATGGCCAGAAGTTCTCTGTTGCCGACGTCGTAATTGGTTTCGGCTGGGCTGAGCTTGTGCGAGAAGAAGGCGCATGGGAAGAGCTTGGGTGGATTACCGTGGCGTTGAGAGAGAACGGCCCCGATCCCTGAGCTAGAGGCATCGACTTCGACCACAAACTCTTTCTCCGGGTCTGGATGGTGGAGTATGGGTGCGGTGGTAAAGCGGGTTTTGAGGTCCTGAAAGGCCTGAAGTGCTGCTTGGTTCCAGATTAACCGATGGCTGCCGACCTTGACCAGGGAGGTGAGAGGTGCTGCTACGGAGCTAAATCCTCTGATGAAGCGTCTGTAGAAGTTGGCAAATCCTAGAAAACGTTGTAGCTCTTTCAAAGTGTTGGGACGGGGCCAGCTACGCACGGCTCTCACCTTCTGATCATCCATGGCAATCCCCTCCTGACTGATGACGTAGACGAGAAAGGAGATACTGGTCCGGTGGAATTCGCACTTCTCCATCTTGGCAAACAATTGATGGTGGATGAGTCTTTGCAATACCTTTCTGACGTGGTTGACATGTTCTTCGTAGGAGTTGGAGTATATCAGTATGTCATCAATGTACACTATTACCCAGCGGTTGAGCATATCACGGAGGGCATCATTGATGAAGGCCTGAAAACACGAAGGACTGTTGGAGAGCCCAAAGGGCATAACGAGGTATTCGTAGTGTCCAGTGGTGGTAGAGAACGCCGTCTTCCACTCGTCGCCCTCCCGGATGCGAATGAGGTTGTAGGCACTGCGTAGGTCCAACTTGGTGAAAATCTTAGCGCTGCGAAGCTGTTCCAGGGCAGAGGGGACAAGAGGAATAGGATATCGATATTTTACCGTGATGTCGTTGAGGGATCGGTAGTCTATACAGGGCCTGAGGCCGCCATCCTTCTTCTTGACGAAGAAAAAACCCGCAGAGGCCGGAGAGGTCGAAGGACGAATAAATCCCTTCTTCAGTTCTTCGCTGATGTAGTTCTTCATAGCCTCGGACTCGGGTTGCGAAAGGGGAAAGATCCTTCCCCTGGGAGGTTCTGCGCCAGGTTGAAGGTCGATGGCGCAATCCCCTGGTCGGTGAGGGGGCAGTTGGGTGGCTTTGATCTTACTGAAGGCTTCCTGGAGGTCCTGGTACTCGCTGGGTAGGCCCTCAGTTCGTGTGTGTGGTAGGGTCTTGAGCGGGGAGGTTATGTGGGTGGAGGTAGGTGCTTGGAGTGCCCTGGAGGAGAGGCAGTGATCCTGACAGTAGGAAGACCATTGTGAGATGACGTGGTCTGACCAGGAGATGACGGGACTGTGCTGGTTGAGCCAGGGGTAACCCAAGATGACGGGTGAAAGCGGGGTGGAGATAATGAAGAGCCGGATGACTTTGGTGTGGCGGTTGTCAATCCTGAGTGTCAAATCCGAGGTGGTGTGGTGTATCTGGCCAGATCCAAGGGGTCTCCCATCTAGGGCTGCCACTGCAATGTGATTGAGACAAGAGAGCTGAGGGATACCGTGCTGCTCAACAAACTTATTGTCAATGAAATTTCCAGCCGACCCAGAGTCTATTAGGGCGGTGGTACGAATTATAGTGGAGCCAAAACGTAACTCAATGGGGACGGCTAGATTGGTATGAGAAACAGGATGGGAACTCACCGAGCTGGGCCTGCATGGAGGACGGGTCGGGCAGGTGGAGCGGATGTGACCGGGCTGTCCGCAGTATAGGCACAGGTTACCCCTTAGTCGCCTCTCTCTCTCCTCCAGGGTCAGATGAGTAGTGCCCACCTGCATGGGCTCTGCCTCGGCGGCGACAGATGATGCAGCGGCGGCGGTGGCGGTAGAGTTAGGATCCATGTGCGATCGTTTATTAGCAGTAATCGTAGTACAACAGGCGAGATAATCAGGGGCAAACAACAGCAACGTAGGCAATAGCAAACCGTAAACAAAGTCCATGCAAAGTTCGGGGCTGGCAGCTAGCGCGGGTAATCCGTAATACAGGCGGGAGGTCGGGGAAATCCAGAGAGACGTCAATAAAGGAGAACAGTCCAGGTCGGTAACGAAAATCAAACACAGGGAAAAACGCTCAGAGTTGCAGGCCGGGGCAATACAAAACTTCGCGGGGAAATGCGGGTAATGGCGGCTATTTATCCGGAACCGCGATCCAAGATGGCCGCAGGAAGGAAGTCAGCCCAGGCAGTGGGTCGCTGGGAAATGGAGTAGAGAGGTCTAATACTCGGGAGAGGGCTCCCGCTGACGGCGATCGGAGAGAACCACAGGAACCGGGTTTATGACACTACCAGAGATTTTGAAATTTTGTGAGCCCTGTCCTGGTAACCCCGTGTCCTTCAAGATGTTCATGTCTTTCTTTCTTCTGTCAAAAAGAAATAGCTTTTTTTAAGAAAAATGTTCCAGGATTTTTCTCCATATAGTGGAATGGGAGCCGATGGGTTTCAAATGTTTCAAACAATCTATTTATATACTTTTTAAACACACATCTCATCTTGCACTAGTTCTGCGATGCGCATTTTTGTTCGCTTCACACATTGCACATTGCATCATGTTGGAAAAGTCACACATGGTTAGTTCTTGGTCTGTGCCGTTAGGGTAGGGTGAAAAACTCATCTCATTTTCTCCTCTAACTTTAAAATCGTCTGGCATTGTTGTTTAACCTTATTTTGTAAAGGGTGTTTGACTTTCTTTGAACGCTCTTTTTGTAAACACTGGGTCAGTACTTCCGTGTACTTCACATGTGTGCAATTCCTCTAAAAAAGTAATTAATTACTAGTTACAAAATACAGCTTCAACAGTGTAATAAGATTACTGTACAAATTACTTTCTCTAAAAAGAATTTATTACTAATTACTTTCTAAATCCTATACCAACCTGAACAAGTTAATTATACAAGGATAGACATGAAAAGGTTCTTTTAATTCTGTTACATAAATAACAGATAACTACATAGATTGTTCTGGTCATACTTTAGAATTAAGGTCCAATTCTCACTGTTTACTAACTATTAACTATGACTTTTGCCTCAATATACTCCTAATTGCTTATTAATACTTAGTAAAGTAGTTGTTAAATTTAAGAATTGGTTAGGATTAAGGATTTAGAATAAGATATTAATTTGTTCTTATTAGTAATAATAAACAGCAGCCAATATCCCAGTAATATTCATGCTAATAACCAACTAGTTAATACAGAGAATTGGACACTAAAGTGTTACCAATATTCTTATTAACTCACCAAAGTATTTAAAGTGAGAAGGGTACATAAACAGTGTGCATTTTTAAGGTTAGACTTTAAGTTTTGATGTTAAATCCACTATTGTATTGTATATAAATGTACTACAGTCTATACACAGTATTAAGTTCAATTACATAAAAAGTAAGAGTAATCCCTTACTTTACTTTTTCAAGGGAAAAGTAATTAAATTACACTGGTAATGTGTCAGGTCAAGCTAGTGCAAGACAAGCATTTGTGGTTAAAAATAATATAAATATGCATTTTTCTTAGAAAATGGCTGATCGTGTCCTAAATAAACTCCTTATTCCTTGGCTGGGGTTGTGTAGAGCCCTTTGTAACTGCAGTTTGTACCTTCAATCTGTTGATCACCATTGAAATCTCTATATGCAGAAAAATCCTGGAATGTTTTCCTCAAAAAACTTAATTTCTTTTCAACTTAAGAAAGAAAGACATGAACACATTGGATGACATGGGGGTTAGTAAATCAGCTGGAAATCTGAATTCTGGAAGCGAAATAATACTTTAAAATATTTCTACATCAGCAAGGACCCGTTCAACATAGACGATAGTCTGTTAGCATATTTGCTGGTACAAACTGAGGACTACGAAGTGGATTTGGATTTTGATGGCTCTGATTAGACAATATTAAATAGGAAGAGCTTATTTCTGCCATGTTATTTTTGTATTTTTTTTTGGCTATGTCCTTGGGGCATACAAGCTTAGCCTGGAGGGCTGGCGAGTGCTGCGAGTGGGAAGAATAAAAAGGCTCTTTGTTACAGTTTGGTCGGTTCGCCTGGCTGACTTCGGGCACAATGTTGAGTGACAGGGCTTGTCTTGCTAGCTCTTGCGGTCAGCATGGCTCTGCTCATCTGTCATGGACCCTGGGGCCTCCATCACCAGGCCCACAATGGGCGTGATTATAACTGTGATTATGGTTATGATGACAGTCAGAGAGCACAGACTCAAACTTCTAGTTCAGGGAGATTGTTTGCTTTCACAGGATGCTCAGGTTTATTGATTTTGTCAATACTCTGGGATAATACACTCATTCGTCAGTGTAGGATTCAATACACGTTGTGCGTCACTTCAGTCTTTCAGAGTGGGTGAGGCCAACTGTAGTCTAATTAATGTGTTTACATAGCAGGCAAAGCCAAGCTGCGGTCACATTATCTATTATTTAAACTTAAATGCTGAGCTGGTATGATTGCAGTAGGACCAAAGTGTTTACATGACTTTTAATAAGACCAATTATTGTTTTAGCCTGACTGAGAAATAAACATTAAAGAGCATGTGACACAATTACCCAGTGTATTTAAGCACTTTAAAGAGGTAAGATATGAACCGACAAACAAAGCAACAACTTTGCTAAAAAAAAACTCTTTGTAAAGATTGTTTTGTGGAACTTTAAGAGGCTGCCACAGTCAGTGTAAATGAGATTTCACACTAGTTTCTTTCTGGCAGAGGAGACCACCTACACAAGGTTGTGCTAATAATGTCACATCCTTAAATAGCACTAGCATGAATAACACAGAGGTGTGGCCTGCACATCAGTACAATAGATGACTCCCCATTTTGGACTTTCATAACCTCAGGTTCTAAAGTCTGTGAGCAACTTTATTATTAAAACTATAACTAAGTTACATCTCAGTGCCTGTCTTTTTGGCTGCTTTCCACAAAGGTTGATGATATTTACTCTGTGGTGACGTAGATGCTTTCAGAGTGGAAATGTACAGCAAGCTAAACTGCCATGTCATGAAAAGGAAATGGGTGAGGTTTGCTTTGCTTTTGTGGTAATGGTTCAGGAAACAGTGCTCTTTTGTTGACCTCCACCATACATCTGAACATGTGGTTTAATCCATATTCTTGGGGATTTAAACCAAAAATGCTTTAAAGGTGACATCTCATAAAAAAAATATGACTTTTTCCTGGTTTAAGTGCTATAATCAGGTCCCCAGTGGATCTACCAACTAGAAAATGTGAAAAAGGACAACGCAGTAGCTTTGTTTTGGTAAGCCTTTCTCTGCAAGCTTGTGAAAAAACTAGCCACTCGCTCCCCTGTGACATAGAAAGGAGATCTTGTTATAATATTACCACCCCTTAATATGCACGTTTCCCCCCTTGGTGAAACGTGTTTCCGCAAGCGACAACGCTGTACCAGTTCTAACCATAGATATGTATAGACACCCTATTCGACCGCCCCAGATATGTTGACGTGTCCGTCATTTTGAAACCGTCAACTTGATGTCATTCACCATAATAATCAATGAATATACAAGCGTACAACTTGCCGTTGTAGACACACAGTCAACGCATTCAAAGGTTTGCATACCGTTCCAAAAATGGCGGATGGCCTATGTATCACAGACCATAGAAACAGTCGCCAATGAGGCATCTACATATATATATATATCTATGGTTCTAACGCCATCGCGAAAGTTCAAGCAAAGCATGCTAACTGTTCTAGTGTTGGCTGCACAGATGAGCACATAACACTATTTAGAGTCTAAGCCTCAGAGAAGACAAGAGAGCAGTGGATTTATTGATTTATTTACTGTATATTACGCTGCTGCCACACAGATCTAATATAAACATGCAATTTCTTTTCCAGCTGTTTACCTTCACAGACATAACCACTGCTTTTGTAACGTGTGTGTGTTTTTAAAGTAAACGTGTGTGTATTTGACTATAAGATATGAAAGAAAACTTGGTTTAGTGGTACATGGCATGTAACAGTTGCTTTTTGTTTGCATACTTCAGATGTGTGTGCTCAAAAAACCCGATATCAGAAGTTTAAAGGGCAGGTCATATGGTATTTTAGTGCCCTAATATTGTGTTGGAATCCCCTACACTAGGTTTAAATGCATCTAAGGTCAGAAAACTTTCTGTAAAGGTCTGTAAACCCCTCACTTATATAAACCTACTCTGGGCTACTTTTATACAGCTGCCGCAAGTTGTTTTTCATGTCCGTCGGTTGAAGCGGCCCCAATAACGTACTATTTAGCCCCTGGAATGCTAATTTTACTAGAGGAACCCCACCACAACACGTGTATTTTACCCCCTGTACAGCCATTTTTACCGGGGGACCCCCCTCGAAATGCCATTAGTCTAGTTTTGAGTAGCAATTGGCCGAGTTTTGTTTTGAAAACCTGGCAATCTTGACTGTAAGCACTTCACAAAACTATAACGGTAGATAAGTTAGCCTAATGTCCTAATGTGACTAACTGATGAACAATACAGTTTTGTAAATCAAACAAGGTCTACATTCATTATTTTTAAACCATTTTAGAAAATAGTGGTTTCACAGTGAATTATCAGAACTATTTCAGTAAGTGGTTTACCTGGAAACCTAAAGCTGGTTATCATACTTTAAACAGCTTGAAACAACCAACTCAGAAACACACAGCTTGTTGCTGGGAGATGATTGACAAATAAAAAAACAATATGTGTTATACAATCATCTTAAAATAATGGTAAAAGATCTAAATCTGTGGCTGTCAATGTGTGATTTCCTATAAGATTTGTCAACTCTGACTCCACAATGTCTTCATGCAACCAGCGTTGACTTATCCAGACAAAATATATCATTATATCAATTTAATCAAGTTTCGTATATATAGAGAGAGAAAGAGAGAGAAATATGGGGTAGTAGCATGACAGTTTCTGACCTCTGACAATTCTATAGAAATGTTTCATATGGAGAAAAATAAATACAGGGCCTACAGCTTTACAAACCATCTTGTTTTCTTAAGAACAGGAAACTGCTGTTTAGTTACAACACCCTTATATAAACACTGCAGGTTGCAGTATGACTACAAATGTTACCATGCAAATGACATTTTGCTTCCACAATGAATCCATAAAACCACCCGCCTATGTTGTTTTCCTTTATGAAAGCTCATGTGTGTTATATGGTTACACGTGTTAATATGCCATGGTGGAACTAAAGCTACAAAACATGACTAAGAATACAAAAGGTTAACAGTGCATGTGTCCAAAGCAGATATGCATGTTGACAAGCAGATGTAGTCAGGGCATGATCTCAGCCTAATGGCATTTTTTTAATACTTATATTTCTAGAGGAAAAAGGCCAATTCAGAGACACTGCTGTCTGTTTCCTGTTTTGAACCAGTTTAGCACCAACTTAATGTTTTTCATTCCTCTCTTAAACCATAGAAGAATGTATTATCTGTTGAAAGAGACTTCCTCATATCTTCCTTTCAGGAAACACACTGTGACCAGGGTTGCAAGGTTGTCAAACCAATTGTACTCAAAACTAGCCCAAAAGTAGCCACATTTCAAGGGGGGTCTCTCAGTAGTTCTGGGGGGAAATACACAACTTTTGGCAGGGTCCCCCTGGTAAAATTAGCATTCTAGGGATACATATTACGTTCAACCCGCAGACATGAAAAACAACCTGCAGCAAAAGTAGCCCAATTCTGCGGGAAAAACCACAGACTTGGCAACACTGACTTATCCCTGTTTCTGTTCCGACCTAGAATGCAGCAGACCTTTTGTGAATAAGATGTACATGTATTTTTCTGCACTCACATACACTGATTAGTCATATTTAAACCGTTGATCCCAGAGCAGTAACTGATATTAAGTAAATAAAACTTACACAGAGGGCTCTCTGTACTATGTGCATCAATGTAGAGTCTGAGACATAAGAAAAACTGAGAGGGCCAGAGGTTTTAGTGGCAGGCGTCTACATTCCAGAGTGCATTAACTTACACTGTCAACACTAGGATGGAGCTGCATGTGCTGGTCAAACTGCATTTAGATTTGGGAAACCGAGCCACGTTGGCTACCTCAGTGGTCAAACATGCTGTACAATTACTTCTTCAGACTGAAAACCTTTCAGAGAAGTAGGTTCAAGATCTCTGTTTCCAGCTGAACAGAGACAGACTGGCACAGGGCAAACTCAGGACATTGCCACTCACTGCTTAAATAAAAACAATTAAAATCAAACTTAATGTTAGTATTTGACAACATTCAATCAGGTTCCAAAATAGTGAAAAGATTGTTCACAAGCAAGCTTTAAAAAAATGTCTCAAGGGACATATCAGTTATAAAAAAGTAGCTTTTGGGAATTCACTCGGTTTGTACGCTCAAGTGTCTTGTTGCAGTGAAAGTTTAGGTGCTTTTGTCCAGCTATTGACTTGTTGAGTCAAGAAATGAAGGCTTTCTTATCAGCCTTGCATCTCCAGTTTACAGACTGCTGAGTTTGCCCAACTTTATCTTAGTTGACCGACTGTGGATACAACAAAGCAAACATTTTAATACCAGCTTAATGCAAACATTAACAGAATAAAAAAAAAATCAAATGAGGGCTTTGACAGTAATCCAGATATCCATTTCAAAGGTGACGTCTCATAAAAATCGGACTTTGTCTATAAGTGCTATAATCATGTTCCCGGTGACTCTACCAACCCAGAAAATGTGAAAAAGATGGCTTTTGTCTGCAAGCTTGTTAAAAAACAAGCCGCTCAGATTTTGCTCCCTCTGTGACGGTAGAAAGGGGAACTTATTATAATATTACCACCCATTAATCTGCACGTTTCCACCCATGGCGATGCTACTGTGTTTCGCAAGCATCTACGGTGTATGTTTGAGCAAAGCATGCAAACTGTTCTGTTGTTGTCTTAACAGACAAGCACAGAACACAATTTACAGTCCTAGCCTCAGAGGAGGCTGTATATTTTGCTGCTGCCACACAGATCTAATATAAACATGCAATTTCTTTCCCAGCTGTTTACCTTGTAGCTGTTTTTGTTAAAAACTCATGTGTTTTTAACATAAACTTGAGTGTATTTGACAGTTTAAGCACAATAAGACATGAACTTAGTTTAGTACTCACATGGCGTGTGACAGCTAGTGCTTCAGATATGTGGCCACTCAAAAAAATGTATAACGAAAGTTTAAACTTATATGGTTTAAAATACATAATTTCAGCATGATAGACATGATAATCAAAACCAAATATATGTTTTTAGCAGAGTATCTGAGGCACAAGCTGTAAAAGCACAGCTCTAATCTGGAAAAGGGGGTGGGCAGCTCATTTGCATTTAAAGAGACATGCACAAAAACAGTGTGATTCTGCTTCCATACAAAATAGGCATTTTCTAAATTATATAATAAATGATCTGTGGGGTATTTTGAGCTGAAACATAACAGACACATTCTGGGGACACCTGAGACTTATATTGTAAAAAGGGACATAATGGTCTCTCTAATATGTTGTATCACACAATCAAGAGTCTTGCTGTAATATACACTACCCTCCAAAAGCTTGTAAACACCCCTGTGAAAAAAGACAGGCAAAGTGTGGTTTTGGACGATATCTGCATAAATCCTTATCATTTTTGGTGCAAATACATTAAAGTAACTTGACAATATCATTGAAGACCATCATGTCTGTTATGGAATGGCCTTCCCAATCGTCCGACCTCAACCCAATTAAGCTACTATGGGAAAAACTGGACCGTGATGTTCGTAAGAAGTTTCCAACCAGTGTGAATCATCTATTGGCAATCCTTCAGGAGGCTTGGAGTAATATATCAAGTCAATGTTTGAATAAACTGACAGCTCAGATACCCAGATTATGCAGAGCTGTAATGGCTGCTAATGGTATATATATCAATGTAAGTTTTTTCTGAATATAAAATGTCTATGTAATAAAATATGTTTTCGTAGTTTCTGTTGCCCCTTATCATTGATTACAAATTAAAAAGGATTCATACCAATATTGTCCAAAACCTCACTTTTCTAGGGTGTTTCCAAACTTTTGGAGGGCAGTGTAAAGTCCAGCAGCACTAATGTAAGTGTGAAATTGTTTGTGCAACAGTTAAATAAACCAGAATATCAAGCAACACAGTATTGCCACCTACTAAATCACTAATTTCCTGTGATACAGTAGTGGCATTCCTGAATTAAACTGCATTTTTAACAAATCCTTACACAATCCCTTCAACAACTTACATGCAGAACTTGTTTCATTCCTGAATGAACAATGCTTAACAATGTTATGTGCTCAAGGAGTGACCAAAAAAAAAAAAACAACAACAACAACTTAACAGTCTGTCTGAAAGGCGTATATAAATCTACAGCAGTATATGTATTATAATATGCTATCTAGAATTTAGCTTCTATCAACACTTATGGAACCAGACCAGAAAGAATTACTGCTTAACATTTACTTTACTGATAAACAGTTAATAAAGAGTGGCTTTTGAGTACACATGTGTGGCTGTTTCACTGTTACAACAATAGAAAGAGAAAGACTCAAGTACAACAGCTTATTAGCTTTATTTAAAACAAACAAATTGGATGTCCAGACATTGTGAATAAATATATGTCATTTTAAAATGACAAAACATTACCCTGGCATTGATACAGGAATTGTTTTGAGATGACTATTTAAAAACTACAAAAGTCATACTTATAAAGTGGGAAACATTAAAGCCCTATGAAAATTTCAACATAGACTGATTCAGTAAAAAAAAAAAAAAAAAACAACGAAAAAAGATGGTCTACGTGTATCTGACAGTCTTGGTTTAAATAAATTTAAATATATAAATATTTCATACCTTAAGCACCTATGAATGGATCTTTGGGTCAAGTTGTAAAGCAGAAGCTGAAAGGCAAGCTCATTAACATACTGACCTAGCAAATAGTAAACAGCAACATGTTGAAATTTAAATGGCTCGGAAATACAGCTTTGTGCTTTGCATAAATGCAGCACCAGACAATACATGTTTCAACCAAAACATGAAAGGCCCTTTTTAAGACACTCTGTTCAAGCATTGTTGATGCTGCTTCTCCTCAAGTTTCTCTTCAAGGCATTTAATAATGACAGGGTCAACTTTGGGATCAAACTTGTTTGCAAACCAGTGGCCATCCTCCAGAAGCCACCGGAGCTCCGCTGCACCATAGATGCAGACGCTGCGTCTATGTCTGCCGGTGCATTGTGGATACAAACGGCCTTCAAGGTAGTTCCATTTAACCAAACGCGTCCTACTCTTCAGGTCTGTCACATCAGGCTCAGATCTCCCGATGTCTCCAGGAACTCCAGGCACTCTGGCCATCGTTGCCCAAAAGTGCTCATCAGGAGAATAAGTGTCGGCTGTCCACTGTAGAAAATCCTTTGCCACTTGATTGGTCATGATATACGAGACAAAATCATGTGTCAAGACAAAGTAAGCACTCCCAACAAACATCTCAATGTCATGCGGTGGCGGGTCTTTAGCAATGGATGTCTTAATCGGCATTTTATGGTATTCGTATGGTACATCCTTCAGTTCATACCGAAACTGAAATCGCTTCTTTTTTAATTCACTTGGCCTGCTTGATTCGAGCATGTTTGCACCATTCAGTTTCTTGAGCTCGGTTACCAGCTCATAATTGGACTTGAGGGGAAAGTCTTGGCCACACAAATTGATAACATACTTCCATTTGACCTCAGAACTCATCAGGTCTGAAAGACAGTTGAGATCTGCGTTAAGTCTTGTGATGTGAGCATATTGAACGGACTCGATTTTAGAGGCTACAAAGACATTTGGAAAACACATCTCCAAGTTCTTCATTGCTGCGATGAAGTTTTTCGAGGACTTCTGGTCATAATGAATGCAGTAAATATTGTGAGGTGCGTAGATGGTTCGAAGAATCCTTTCCACCATAGCACTGTTCTTGTGCACCACTAAAGAGTAAGCAATTGGAAAGTTGCATTCCTCATCTGTTACAATAACCTCATTATAGCCCCTCTGTTCTATGTAGTCTTTGCAGTCTGCAGTGAAAGAAGCGATACTCCCATCATCGACTTCCACAATGTTTTTGCGTCTTAACTCCAAAGCCTTGCCGATTTCCACAGGCTCCAGTTCATAAATGGCTGTGCAGTTAATGCCGTTCAGAGGCTGAGATCTAGGTGATCTATGTGTAGCTCCATAGGGTTCGATGTAAATACTGTTGTCCATTGAAATCTTGATGTACGCCAGCTTCAGCACGACAAACAATGAGACAACAAACACATAAAACTTGCATCTTAACCAGTGTAAGACTGCACAACTTCTTTTCATTCTGTTGGCAAAGTAAAACAGGAGTTATAAATAAGGCTGACATAATCACACAAATCCTATGACAAAACTATTCAGCTATGAAACTGTATCATATTCAGTTGTATGATATCATGTTACTGAAGTCGTCTTGCCTACCTTGCACGCTGCCGGTCTTTTCTTTTGTGGCACTGCCATCAAATGTTCCTCAACATTACAATATATGGACCTGAGTGAAAAAAGAAGAATAGACGTAAAATTTGCGGTTTTACATTAGATAATAATGCTGAAGTTGCCGCACGGGTTGAAAAGCTTTCAACCGCAGAGATGAAATAACTCCCGTCTGTCGAAACCCAAGAAATCAGTTTACTAACTATAGCTTCGCGACTCTATTCAAATACTTTATGAACCACATAGTATAGAGTTGAGAAGAAAAAAAAACTAGGCATATGATTGGCGCTTTCTGTAACAAACACATGCGATAGAGATACTAATGAATGTCATACTTATCTCTAAATGATCTATCGAGTTGAAAATACTTACAGCTTCTTTTAAGATTGCGTGGAGTCGTTCCGTCACTCCGCTCAAGGTGAGTAAGTTCTTCTTTGACTACTGACTTCACTTAGTGCGGTCTGACTCAAGAGAAGCAGAGTGAGGCGTGAACGCCAGGAAAGTCCTGTCCGCCCACTCACACTCGGGCTTTGCCTTAAAACCGAGTTATCTACATTTCTAGCGTTTCCTAGCATCACGAACGAGTGTTCAAACACCCAAATTCATCTCGAAGCGCGCTTATAACGGCTGGGATCCATTTCGGTTAGTTATTTAGACAATAAACATAAATGGAACGTGTAATGTTTTGACTTTCATTTTAATATGAAGACCATCATCTTACCAAACAAACGTAGGCATACAAAGACGTTTCAAATATATTATATAATGTAAACCAAAACTGAGACAAAGTAACACTTTTCCACTTTATAAAAGTACTAACATAATGTTTAGAACACTGAAACAGTTTTCTCTTGACGCTTCAACAAGCAATTCTGCTACACAAGCAATTTTCTTAAATTTCAAAGGTCCACTCCTCACTCTGGGCGAAGAAATCCCAGTATTTGTTCATCACGTGGCTTGGAAAAAACTCGTCATCGTTGACCAAGTGAATTGATGTGATGTTCATGAAAGCGTCATTTTTAGATGGCTCTATTGAACAAAATGAATAAATTATTAAACTAAACAGTATACAGACACATTTATTTCAAAAGCTATGTAAAGTTTAGAAAACATCTATGGCATCCCTAATAGCACACGTACATCACAGAGACATCTATCAGATGTCAAATAGATGTTTAGTAAATGTTTTCAATATGTTTATGATCTAGAATGTATGTAAAACTGACATTGTAAAGATGTCTATCAGATGTTTGTCTATCACAGTTGGTGCTTTCCAGATGAAGTGATATTTAACAGACATCTTGGAGACGTATGTGTGTGGGATGCTGTCGACTGATTATCACAAAACATTTGACATTTGTTCTTTTCAGTACAAAGTACACCTTGCATGCTTTCATTGTAAGGAGATTTCAGCAACAGACAGCACGTCACAGATACTGCTTTTGTAACATTCTTTTAACATTGTTTAAGTGTCATCTGCTTTTACATGAGTTTGGAATTTCTGAAACTGAAAAATCTTAAATATAAACATATGTAGGGAACTAGGTATGGTCCTATATCTTGTTGTAGAGGGTTTGCACTTGCGTCACGATTTAACCAGTTATCCGGAAGCATAGGCATATTGGCGATACTCAGATGTAAACAACAGCATTGATTGGACAATTAATGTACTGCTGAATACATTGTTCTGCTAATTTATGCTGTATAAACCACAGGAAAAAAATGTGTGGAACCTTCTAAATCAAATAGAGAAAGACTTAGTAAGCAGGAAAAGGCGCAATATGTTGATTACAGGTTTTTGATCATTTAATAGGTGGTGAAGATAAGTACGAGCAGTATTAAGATATTAGCCTAATATTTCACCTTCCTGACCAGAAATGATAAGCACAAACACTAATGTTGTCAAGATTCTAGCCCTGGAAATCCTGGTTCAGTTTGTCCAACAACAAACGCCTTTTGTTCGCCAGTTTCTTTCAGACTTCTCCTTGATTTGTCATAACTTTTTAATTGTACTCCAAATGTTTTCTCAGTATGACTGATTAGTACAGCCCAAAACATGACAATAATTAATAATTTTCAACAGCAACAATCAGCAAAATATGCAAGTTCAGTTTGACATTGTTTATGTTCAGTGCTGCCAATATGATTGATGACGCGTTGTGAAAACCTAACCTTTTAGAGCAGGTTTTGTTGAACTTTCGTTGAACATGCAGGAATGAGGATGTACTGATCCCAAAAGTGATTTCTCTGTATTTAAACTTGAAACATAATCCCACAGTGACTTGGATTGATACTTAACCTGTCAGGATAAGAATGTTTAAAAAAAAACCCATAAAAGTAGGCTACTGAACTCACATTTTTGTGTCATGCATCAGAATCATCAGTAGATAAAATCTTAACATTTCACATGGTTGTCATACCTCTTTCAACGCAAAATCAGAGGTGACAGGACCTGAGGACTGACTCTCCAGGAGCGATTCAACCCATTGTTCTGGAAGGAGGAAGACTCTGCCACTGGCATCTCTGATAGATCCATTTTCCAGAAGAGAGGCCTTGTGGCTACAACCCTAAATTTTAATCAGAGCTTTAAAACTTCTATGAAAAACATGAAGCTAACTTTGAAATGGTCTAATGATAATGTCTTGATCAGTACCTGAGAAATGATTTATTAATTACCTTAAGTGTCATGTCTAAATTATCATCCCCATGTTGAATGATTCCATCTCTAATAAGGCAGTGCAACTTTATATTGCCGCTAAAATCGATCCTTGTTCCTGCTGACCGAACACACTGAACTGTTGAGAACAACCATGAATAAATATCCATGAAAACTTTTTTTTGTGTGTGTTGGACTATAGAAAGAAATTCATTAGGTCTGAAACAAATAAAGATGAGTAAATGATGAGAGAATTTTTACTGTTTTTCAAGGTCTTCCATGCAAAATCTTTCACCTGGCTGTATGTGCTCCGCAGCCAAAAGCTGAAATCCCTGTTTGGAAGTGTCAGTTGTCCGGGCAGGTTTACGAAAAGGTCCTTTAAATGTCAAAAGCAGCTCTTTGATGCTTTCATGTGTTGCGAGGTCTATCGCACTCTGCCCCAGCATATTCTTGTCATGAGGGCTTGAGCCAAACTGAAGGAGAAGCCTCACAACCTATGCATAAAACATCAAGATCAGAACCTTAACTGCTTTTGAAACTGCATTTACATTTCAGTATGGACTGTTAGAGTGAATAAGCTGGTGAAATGCTGGTGGTTAACTGGGAATCAGACTGAAAACTATAAAAATACTATTTTGCTCTTATACTTGTTTACATAGCTTTAGCTGCAATTACATAATTTTGGCTATGTAACTCAGTAGTCTGACTTCAAAAGAATATAGTGCATAAGTTGCATGAGCTATGTTTATGGTGCATTTTCGTCCTTTTGTCCTTGACAGCCCCTGATCACTATATTTTCTTTGTATGGAAACATGCGTAAGGACATGTAAGTGAGTAAATGATCACAGAGAAATACAGAAACAACCTCATATGAGCCAGACTGCACAGCATCATGTAGCGGGTTACATCCATTTAGCCCTCTGCTGGTGACACTGGCCCCGGCTTGCAAGAGCTGCTCTGCCACATCTACAAAACCTCCAGAACAGGCCTCATGAAGGGCGGTCCATCCTGTCCACCCAAGACATCATGAAAGCATTAAACAGATTAAAGGTAATAATGTACACATAACAATACAAGGATTTTCCTACCTGCGTGATCTGATATATTAACATTGCTTCCAGCTTTTATCAGGCCTTTGACCATTTGGAGGTCTCCTTTGATGGAGGCCCGGTGAAGCAGAGTCTCTCCTACATGATTTCTCTTATGAAGAGATTTCATAGGAATCTTCAAAACCTTCTTTGATACTGTAGAGAGAGACATGTTCTAAATATATTACATGTTCTAACTGTGTTGTTACCTGAATGATCCATAGTTGTTTTTTTTTTTGCTTTTTGATAGTTGTTTATGAGTCCTTTGTTTGTCCTGAACAGTTAAATTGCCCACTGTTTTTCAGAAAAATCTTTCAGGTCTTACAAATTCTTAGTTTTTTTTTTTTTTTCTCAGCATTGTTGTGTATTTTAACCCTTTCCAACAATGACTGTATGATTTTGAGATCCATCTTTTGACACTGAGGACAACTGAGGCACTATTACAGAAGGTTCTATTACAGAAAGTTCTAACACTCACTGATGCTGATGAAAAAATGATGCATTAAGAGCCGGGGGTGTAAACTTTTGAACAGAAGAAGGATGTGTACATTTTTTCTTTTTTTTTTATTTGGTACTGCCCTTCTGAAACTACAGAAGATATTTAAATGTTTCCCAGAATACAAAATAAAAGTTAAACTTACCCTGATCTTCAAATTCAAAAGGTTTTCACCCCCTGGCTCCTGGAGCATCAGTGAGCATTTGAACCTTCTGTAATAGTTGCATATGAGTCCCTCATTGTAAAAAGATAGATCTCAAAAGCATACAGTCATTGTTAGAAAAGGTTCAAATACACAAAAATGCTGAAGAAACCAAAGAATCTGTGGGACCTGAAGGATTTTCTCAAGAACAGCAGACAGTTTAACTGTCAACTGCAAACAAGGAACTCATGAACAACTGTCATTAAAAAAACAACAACAACACAGTAACACAGTATTAGGAATCAAAACTTTTGAACAGGGTAATTTTTTTTTTTTTTTTATAAAATCAGCTATATGTAAATATATGTGAAAAATCTTATTGAGGTCAGTACTAAATGAAAAATAATGCATTTTGCATGATCCATCTTATTTTAGTAAAATAATTAACATTTTGCAGATTCTGTAACTATATATAGTATTACTAAGTCTTTAAAAGATTTTAGTCTTTGAAACACATTAAAATGCACAAATTCACAAACTTTTTTTGTCATTTGATCCTCTTTCGAATAATGTATTACTTGAAGTACCATACATAAATATTTGAATTAAACATCACATTTGCATGCTCAAGTCTGACACTGGTTATGGTCACATGACATGCAGATAAACAAAGAAAATATATTTTTTTTTAGTAAGTTTTTTTTATTTTGATTAATTTTAAAATGATTTTTTTTGATTGATTGATTTAATTTAATATTTTTATGATTTAATTAATTATTAACGTATTAAACTCATAAACCCCCTGCAGTTTCTTTACAAACCCCAGTTTGGGAAACCTTGACATAATGTAATGTTTAATGCACTTCATGCTGCTAATAACAATGAATGGAATATATTTTATTACTCATTTGTATTTTTATATCAATATGGTACAAGGTTATCCTATTTAAATCAATGTGATAAATGAGATTGTTTTTGACCTATCTAAAAGTACTCAGATTTTATTACCTAAAATGTGTCATGTAATAGATTACGTTACTAACTAAACTTTTTGTCATGTAATTTGGAATTAGTAAAAGATTACAATTTGTAAGTAATCTACCCAGCTCTGAAATATAGTGATGATAATATTTATGATTTACCCCAGGGAATTACCTGTATTTAAGGCATCTGCATCTTTTATGCTTTTCAACGAGTTTCGAAGTGGTCTTTTCTTCTTTTTTGCTTTCTTCTTCTGACTTTTCAGTTCACCTGTGTTTAAGAGCCCTTTGATTTCCACAGCTATGTGTGAATCATGTTCTAAACGTGACTTTTCTTCAGTGCTATCCAGTGAAGGTTGTGTACACAAATGTTCAGGTGAAAACGGCCTCAAAACATTCACTGAGGCCACTGTGTCCAGTGTACCCTCTGTGTTCTCTGCTTGCTTTTCACTAGGCATTTCTTCAGAATCAAAGAGTTCATGCTGAACTGATGTGATGGCCACATCTTGAATGTCAGCAACTTTGGACCATTCCACAACAGTACAGTCAGAATCTGCTGAATCTTTAAATATATGATTCTCGACAACAATACAATCAGCCATGTGAGAATTTTCAACATCTCTGGCACAGAAAAAAGTTGGTGAAATAGGATGTGTGCTGGCATGGTCTTTTAGAACGTCACTCGCTGGCTCATTAACTACTCCCCAGCAAGAAGAATGTGGTTCTGCTTCAGGTCCACCAATGTGATATGTTGCATTTACAATGAATGTGTCACTTTCCAGCTTTTCACATTCCATGGCATCATCTTCAGTGCAGCTCTTACTCACTTTTGTCAAATTAGTGCTTAGTGTTGTCTCTATTATCTTTACCACCCCCTGCTGGTTTTGAATGGCGATCATGTCTTTTTCTTGATCCTGATTTAGAGGCTTTTTGGGGTGCAGTGTTTGTGCTAAGTCATCATGTGGTGTTTCTGAAAAGCCAGTGATACTATCCACATGAAGCGACTCAAAGGCAAGGCTGGATGATGGCAAAGTTCCCTGCAGTTGTTGGAGCTCACAATACAATGACTGGGCCATTAATGGTTCTTCTGATGTTTCAGTAGCTGGCAGTTGTTTGTTGGCTGTGTCTAATTCCTCTAATGGTTCATCTTTTTCTGAATACTCTTGGCTGCAGGTTAATCCTTGATTATGGATTATGGCCATAAGCAGAGACACTGAATCAGGGCTGCTTGAGTCAAACAGTTCCTCCCTCTGTAATGGCGATTTAGCTATTGTTCCAGATGGATGTACATTAACGTCCCTCTTGAATGTCTCTTGTAAACATGAGTCAATTAGTTCATTTAAATGAGGGGACAGTGGAGTATTGCTACATTCTTGACTGCTATCCTTATTGGTGTCAGAAAAGCACACAGTTTCAGATGGCTCCTTTTGGTAAACATCAAGAACTGACTGTTGATCTTTTCTTGCATCTTCATTCTGTTGAAAAGAGGGGCCTTCTAGATCTTTTTTACTTTCAAAATCAACAAAAGCATGGTTCAGATCAAAGTTGAGCAAGTAGTCCAAAAAATCTTTTTCTGTTTGAATGGCATGTTTTGTTCTTTTGATCCTTTTCTTAGCCAAAGCAGAGTCATTATCATCCCTAATATCAGCCCCGTAATTGTCTTGACAGTCTTCCAATACCCTCTTTCCTGCTGCTGTGGCTTTAGCAGAGCAAACTTTATGCGAATCTTCACTTGTGCGCTGACTTGGCTTTCCCTTATCAGTAATCTGAAATAGTCCATGAAACAAAAATGCTGAGCAGGTTTAGATTACAATGCAAAATTCACATGACAGACATTGTTTGGTGTAAAGGAAACCACTCACTGAATAGCTATGGTCATGGAAAGAATGTGAGCTGGTCTCCTCAGGTCTCTCACTGCCATCATTCATCAGACTTTCACCAGCCTCCCCTAAGAATAATAAATAGAAACAAATAAAGATAGAATAACAAAAAAATGAAGGCAAAAAATATTGTTTCCCTCTGTGTTTTATTTTGTGTTTACAAAGACAACCATTTTCATGAGACAACTGTTTAAATCTAATTTCTTTATTCTGAGAACTCAAAGGAACAACTGCATTGTGTCACACAGAAAAATCCTAACAAGTTAAATTAGTGGATTTGCTATTAAGACATTTAAATTACATACTTGTATAACACTGCTTACTGAATATAAAACAATTTTTATAAAATTTTATTCTGTATTTTGTATTTCTAACAGATCAAAAAGATCAAAAGAGAAGTAATTTACATAAAACAACTCATTATTTGAGAGTCAAACATCAGTGAATGAGCTTATCAGATATTTGACAATCAACTGAAACATCCCTACTGCTTTAGGAACCAGAGAAATCTTGAGTGGCACACAGAGTCCAATGTTCTGGTGATGATGAATAATCTTCAATATAATCCATTGTAACATCACTGTCTAGGCAGCTTGAGGTGTCTGATCCTTCACTCTCCTGATCTTGAACCAGTGAGGGACCATGGCTACAGAGGTCCTGCTCTTGGTCCCTCACAGGCCACAGTACATTGGTGCTAGTCTGAGGTGATGGTTCCACTGGGAAATGAGGACACACAACACCCCAATTCACACTGAGCGTCACAATAGATGTGCTATCTAATAGAAGGCAAAATGGCAAAAAATCATTAACTTTTAAATTAAAAAGACTGTTAATAATGTGTCTCCACAAAGTTACACAATGTGTCCTACTGCCATTACTATAAGAAACAGTATAATATAGTCTGCATATGCAGCATGCTTCAAAATTAATGTGTGATTATTTGTTATATTTTATTATGTCTTTTGTCTTGTCTTGTGTTTTGTCTGTGGGCAAATCATGACTCAATTTGAAAATGGTATTGTTTGCTAATGTGTCATTTTAACACTTCCTCCTGAAATATAAGAGCTGCTGAGGTGAATATTGTCAGTTGCTTGGTGGAAAAAAGCTACTTTTCTTTTTTAGCATTTACTGTAGATTAATCAAAATAAACTTTTATTTCAAAATAAGATTTGATTTTATGCTTTATGAGCTGTTATTGCAATCACAAAATTGAATTAATAAATAAACAAATTTTACAACTGACACCCTCCTAAAAACATCTTTATGTCACCTTTCAAATCAAAGCCTTTAGGATGAAAGAAATATTTTATACAGTGGTGGCCAAAAATATTAGAGCACTAGTATTTTCACCGGCTAAAAAATGTTTTTTTAGTCAGTTATTTCTATCTTTTGCTGTAGTGTGTCAATAGAACATATCAGTTTACAATACCAAACATTCATTTTGCCATTATTAATTGTAATAGTGAGATTTTTGTTTGCACAAGGAGTCTGACAACAACCAGTGCTCCACACAGAGATCTGATCTCACCATCATCCAGTCTGTCTGGAATGACATGAAAAAACGGCAACGTCTTCAAGATGCTTCAAGAAATATACCCGCAAAGCTACCTGAAAAACTCAAGTGCACCTAGGGCAAAAGCTGCTTTAAATGGAAAGGATGGTCACACCAAATTTCTGACATTATTTCTGACAACATCCTCATTTCACAGCATTTTTTGCAAAAGTGCCTAAAACTTTTACCAGTACTGTAGCTTTGAAAGTAGGTTTCTTGAAGCACCTTGGAGACGTTGCCACAGTTTGTTGTTTCTTCATGTCATTCTAGACAGACTGGATAATGATGAGATCAGATCTCTGTGTGAAGCACTGGCTGTGCAAACAAAAATTCTCACTGGATTATTACAATTAATAGAAAAATTGATGTTTGAAAATGTAAACTGATATTTCCTGACATATAACTGACACACTACAGCAAAAGATAAAAATAACTGACTTAAAAACATTTTTAGCTTATGAAATACTAGTGTTCTAAAATGTTTTGCCATCACTGTATACTTTAGTAATCTTTGTTCTAATTTAAACTGTCTAACTTAACCTGACCATACTTTGAACAATATCACATCAATTTAATTTTAAAGGAATAGTTCACCCAAAAATGGACATTTCTCCATAATTTACTTACCCTCAAGCCATCCTAGGTGTATATGACTTTCTCCTTCTAGATGAACACAGTCAGAGCTGTAGCTGATCTTTTGAAGCTCCAAAAAGCGCATATATCCGTTGTAAAACTAACCCATACACCTCCGGGGGGTTTACACATGTCTTCTGTAGCAGATCCATGGGTTTTTATAACAAAAATATTTATATTTTTTAAATTATAAACTCAAATCACTGACTTCCGAGTCGACAAATAAGTCTGTGCAGAAAAACTGAAGCTCTTCTTCTCTTATAGTGAAATCTGCTGTTATTTATTTAACTTCTCTTTTCTGGCTTTTAATTCGTTTCCAGCGTTTAGTATTGCTTTATCATCGTTTGTTTATTCTCACCAGAGATTACACTATGAATGCGGCTTACGTCATACATCGAGTCAGAGGTCAACGAAGAAGCTGGATCTCGAACGCAGGTACGCCGTTGCCGGAAGTAAATTATTTGAGTTTATAATTTTAAAAATAGAAATATTTTTGTTATAAAATCCCATGGATCCGCTTCAGCAGACATGTGTTAACCCCCCGGAGGTGTATGGGTTAGTTTTACGACTGCGCTTTTTGGAGCTTCAAAAGATCGGCTACTATCCACCACCATTATAAAGCTTGGAAGAGCCAGGATAAATTTTAAAACGAACTGTGTTCGTCTGGAAGGAGAAAGTCATATAGGGCTGCACGATACATCGTTTCAGCATCGATATCGCGATGTGCTCATCCGCAATAGTCACATCGCAGGACGTGCGATGTTTAGTAGCCTATACTGATCGTTATATTTATTTATAGGCTACTGATCGTCTTTTCTTTGCTTACACACAGACACCTTGTCTACACCGGACGCGACAGCTGTCGTGTCGCGCTGCCTGTGCCGCAACATCTAAAGTGAAAGTCTGTCTAAACACTGGACGCGACAAAAGCGACTGTTGCATATCATTTGAATTTTGTGTGAGTACACATAAATGGAACGCGGCAGTTTACTTTCGGGTATTTGACGTGCCGCGCCGCATCCAGTGCAGGGAGCATCATTATAATGACTTCTACAGTATTTTGTCGCGCCGCTCGCGTCCAGTGCAGACAGCATCACTGATTATAATGTGTTCTACCGCATTTGGCGCGTCGCGACGCTCGCGCCCGGTGTTGACACGGTGAAAGCCACGCAGATGCATGTTAACATGGAATTCCGTTCACTTCCGCTGCTATTTTATGCCTGAAATGACACATACACGCGAAACTATGTCAAAATACAGGTCTCTGCAAGTATCCTTGTAAACACAGTTGCTTAATTGAAGATAAACAATTGAGAAAGAAAATGGATGTGTAACAGGTTCACAGCAGTTTAATGTTCCTGAGGCTTTCTGTGTCATGAATGTTAATCAAACAGCAAAACAAAGAGAAAAATCACTTTTTAGCTTTGACACAGATTTATTAGATTACATTTATACAGTGAAGAATATGCAGTGCAATTTTACATTTGATTATTAAATTTCTGTACCTGCATGAATACTGTTAGACTATAAAGTGTTTTATTTTATTTGTATCTTTGTTCTATTAACTTTATCTATGTTTGTAATTTGTTTATTTTCAATGCTGATTTACTCAGCTATAAAATCATCCCATTTTTTTCCAAAGAGCTATTCAAATAATCTGATGATTTTTTATTTTCATATCGCAATATTTATCGCAGAAAAATAAAATATCGCAATGTGAGTTTTTTCCAATATCGTGCAGCCCTAATATACACCTAGGATGGCTTGAGGGTAAGTAAATTACAGGGAAATTTTCATTTTTGGGTGAACTATTCCTTTAAAGGGGACATCGGATGCCCATTTTCCACAAATTGGTATGATTCTTTAGGGTCTTTACCAAATGTCTGCAACATACCTCAATGGGCGTGTAAAATGTTTACCTTGTCAAAAACGCCACTGTTCAGTGCGGCCTGTTTTGGTGCCTGTCTCTTTAAATGATAATGAGGTACTGCTCATCTCGCCCCTCCATTTTTTGTGCATTCGGTATCACGTTACCATCAAAAACAAAACTAATCCACTGCTTCCTCAGATTAAAATGACTCTTATGTTCACTTTTACATCTAACTACAAAACATTGCTACCTGCATTGCTAATAAGATGTCACTACAGCTGCTCGATAACAGAGAAAATGGCGGACAACGTACAACTAGCTGAAGGAGGAAATATGCTAATACAGGACAGTCCGTCAGCAGACTTGGGTGGGGCTTAATAATTAAGACTTTAGGTTTTTTTAGGGATTTAAAAATAGAAGTTAATGGATTTTTATCATTGTAGGGTAGTTGTGTCCACACACAGCTAAGGTACATTTATATGCAAACACCATGTGAAAGCGAATTTTGCACCTGATGTCCCCTTTAACGAATGCGTATTTCATGGTCGGGTAAATGTTGAGATCATCACACTGACTAGATGAGACTGTCGAGGGGTTTACGTTTACTGCTCTTAAATATTGCATGATCCATATCTAGTTCCCACAACCCTTGACTAATATAGAGGAGAACCTTTGAAAGAAGCCTGAAAGGTTGGATCACAGCTTGGTTGTCCTCTGCTTGGACCAGGAATGGGTTCAGCTCCACCAGACTGCAGGCTGCTTTCATGCTCACTTGTATCAGCAGTCCCTGTTGATTTCTGAAGAGGAGCTCTTGTGTCCTCAAAGTTAAATGAAACAAAAGTAGCTGATCAGTAATCAGATCATGTAATGACGCACAGTCAGTGACAGCTGACTTGTTATCCAATGATACATCTTTGACTTACTTTGATGGAATTCTGACTGTTTCTTTGGCTCATACTTGGAGTAACTGCAGAATCGATGCTGGGTTGATTTTCAGCTATGTCCAAATACAGTGGAACAAACACATTTTCACAATTTATATTTAATATATTGTTGGAGATATGTTATATGCAGCACATATAACTGTAAACAAGTTGGACAAAATAATGAAAACACCCATTATTATAGGGTTAGGGGATAATTCACTAAAAAATGAAATTCTATCAATAATTACTCACCCTCATGTTGTTCCAAACATGTTCATTCTCGGAACACAAATTAAGATATTTTTGATGAAATCCAAGAGCTTCCTGATCCTGCATAGACAGCAATGCAACTACCACGTTCAAGAAAGGTAGTAAGGACATTTTTATGCTCAAAGGAAACAAAAATAATGACTTTATTTAACAATATCTTCTCTTCCCTGTCAGTCTTTGCCACATGTTTAGGAGAGTACCACGACACATGCCTGTGCATTCCTCTGTGTTGCTGTCTAAGCAGGGTCAGAAAGCTCTCAGATTTCATCAAAAATATCTTAATTTGTGTTCCGAAGATGAACAAAGGTTTTACAGGTTTGGAACGACATGAGGTTGGTGACAGAATTTTTGGGTGAACTATCCCTTTAATATAATTATGTACCGTAGGCTAAAAAGCAAACAAACTACCATTTGTCTTTTATTTATTTCCTCATTGTTTATCTATACTCTCTAGTTTGTATATCAGTGTTGTATAAGATGTGTTCACAAGTGGTAGTACAAATTCTTTAGCAAATGGCTATCATGGGAGCCCGTTTAATAGGAGCATCTGTTACCGTAACAGCCCAAAGTTTTTTGAGTACAACATTCTTTACAAGCATGACTGTGTACACAATGCATGGAAAACCTTCATCAGCGAAGAAGAAAAAAACACCTTATTAAGAAACATTGCCAGTTTCCCAGGTGTTCGCTTTATTTTGACCAACCCCTGTGTATTACATCTGTTTTGTGTATGTCAAGAGGTTTAGACCTGGATCACTTTTAGACTTTTGCAGATATTTCTCCAGCAGTATGTACATAGATGTGTCTGTGGTCATATCCATAGGAGTCTTCCCTCTGTCACACTTTGATAACGGATCAGCACCATACTCCAGAAGTAGTTCTACAATCTGTAAGCATAAGTATTCAATATAATAACTATCACAGTCCGTGTATTTTATATATGCCCATTTTTAATAACAATAACTAGTGTTCGTTGAAGGTACATCTGAGTACCACTGTGTGGAATTCACACACCTTGTAATACTGACAATAAATGGCATCATGTAAAGGTGTAATTCCATTATGTCCTCTGCAGTTGACTTCGGCTCCAGCTTTCAGTAAAGTTTCTGTCATGTCATACTTGTTTCTCTGCACTGCCTCATGGAGTGGAGTCCAACCTGAAAATGAGAAGTGAGAGAAAGTTGATAAGTATTGGTCCACAATGCCATCAGGTGGACATGTTTGCTAACTTCAACCAGAGTGCCATAAGACCCGTGAGATGATTTAAATAAAAGAGTGTAATATGCAGTGTCCTAATAAAATGCAATAGCGTAATGAACAATTTCATGTTTTATGATATCCTCCAACATGTCATACCTGCGTAATCCGGTATAGTAACAGAAGCACCCACTGTGACCAAGTCTTTGACATCTTGAATGTCTCCTTTCATCACAGCTAAATGCAGCTTTGTCTCTCCAAAATGATTCTGTCTTCTGATGGACTTGAGTGTTAGGACTTTTCCTGACTTTTGGTCTTTAACACCTTTGCCACTGAAACCTAGCAAAAATAGTTTTTGTACTCACAAAAAGGTGCACAATATGCTTTTGTCGAGAAAATTTAATTGTGTACAAACTCAACAAGAATACATGCTGTAATGTTACCTGTCTGCACTGCACTGAGCTTAATTTGTGTGATCAGGTTTGAGTACTTGCCTGGACTAATGTAAGGTTTAGCGAGTAATGTTGGTTTTTCGTGTATAGGCAAAGGTGTATTGAATGCCTTATTGTACTCTTTAGTCTCTGGACTCTTCTTGCTTTTAGAAAGCAGTGACCTGTACATGAACAGCAAATATAAAATTACAATTTCAGTAAATATTATCATTAATTTTGGACTGATTTACACTTTACAGAGCAGCTGAATTGAATCAGTAACATACAGTGGGATCCATCTGAGAAAATGGAAAATGCTTGGAAATGCTTCTGTTTAACATTTTTCTCCCTAAATCAACTTTTTAAAGTCACATTATATTATCAGCTTAAAGGCATAGTTCACCCTAAAATGAAAATTCTTTCATTAATTACTCAATTACTCACCCTCATGTCGTTCCAAACCCGTTCATCTTCACAACACAAATTAAGATATTTTTGATGAAATGAGAGATTTCTGATCCTGCATAGACAACAACGCAACTACCACATTCAAGGCCCAGAAAGGTAGGAAGGACAATATTAAAACAGTTCATGTGACATCAGTGGTTTAACCTTAATTTTATGAAGTCACGAGAATACGTTTTGTGCACAAAGAAAACAAAAAATGTAATTCAAGAGAAGAAATTGTGGATTCATTTTTTTTTCTCAAAATCTTCATAAAATTACAGTTAAACCACTGATGTCACATGTACTATTTTATCAATGTCCTTACTACCTTGAATGAGGTAGTTGCGTTCCTGTCTATGCAGGGACAGAAATCTCTTGGATTTCAACCAAAATATCTTAATTTGTATTGCATAGTTGAATGAAGGTCTTATGGGTTTGGAAAGACATGAGGATGAGTAATTAATGACAGAATTTTCATTTTTTGGTGAACTATCCCTTTAACAATTAGAATTAGATTGAATTAGATAATATATTGAAGTAAGTTCAAACAAGCATCTTTGACTTTTAAATAGTTACCTAGAAATGAATTGTTGTACTTTATAATATTTATTTTAAAAGGTTCAAAATTTTGAAAATAACATTTTAAATCTCAAATGTTCAATATGGTTTTAGACCCAACAGTATGTTTAGCAATCGACAATTGAAAAAAAAGTTACTAATAATATGTGCATATCATATTCCTGAATGACCTGTGTTGAGTATTCAGTAGTTGAGTGTTCTTCATTGTGGCCAATGGATCAGTTTTGTTTCCAACAGTTTTGCCGTTTATTCTCAGTGAACGTCTCAACGTAGGCCCAGGCTGCTGGTGAGAAGCATCTAATGAGATGGTGCCATGTATGGGAATGGGTCTCAGCACTAGGGGGCAGAAGTTACATACAAATTAGCTAAAGTATCTGAACTGCACTTTTACATCAGGGGGCATAGCTCACATTGTAAACGTTTTGAAGACTTATATAGGCCATTCTATAGAATTGGTCCAAAGTCAGAGTTGGAAACATCTTTAAAAAATGTGTCTTTTTCTAAAAAAAATTACGTATGCAAATTGCATAATATCCAAGGTACACATTTCCAGTCATTGCAGTTAATTCTCTGTTAATTCTCTCTAATTAACTGTAGACTGTATTTCAGAAAGTTCTGGAATATTCGTCCTCTCCCAAATTTGTCACTACTGAAACACGGTAATAATTAAATAGAATTATATCACCCTATTAAGATTTTGTTTACATCTACATTGTAAATATATATATATTTTTTGCTATTTTATTTAGATTTTTTTGTTATTGAGGTAAATCAATAACAATCACATTTTTAAACAATATTTCAGGTGTAATTTATTTGTTGAATCTCATTTTTATTTGTAAAAGGCAAAAAGTTGATGATACTGATGTCAAAGTTACAAATTCATTAGTTTGAATATACATTGAACCAAAAAGGTCATAACATTTTAGTTGATAATTCAGTATACTTTTTTTTTTGACAAAACATGACAGTGATGCTTTGGTAGCGACCACCTCACATTACAGAATTTTAACTTGCATACTAAAACATTACTAAAACATACTAAAATACAATATCGGTCGTGACTGTTTCGGTAGTGACAAGTTTATGGGATAATACCCAGGGCTGCATTTTCAAGTCCATCATAGACCCATTGAAAACCAATGGAGCTATGATCAATATGGCTTACGATGCTTTTGTGAAATGCAGCCCAGAAAAACAGAGAATATTTGAATGTTTCGGTAGTGACAAAGTTAAACACAGATTTTTCAGACTTTTGAACACATTTAACTCAGAATGATAGGGCCTATCTACTCACACCTTGTAGCTATGAGAGACAGGAACAGAGGAATATTTCCTGATCATAAATGTAGGGGTGTAGTTAAAATCAGTCTCAGCCAAAGGACTAAAACAGTTTTGGTAGTGACATGAAAAATGCAGGGCATTTTTTGTACATAAAGTTTCATAATTTACAAAAAAACTATTGAACACTATTAAAAAACAACAATAGAAAAAAATAACAAATTATTTAAATATCATTTTCAAATGCTTTTTTTATAAGAAATTTGAGGTTAGGGTTCGGGACAGCCACCTCCCAATTGAAAGTACCCAATAAATGATGATTTTATATTTATATTAAGCTAACTGATATTTTAAATATTATTGTGGGTTAGACAATAGAAGGATCTTAGTAAACATCTAAGAATTGCTTTTTAAATGTGTTTTTGGTTGAGGGACAGCAGTTTGCACCAATTCTGTAGAATGGCCCATATATCTAGTTCAGGCACTAAAGGCTTTTGTAGATCTTATAGAACTTGTTTAAAGTTAGAATGTATACTTTTCCAGACTGTGCACAACTGGGTTACCTTCACTGTGTTCCCTTTCTGAAGAACTTTCTTTTTCTTTAAGAACTTTAACACTGATAAAAAAAGAGCAAAAAAAGTAAATTATTATTCTGTGAATTTTACAGCTGAATGCATAGTCTAAAAAATGTGTACAAACCTTGCAGGATTTGTTGGTGGAACCACAGTGCCATGGGTTTGCTTGTAATAAAGTAAAAGAGATTTTAACACATAATATATGTAGAAATGCTTAAGTTTAGATTAGATTAGGACCTCAGCATGTGCTGTCTAATGTAATCTACCTCTTTTGGTGTGGATGTCTTTCTGCTCTGTCCAGTGTGATACTGCAGTTCAATCTGAGGGGAAATCTCTGTCAAACAAAGAGACTACTTCAGTTACTGGTGTAACTGTAAAGTGAATGGTAGGACAATTGTGACCCTGGACCACAAAACCAGTGATAAGGGTCATTTTTTTTTTTTCAAAATTTATTTCAGATTTATACCTCTGAAAGCTGAATAAATAAGCTTTACATTGATGTATGGCCTGTTGGGATAGGACAATATTTGGCAAAGATACAACTTTTTAAAAAATCTGGAATCTGAGGGTGAAAAAAAATCGATTATTTTGGCCCATACAATGAATTGTTGGCTATTGCTACAAATATACCCGTGCTACTTAAGACTGGTTTTGTGGTCCACGGTCACAATTAGTCAAGTGGAGCTTACTAAGACCGATTCAACCGGCCAGTCACTTGATTAATCAACGACTAAATAAGCTAACGTTACAGGTTTTGCAGAGTCAAGCACCACGAGCAATTTTTTCTCCAGAAAATGTTAAATCTATTTTAAAAACACTTTAGTGGGGCAAAAAAAAAGACAGTGAACGAGTTTAATTTGATTACAGTTAAGGTATATTATTATCATACCTTCACTTAGCACACGACGAGAGAGGACAGTGGGGGTTGAGAACTGATGTTCTGTCAGCATTAGCCTACAACATAAATAATACTGTCGTTACCATAGTAAATCTGTAATTTCGCTACATTTATCGGATCAGAATAAAGAAATGGAAAAGTTAGACAATTAGTTGACCTGCTGAGGTAAAAGCTCTGGTCAACTTCACCACTGTCGTCGTCGGTCGCGATGGTCTCCTCCTCGTCTAAATCCATATTTGTTTGCATTAAACAATACGAGACAAAACACTAAATACACAAGAGAAGAGAGTAAATAAAAGCGCAAAGTCTCATTACACTGGTAATATATAGAAACCGTTGCCTTGCTGTTAATGTATGTTATCTTTTCTCTTTTTGTTTGGCGGCAAATTGGGGTTGACCAATCAAATCGGATTGGTCAAAACCAAGATCTGATCGAGATAAATTTAATATTTAATTCATTCAGAAATATATAAATAAAAATATGTTAGTCTATAATTAAGCCTTTTTATTACTTTTAAATGTCATTAAAAAATAAAGTGCTTTATGCTTAATGTTTACATATTAAGACTTAACGGACATTTCTCCAATAACACCATGCTACGAAGTCAGGCTAGTTAACTAGTTCTGAGAAGAATTTATCATGTCATTGACTGGTGTTTCTAAAGTCCAGTAACAACTTGTGCAAATACAAGAGCGCCTAATCACTCCTGTATCACACACATACTTGCTGATCATCTTTACATAAATCAGTTTAAAGAACACAGAAATCTGAAATGAAGCTATATACAAATTGCTCGAAACACATAAAAACGAGCACAGGTATTTGCAGCCCAAAGTATTATATAACCATTACTGTTAATATTATTTACTTTTTTAGTAATTCTGAAATGTTTCATATAACAAAACCTACATTAGATCAGATTAATTGTTATTGATAAAAAAAGGTTAACCAAGATGACAACAAAATAATATAGTTCTATTTTCTATAGCTGTAGCCTGTATCTATTACAGGGTCTGGTATTTTTTGCGGCCAAGGCTGGGCCAAGGTTCACACACCTCATACAAATTCAAATAATGGCAAGATCACGCGTCCTCCGTCAGGACACGCCCTCAACACCATTCTCAGGAAAGTGGGAGTGGCTGTCGCACGTATCGGTATGGTTCGAGGATTTTATTGGATCCCCGCTCAACTGACGCAGAGCCTTGCCATCGCTTCATAAGCTGTAGAGGAGGATGCCGGTTTTGGCGACAGGAGTCCAAAGGCGTCGGGGTATGGATTAATGTCGTCTATTTTTTATTTTTTTGGCCGCTCTAATTATGAAAACCACCCCTAAATGTTAAATTATAATAGCGAAAACATCTACAGGCTTTTATTAAATCAGCCGCATAAGTGGAGGATTTTACAGCGCTCTGTACTAATTCTTTAACCCTCACTGACCCTTACTGGTAAGTACCTGCATCAGACCTACAGACAGCTTTTATTTTAGACATGCCTGCTTAGTGTTGCCAGTGATTGAATATGAATGTCTTTCATTTCGTTTCGGCATGACTGCATCAGTGACTAATGTTTTATCATCATTGTTGGTGATGTAGACTCTTAAACTAGAACATTAAGTCTGGATCATTGTATAAGCTAATGAAAAATATATTTTTCCTCTTTCTCTTTTCATTTTATTGATATCATTTTATTGTAAAAATGTAGCTAAAAGGGAGTATATTTTAAAATCGAATAATGAGATATTTATAATAAGCTAATTATTATTATTATTTTTTTTGTTACAAGGAAATTCTATTTCTATTTTAATATTAGATCAAATTAATACTTTTACAAGATAAATCAGTCATAATTGATCATTGGTCTTCACTGTCAATAAATAATGGTAAAGAAATGGCACTGTCTGTAAACTGTCACGTCAGATGTGTATTTTGTGCATTGAATTTATGTCAAGCCATCTGATGTTACTGTAGTACGGTGGAAATTTGTTAATAAAAAACATTTCTATAAACAACTCCAAAATAACATTTATTTAAATAAAATATGTTATACTCTAGTCTAAAAGCACTTTGTGTGTTTTCCTATCAATTTATTATGTAGTTATTTTTATGCATGACTTCATACTTATAAAGTGTCAGCATAACATTCGTAATTCATAATTCTGCAACTGTAATCTTGTTTAACAAGTTTCTTTTCTCCTATTTGCTTTTTGTCATCTACAGTAAGCGACTGTAACACGCCTTCAAAATGCTGACGAGACTTTTCCGAATCCACGGCCTGTTTGTGGCCTCCCATCCTTGGGAAGTCATTGTGGCAACTGTGACTCTCACCATCTGCATGATGTCCATGAATATGTTCACGGGAAACAACCAGATTTGTGGCTGGAACTTTGATTGCCCCAAATTGGAGGAGGTACAGTGTGCTACTGTAAAAATACATTACACCATGGTGGGAGTTAACATACAGTTATGTAATATTTTTTTCTCTGTGTTTTGTCTGCAGCAAATCTTAAGCAGCGATATCATTATCCTGACAATCACGAGATGCATAGCAATCGTCTATATTTACTTTCAGTTCCAAAATCTTCGACAATTAGGATCCAAATACATATTAGGTAAATTGTCATTTTTAAATCCGATTTAAAAACATGAATTACTGTTAAGTGTTAATGTTTATATTAATATTTCCGTTTCAGGCATTGCAGGACTTTTCACAATATTCTCCAGCTTTGTGTTCAGCACAGTTGTGATTCACTTCCTGGACAAGGAGCTGACAGGCCTCAAGTATGTCTTATATAACTCTCCCTAGAAATCTTAGAAGCATTGCTTTGCACTTTAGAAAATAATTAGTAAATACATCATGTTAAATGTTTATATTTGTATTAATTTTCCTAGTGAGGCCTTGCCATTCTTTCTGCTGTTGATTGACCTCTCCAAAGCATGTGCTCTGGCCAAGTTTGCTTTAAGTTCAAACTCACAGGTACTTGCCTTTTCTCCTACATTAAGCTGAGGTCTAAATAAATCCCTGTTGAAAAAAACAGCATATGCTGGTTAGGTATGTTTTGAAGCATGGTAGCTGGTTTTGGTTCTAAGCAAATAGTTCCTGCTCAGGACCAGCTTAAACCAGCTCACGACAAACTAAGAACCAGCTAAAACCAGCTGGACTAGGATATGACTAATCGTGCTAGTCTCTAGTTTTGTAAATGGCTTTTTTGACTATCCTGTAGGATGAGGTCAGAGAGAATATTGCCAAAGGAATGGCTGTCTTAGGACCCACTTTTACTCTTGATGCCCTTGTTGAGTGCCTGGTGATCGGTGTGGGGACAATGTCAGGTAAACTTCACCCTTCCACTTGAGCTCTAACCTTAAACAGAATTGTTTAACTTAGTAGCAGTGAACTTAATTTTCTTTGTTTCATTGTTTTTCTCCAGGTGTGCGACAGCTTGAGATCATGTGCTGCTTTGGTTGCATGTCTGTCCTGGCTAACTACTTTGTGTTCATGACCTTCTTCCCGGCCTGTGTCTCTCTTGTGTTGGAGGTATGTATGTAAAATTATTGAATTTTCATTTATGACAAAAGTCATTAGGATATTAAGTAAAGATCATGTTCCATGAAGATATTTTGTGAATTTCATACAGTAAATATATCAAAACATATTTCTTGATTTGTAAAATGTATTGCTAAGAACTTTAAAGACGATTGTTCTCAATGTTTAGATTTTTCAAGATTTTCAAATAGTTGTATCTCGGTCAAATATTGTCCTATTCTAACAAACCATACATCATTGCAAAGATTATTTGAAAAAAAAAATACCTAACTGGTTTTGTGGTCCAGGTTCACACATATAGGTAGACTAGAATGCATTCTAACATGTGATTATTTCACATAGTTGTCTAGAGAGAGCAGGGAAGGACGACCCATCTGGCAGCTGAGTCACTTTGCTAGAGTTCTGGAGGAGGAAGAGGACAACAAGCCTAACCCTGTCACACAAAGAGTCAAAATGATCATGGTACGTATTTAACTAATAACACTGATACTGAGATTTATGATATAGATGGTTTTGTCTCTAATGGTCTGGATCAATATTTGCAGTCTCTTGGCCTGGTCATGGTTCACGCTCATAGCCGGTGGATTGCAGATCCCGCGTCAAGCAATGGAACTCTTGATCTTCCTCAAGTTGGAGTGAGCCTGAGTGACAATATGCCCAAGAGAATTGACCCAGACATGCCCCTTTGGCACTTTTACCTGTCCAGGTAGGCACGCTTCATAGATTTTATGTTTAATTAATACTAATGCTTTGGCCATTAAAGAGAGTTTGCCAAAAGATGAAAATTCTGTCATTAATTTCTCACCCTAATGTTGTTCCAAACCTTTAAGACCTTTGTTAATTTTCAGAATGCAAATTAAGATGTGAAATTAAGGTGAAATCCGAGAGCTTTTTGACCCTAGATAGACAGCAATGCAACATGTTCAAGGTCCAGAAAGGCAGTAAGGACATTGTTAAAATAGTCCATGTGACCTCAGTGGTGCAACCGGAATTTTATGAAGCTAAAAGAAATGCGGAAGAGAAAAAACTGCTGTAAAAAGTCATTCATTTAGTTTTCTTTGCACACAAAAAGTATTCTTGTAGCTTTATAAAATTACGGTTGAACCGCTGATGTCAAATGGACTATTTTATCAACGTCCTTACTCCCTTTCTGGGCCTTAAACATGGTAAGTGCGTTGTGGTCTCTATAATATTGGCTGATAACCAGTGTGGTACTGATATATTGTGCATTGTTAGTAATAAACAATAATAAGAAAATGATGTGATTATATTTTATTGTGCATTTAGGATGATCAGCATGGATATTGAGCAGGTGATCACACTGGGTCTCGCCCTGTTCCTGGCTGTGAAGTACATTTTCTTCGAGCAGGTGGAGATGGAGTCCACCCTGTCCCTGAAAGTCCCCACTCCAAGCTCCATGCTCTCTCAGAAATGGTCTCCTGATCAGTGCTGTAGGAAAGAGGTTCCCACTTCCAGCAAGCCTGAGAAAACCCCAACTCCTCCTCCAGTCGTTACCAAAGAAGAAAGAGGTATCCTCCTCTTACTTTTACATTTTATGTAAGTTTCTACAAACCCAAAACCCTATAATAGAATCTAACTGCAGTTTCTCTCTTTCAGATTTAGTGATTCGGCCCCTGCCTGCCCCGAAAGAGCCTGAGCATAAAAGCACTTTTGTTTTGGGAGAGGATGAAGCTCAGGAAATTGTTGATGTGACAGAGCCTGTGATTAGTGTACCTGCTGAACCCAGACCTGTGGAAGACTGTTTGTCCATTCTGAAAAACCCAGATGTAAGAGCGTTGATTCTGTTGTTCTCTTTGTTGCATAAAGATTAACTCTAGGTTCACTGTAGGACTGAAACCTGTAGTTATTTTTTTACCTCAGGGTTGACCCATGTAATCTAATGGGATCTTCCTTTTACTCTTTACACTCTTACTCTTAGCCAATTAGTTTCTGACGTTAGACAAGGTCAGAAGCATGTAGTGAAACCGTTCACCTCCAAGAGTAGACTTCTGTTACCTAAATCCAAGTATAATCACAGTGTATGTGTGCGAGTGTTTAAGTGTCACCTCTTTTGACTCTGCAGATGGGTGCTCGCTACCTCAGCGATGAGGAGGTGATCAGGTTGGTGAACTCAAAGCACATCCCAGCTTACAAATTGGAGGCCATGATGGAGACCCCCGAGAGAGGGGTGATGATTCGTAGAAAAATGCTCAGCCCCAAATTCCCAGAGCCCACAGCTCTTACCTGCCTGCCTTATAAAAACTACGACTACTCTAAGGTAAGCCATCAGGTCATTACATCATACATTATAGAATTAATTCATTTTCCATATTCAAAATGTTTTAAAAATGTGTTTGAAAGAACCTGTATGCTCACCATGGCTTCATTTTATCAAAAATACAGTAAAATGTTCAGTATCATTACTCTATTCTTCAGTGTCACATGATCATTTAGAAATCATTCTAATATACTTTTAGTCCTCAAAAAAATATCAATGTTAAAAACACTGGTGCTTTTTATGGAAACATTACCCTTCAAATATATACTTAATATATACACTTCCAGTCAAAAGTTTTTGAACAGTAAGATATTTACTGTTTTTTAAAGGTTGTCTCTTCTGCTCTCCAAGCCTGCATTTATTTGATCCAAAGTACAGCAAAAACAGTAACATTTTGAAATATTTTTACTATTTAAAATAACTGTTTCTATTTGAATAGATTTTAAAATGTAATTTTTAGCTTTATTACTCCAGTCTTCAGTGTCATTATCCTTCAGAAATCATTCTAATATGCTGATTTGCTGTTTAATAATATTTTTTATTATTATCAATATTTAAAACAGTAGAGTACATTTGTTTCAGGATTCTTCGATGAATAGAAAGATCCAAAGATCAGCGTTTATCTGAAATTAATTACACTTTAAAATATATTCAAATAGAAAACAGTTATTTTAATTAGTACAAATATTTCAAAATGTTGCTGTACTTGAATGCAGGCTTGGTGAGCACAAGAGACATTAAAAATCTTACTGTTCAAAAACGTTTGACTGGTAGAAGTAGGTCATAACCAATTTATTACCATACTGTAAAGCATACTTGGGTGGTGGGCGCTTTTGACTTGTGCCAAGAAGCAAGAAGCACCTTCAAAATTCAGCATTTATTTTCATGTTTTTTTTGTTCCAGGTGATGGGAACATGTTGTGAGAACGTCATCGGTTACATGCCAGTTCCTGTGGGGGTTGCTGGTCCTCTGTTATTGGATGAAAAGCAGTTTCAGGTTCCCATGGCAACAACTGAGGGCTGCCTAGTTGCCAGCACAAATAGAGGCTGCAGAGCTATCGCAGTAAGCAAAATTTTAGTTTCTTCCTCATACGAGTTATATATATACTATTCCTATTAGTTCTCAAAGGGAAACACATTTTGCGGCTATCAGGACTGACATAAAGTTGCGTAATGTCTAATGTGCTAGTAAAGCACATTAATCTAATGCTCTATTATGAATGTCTTTCCCACAGTTGGCAGGTGGTGCCAGTAGTCGTGTTCTTGCAGATGGAATGACCAGAGGGCCGGTGGTGCGTCTTCCTTCTGCCTGTCAAGCGGCTGAAGTCAAGGCCTGGCTGGAAAGTGCAGAGGGCTTTAAGAGCATCAAGGAGGCCTTTGACCAGACCAGCAGGTACAGGGTTATTTCACTAAACTGATTTAGTGTGTTGGTAGTAGGGCTTCCCTCGACTAAAGATTTTTCTGTTCGACTGGTAGTCGTTCATTTTAAGAATTTAAGTCAACTGTTAGTCGCTTGTTTATTAATAAACCACATTAATCATAATAATAAGCCTTACATAGCCTAAAAAAAGCTTGGCACAGCGCACCAGCAAATATAATAATGATGAATGTGTCAGGGAAAAACAGCAAGGAGACTGCATTAACGTTTTAATAATTTATTGATAAACTCATTCTTTCTTTGTTTTGGGTTGATGAAGTCTGTGAGACTGACTCGTCATCTCCGCAGCAGTGGATGCGCCTGTATGCATGTTTCATACGGATTACATAAACAACAAATATTTGTTTTCTATTTGAATTGGTTCATTTAAAAGTAGATATTTCACTCTCTGTAGATACATTTTTCATGCCTGTAAGGCAAGTATACATGTATATAGTTTTGAAGTTTTGCGCAGAGTTCACAGACTCTCATTATTTTACAAAAGCGCAACATTTTGTTGTTATTGTGGATGGATACAAATAAACATTGTCTTTACAGATTTAAAAGATGTATTACTTTTAACAGTATGACCAAAAATGATGGAGTATTTTAAGTCATGCAGCACTGTCATGCAGTGAGCGCGCTACTATTCAGTTTCCACAATCCGCACAGACACTTCAATAGCGCACATTTTTCTAGGTTAATATTAGATTAAGTGGCCTTGTGAAGTTGCTACTAATTACATATTTCAGATGAAGAGCCATATTTGAGGTTGATGAATGATAGGTGAGCGGTTAGTCGACTATTAGGGGGCAGCCCGATTTTCTTTTTTAAATTATGATTATGTAACTATATTTGTGTTGTGTGTGTAGGTTTGCACGATTGGAGAAGCTTCTGATTGGCCTGGCAAGTCGCAATCTATATATTCGATTCCAGTCCAGAACTGGAGATGCAATGGGGATGAACATGATCTCAAAGGTACGCAAATACCAAATTTTTACAAAATGTTATGAAACATGTTTGTGTATATTAAAATGGTCTTAAAGGGATAGTTTACTCAAAAATAAATAATTGTGTCATTTACTTAATCTCATGTCATTTCAAAGCTGTATGAACAGCTGAACAGAAGCGCACAAAATATATTTTGATAAATATGAGTAACCAAACAGTTGACGGTAGCCATTGACTTCACTAATATTTTTTTTCCACACTATGGAGATCAATGGCTACTGTAAACTATTTGGTTACCAACATTCTTCAAAATATCATCTTTTATTTTTTGAATTTTTTTTGTTTACTATCCCTTTAAATTAAACTTCCATGTATTTTTTTTTCTCTTTGGTCACCAGGGCACAGAACAGGCTCTCGCCAGACTGAAGGAGGAATTTCCAGAGCTCCAAGTTTTGGCTGTTAGTGGAAACTACTGCACTGACAAAAAACCTGCCGCTATCAACTGGATTGAGGGCAGGGGCAAGTCAGTGGTGTGTGAGACCACCATCCCAGCCAAAGTTGTCAAAGAGGTACAAAACCTCAACATATTCTACTAAATGTCCTGCAGAAGCTGCATCCTGCATTTGAAATGAAGTCCAGAAGTCTGACGCAACTCTGTTTTCATGCAGATTTTAAAGACGACAACTGAGGCTCTGGTAGACGTCAACATCAGCAAGAACTTGGTTGGATCTGCTATGGCTGGAAGCATCGGAGGTTACAACGCTCATGCCGCCAACATCGTAGCTGCTATCTATATTGCTTGTGGACAGGTAATAAAAGTTATTGATTACTGTATCATTTTGATAAAGATCATGAAATGCTATTACTTTATATAGTGGTGGTACAGATGGTAGGTAGAGTTGTTTACAAGTGAATTCAACTAAATGAATTTGTCCTTGACAGGATCCAGCGCAGACAGTGGGCAGCTCTAATTGTATCACACTAATGGAAGCCTCAGGCCCCACCGGGGAGGATCTTTATATCAGCTGTACTATGCCCTCTATTGAGCTGGGCACTGTGGGTGGAGGCACCAACCTTCCTCCCCAGCAGGCCTGTTTACAGGTACTTGATACAGGATGTGTATTTTACACATATGAATGACGCAAGTATGTTTTAGTTTTATTGTGGATGTACATATAGCTGGTTTCATGCAGTTTTGTTCTCTCTATGTCTTCCTGTCAGATGTTAGGTGTGCTGGGTGCCAGTCAGGAGTGCCCGGGTGAAAATGCCCGACAGCTTGCCAAGGTGGTGTGTGCTACTGTGCTTGCAGGAGAGCTGTCACTCATGTCTGCACTTGCTGCTGGACACCTGGTTAAAAGTCACATGACTCACAACAGGTAAGAACTATTTATGTTACACACACTTTATATATATACACTACTAGTCAAAGCAAGATTTTTTTATTTTTCTCAAGCCTGCTTTTATTTGATCCAAAGTACAGCAAAAACAGTACCATTTTGAAATTTTTGTAATGTATAAAATAAGTGATTTCTGTTTGAATATATATTTTAAAGTCCTGTGACCAAAGCTAGATTTTCAGCATCATTACTCCAGTCTGCAGTGTCACATGATCCTTCAGAAACCATTCTGATTTGCTGTTCAAGAAACATTTATTATTATTATTATTATCAATATTTAAAACAGTTGAGTACATTTTTTTTTTCAGAATTCTTTGATGAATAGAAAGATCCAAATATCAGCATATGAATTGATCAAAAGTGATGATAAAGATATTTATAATGTTACAAAAGATTTCCATTTCAGATAAATACTGTTCTTCTGAATGTTTTATTCATCAAAGAAACCTGAAAAAATTTTACTCCGCTGTTTTCAACTTAATATTTTATTGAGCAGCAAATCCAAATATTAGAATGATTTCTGATTGGAGTAATGATGCTAAAAATTCTAAATTATTATAATAATTTATATTAATTATTATTATTATTATTATTATTTATTACACATTATTATAATGTATTATTTAAATTTAAATTATTATTTATTACACAATATTATAATTTATTATTAGTCAAGGACAATAAATAATAAAAAATAATAATTTAATTATTTTAAAATGTATTCAAACAGAAAATAGTTCTTTTAAATAGTAAAAATATGTGAAAATACATGTATTAATTTCTAAGTGTGTGTGTATGTGTATATATATATAAATAAAACATAAAACGCTATAATGGTAATCTAAGAAAATTATCTTACAAATTAAAATCATCTACAAACATCTGTATAATTGTTTTTTTTTTCTGTTTTGCCTATAGATCAAAAGTGAATTTGCAAGAAGCTCCAGGAACGTGTACTAAACAGGCATCTTGAGACGTTACCTGATGAAGATGCAAAAGGGCCATAAAGAAAGAGGATCTCAAGTCTAAGGCACAAGTGATTAGTAATTTAGATCATTTTATAGGCCAGCAAATGAAATACAGACTTAATGACTGTTCATGGTTCCCCTGATCTTTTTAACATGAGTTGTCTTAAAACTACAGACATTCTTTCAAAGCAAAAAAGTTGAAATTAAAAACTGGAATCAAGACCAGCTGTTTCACAAGCCTAGAGCCAGTATTTCAAAACCATATCTGAGCAGAAATCACTGTTTCCGGATCTGCTTTGTTAAGCTTGCTATGGAAAGCAACACAGTATAGAGAGATACAGACAGCAACATAATTTAACTTATTTCCTAAAATCAATCAACGCAGTTCAGGCCACATACAGGAGCGACTGGATGGGTTAAAGCCAAGTACATTTTTTACTTCATTATTTGTTGGTGATAGCAACAGGGATCATATTTTTGCCAACTTTTTGCCAAAATGGAACCAGAAACATTAGACAGAAAGAGAAGGAGAAAGTTTACTCTTCATTGTACTTAAAAAGGGACACGACATAGGACAGTACCAATACAGAGAGGAGTTCAAAGTACTATGATTCACTAAATGGTACACATGTAGAATATTACAAAATGACTACGACTATGAAATTGCCAAATGCAGCCATCAGCAATGTTTTCCGTGTCAGAATGTACATTGTTTTTTTTTCCTATGACGCAGGAATGAACTGAATGACTTATGTAACTAAAAAGGGTTGTGCTCTGGCGTGACGGCACAAATATTTCAAAAGGTGCTACAGTCCACATGATGTTTCAGTTCTTTGTACATTTAGCTATTTCTTTGTGTTTGAACACATCTAATAATAATAATGGGTTTATGTAACAATACACAACTTGCGCATTGCGTGTTTCCGAAGGCTTGATATGGCTTTTCAGTCAGTTTTGGTTTTCATGTCATGGAAAAGAGTGGCTTTGTGGTTTAGACGTGTATTATGTTTCATTCTGAAGACATGAAAAGAAGTCTGAAAAGAAGCTTGCTATTTTTTTTCCCAAAGGGGCACAAATTATTCAATAAATAATAAACTGCAAAGTTTTGTATATTTTTTATAATAAAAAGAAAATGTAGAATTTCTTCGACTTGTGACTGATCATATGCACTCATATTCTCACTTGAAATTAGAAAATACAAAACAAATGCAAAGAAAATGTTCAAGGTTTTAAAATGCCAATATATACGTTCTTTCTCTAACACAGATCAGCTCCAACCATAAAATGGAAGAAATATGAATGTGTGACCCTGGACCACAAAACCAGTCATAAGTAGCATGGGTATATTTGTAGCAATAGCCAAAAATACATTGGGGGACAAAATCATTAGGATATCAAGTAAATATCATGTTCCATAAAAATATTTAGCAAATTACCTACCATAAATATATCAAAACATTATTTTTAATTAGTAATATGCATTGCTAAGAACTTCATTTGGACAACTTTAAAGGCAATTTTCTCAATATTTCGATTTTTTGCACCCTCAGATTCCAGATTTTCTAATAGTTTTATCTTGGCTAAATATTGTCCTAACATTAACTACTGGAAAGCTTAGTTATTCAGCTTTCAGATGATGTATAAATCTCAACTTTTGTGGTCCGATGTTACATATTGCCATTACGAGAGTTACTATGTTTTAAGTGATTAAGCCTAAGAACCGAAAAAAGGCACTAAATGAATCACTGATTAAACCGAATTATGTAGCTGAACTACATATCAAGGAATTTGACCGTTAAAAAAACCTTGATTCTCTTCTAGGAAAGGCTAAAAAAAGCATTGCTGTTTGATTTTGAGGTTATTTGTGTGCTTGAGACCTGAGGGTGGCGAGATGTTCAGGTTCTCCTGAGGCAACGTCATTATAGGCTCTCGCCTCACCAGAGTTTGAGCCGGCCAATCAGCTCGCCCTGCATCACATCTCACCAGGACACTGACTGCTGATTGGTTTAACCTCAGCGAGGCCCCAGACAGACCTGCAGGGATGAAACTGGCTTTACACACACACACACACTAAGAAAGTTAATCTCAGATCGTTAACTGTGTTACTCCTCCCCTCATGCTTATCTTGAACAGTAACCCTACCTCACGCTCATGATGCCATATCAGCCCATGGGTTTGTCAGTCATCAGCTCTCAGAGTGATTGGAAATCTACCAACACTGTTGCACACAGCACGAGTTCATAGAAAGAGATACTGTAGGTGTATTGCGATGCACAGTGAGATATTCACAGAAAAATCACCCTTAAGTGAGATGAAAAGGCATAGCTCAGCCGAAGTTAAAAATTGTTATTAATTACTTACCCTCATGTCGTTCCAAACCCGGAAGACTTTCGTTCATCTTCGGAACACAAATTAGGATATTTGATGTATATGAAATTTGATAGGTTTCTGACCCTGAATAGACAGCAACACACCTACCACGTTTAAGGCACAGAAACGTAGTAAGGACATCGTTAAAAAAAAAGTCCATGTGGCATCAGTGATCAACCGTAATTTTACGAAAACTATGAAAATACTTTTTGTGCGCAAACAAAAACAACGACTTTATTCAATGATTTCTTCTTTACCGGGACAGATCCGCCACCATTATTTCCAAGGCACGTCGTGGTGTGTGAGGGTGAGTAATTAATGACAGAATTTTCATTTTTGGGTAAACTAACAATTTAACAATCTATAGGCAAGAACACAAAAATGAAAAAAGTGAAAGTTTTGCTCGTTTCATAAAATTTGGTTTCATTAATAAGTTGGTGATACATGTAGAAAGAAGTCATTTACAAACAATTTTCTTTCAAAAAGCATTCAACATTTGAAGATCAATCTCAACATAAAATCGAAGTTCAGAAAGTTTCTTGTTCTTGCTGTCATGAACAGTGTTTCACACCATTAAACTAAATATAAAAGTGCTTGAAGCAGAACTGCAGCAGCAAATTTGTAGTGGCAGGCAAGTTATGCAATAAATGCATAACTTGCACTTTACACATCAAATCAAGCATTCTGAACTCAAGTATAATTAGTATGGAAAGAGTATGATGGGATTATGAAAAAAAAATAAATAAAAAAAATAAATTAATGTTGTCGTCTTACATATGTAGTTCATTTCTCATCTAGGAAATCAGCCTCAGAGCCTTTTTTAAAGGGATAGTGCACTCAAAAATAAAAATCGGTGACTGAAGTTGTTCCAAACCAGAATGACTCTCACCAGAAAACAACTAAAATATTGATGTCCATTGTACGAAAAAGAAACATCTCAAAATATTTTTTTTTGGTGTTTCACAGAAATAAAGTCAGTCATTCATGAAATGACAATTTTACATGTTTTTTTGGATTTTTGGATGAACTATCCCTTTAAAACTAGTAATGGTTAAAAATGTGATTGATTCCTTACTGCTTTAGTGAACAGAATGTGACATAAAACTGAAATGCCATTACAGTTCTCCCTTTCAGAAGCATAGATGGAACAACTATATTTTCACCCAAAATAAAACCTTCTGACATTAATTACTCAACCTCATGTCGTTCCAAACCTGTAAGACCTTCGTTCATCTTCAGAACACAAATTAAGATATTTGTGATGAAATCTAAGAGCTTTCTGACCCTGCATAGACAGCAAGGGTCCTTGGACTATTTTGTCAATGTTCTTATCTTTCTGGACCTTGACTGTTGTAGAACCATTGCGGTCTATGGACCGTCAGAGAGCTCTTGGATTTCATAAAAAAAATCTTAACCTATCTTTGTGTTCCAAAGACAAAAAAAGGTCTTACGAGTTTGGAACAACATGAGGGTGAGAAATTAATAACAGAATTTTAATTTTTGGGTGAACTATCCCTTAAGAAGTGGAATGACATTGTTGAAACTGCTGTTTATAGGGTCACAAAAAGGCACGTGTGCAATAAAGGAAACTTCTGGAAATAAAAAAAGCCAAACAAACTTAAAAACAACAAAAACTAAAAAGAAATACAAGAGAACAGAAAAGCAATTATGGTCCACTACCAACATTTCACAGACCTATCAAAAAATCCTCTACTTTTGATTATTGTGTTATACAAGCAGTTCCCAAAAAAAAAAAAAAAAAAATTTACACTTTGCCTGAAGCCACATTAATGAATTACAATAATCAAAATGTGCAATGCCTTCGCATGTAAATAATCTTAAACATTTAGATACTAACTGTACAAAAAATCTTAAGACTCAAGCATGACGTCCTCTTGATCATCAGGGCTAGAAAGGGTCTTCCTAAGACAAATGGCTATTGGACAAGGCCAGTGAGAATGCTCACATACAGCTCAAAAGATGCTGGGATTAGATCAAGGCATCAAGTTTACAGTATATATCTCTCTCTCTCTCTCTCATCAAGACCATAGTCAGACTATGATCAAATATTTACAAAACACTTTAACAAAACTTGAGCCACAGCTCATTTACACAAATAAGGCCTTTTGAAGATGAACAGGCTGTTGGTTATTCTAGTGTTTATATTTTTCAAAGGTGCTTTTACAGACTTTGTACCATTTTTGGTGTTAGTGTAGCACTGTTGGTCAGTCTGTATGGATAAAACTGTTTGAAACCGTTTCTGAAGAGTGTCAAGAGCACTTGGGCAGAGCAGTTGTCTGTCGTGAGTGATGATAGAGCATTGTGACTAAGGCGTTTCTTTATTTGAGTCAGAAAGCAAACTGGGAATGTAGATTGAACAACCTGGAAGAAAAGAAAAACAGATTTTGAATAAACAATGCGAATTAATTAATAGGTGAAAACTGGTTGCATTTTTAAGGTGCAGCTTACCTGGTGTTGCTCAAAAGAGAATAGTCTCATTGCTAGTCTTCTCTTGAACATATGAAGTGAAGCGTTTGAGGAATTTGGGGTATTCTCTCTTGGCTACAGCTCGCAAGACTGATGCAGGGGCCCAACCACCAGGATTTACTTCAGGATTACATAAACACAGCATTAATGTGACATTTTATATCATGTATATAATAAAGACTGCAATCCAAACTGATGTACTCAGTGTGCAAATTATATATACCTTTAGTTTTAACTTTTTTTGTGGGTTTAAAGGAACACTTCACTGTTTTTTGAAAATAGGCTCATTAGCATCTTGTTCAAAAATCACCAAAGATTTTCGATATTTTTCCTATTAAAACTTGACTCTTCTGTAGTTACATCGTGTACAAAGACCGACAGAAAATGAAAATTTGCACTTTTCCAAGCTGGTATGGATAGGAACTATACTCTCATTCCGGCGTAATAATCAAGGAACTTTGCTGCCGTACCATGGGTGCAGCAGGCGCAATGATATTACACAGCGTTTGAATAGTCCCCAGCTATTTACTATTACCTTAGTGGCTTAGTGCTGGTCACGTTGGAAGTTGCCTAGCTGGGGACTATTTTCAGGCGCTGCGTAATATCATTGTGCCTGCTGCACCCATGGTACAGCAGCAGTTCCCTGATTATTACACCAGAATAAGAGTATAGTTCCTATCCATATCAGCCTGGAAAATCGCAACTTTACATTTTCTGTCGGTCTTAGTACACGATGTAACTATAGAAAAGTTTTAAGTAGGAAAAATATAGAAAATATTTGGTCATTTTTGAACGAGATAATAATGGTCTAATCAGATTCAATTATTTATGCTAAGCTATGCTAAAAGTGCTACCACCAGACCCAGAGATTGGCTGAATGGATTAAAAAAAATGGTAAAACTCTTCTGTTTAACTGTAGGGTAGTTGGAAAATGAGCCTATTTTGGAGTGTTCCTTTAAAAGCTTAATTAGGAAGGTCAAAGACTGAGACATAAGAGAAGAAATCGTTGAATAAAGTTATTTTTGTTTTGTTTGTGCACAAAAAGTAGTCTTGTAGCTTCATAAAAAAAAATTAAGGTTGAACCACTGATGTCACATGGATTTTTTAACTATGTCCTTACTACCTTTTTAGGCCTTGAACATGCTAGTTGTGTTGCCGTCTATGCAGGGTCTGAAAGTTTTCAGATTTCATCAAAAAGATCTTAATTTGTGTTCCAAAGATGAATGAAGGTCTTACGGGTTTGGAACCACATGAGTAATTAATGACAGAATTGTAAATTTTGGGTGAACTATCTCTTTAAGACACCCCCTGCCATCCTTTAGTTTGAATTTTTTGGCGGGTTTAAAACCGTAATTGGGAAGTTAGACACCTCCAAGTCTTACCATTGGCTACATATGTGATTTTACAGAGGATGTTGTCTCTGCTGATCTCTTTGTCTCCCTCTGGTGGGCTGATTAGGGTTTGACATATCATGGCTACATTGATTTTGGCACGAATACATCTAGCAGAGGGCTGGAGAAAACAAACAAACGAACAAACAAACAACCCTGTGAGAAAGTTTTCTGATGCACAGCTTACTGTATACTGTTAATGTTGAATAATATACAGTGTTTAAAAAAATTATTAGACCATCATCATCAAAATCAAGTGTTTGGGAACTATTTGGATATCAATAACAAACGAGAATGTGGAAAAGTACATAAAAACAATGCTAGCAAGAATGCAAGCTGTTATCAAGGCCAAAGGAGGCCATAAATACGTTTTTTTGGTTCTGTGAGAATGTAGACTATTTATAGTTTCAGTTTATTTGTCTAAACAATGGCAATACATGACAATTGTTTTCTTTCTTTATTATGACAGGTGAACTAATACATTTCTATGTTCACTGTATATGTTTATATGTTTCTCGGTTTACAGTAATAGCCTGGGTCTATGATATCAAATTGCATGAAGAAGAAACTTTTTAACAATTACTTCAGCAGTCCAGGTACTTACTGGATAGTTGTCATGATCCACTGAGAAGTTACACACCAGCCAGGTGTCTGGATCATTCTCATTGGTGGAGAGAATTTTACGGATAACTGACACATAAAGCACGTCTCTCTGAGAAGCGGGCCACACCCTCTGCAAAACAGTAGTGAGGGAAAACTAAATATTTCAGAAACAACCATCAATGATGCAATAGTGAATGGTAGAGTCTTACCTTATGCGTCTGATGAATGATGACCGCTTTATCTGAGAGTGTCTCAACCACTTGAAAACTTTCAACAGTTGCTGTAAAAAAAAAAAATAAATAAATAAGGTGAGTTTTCAAATATTTTGCCATTACATTAAAGGGATAGTTGACCCAAAAATGAAAATTCTGTCATTAATTATACACCCTAATGTTGTTCCAAATCCATTAGAACTTTGTTTATCTTCGGAACACAAATTACGATATTTTTAATATCAAATTGCATCTTAATAGAATTCAATAGTGATAATTCATAACATTACGGTTGAACCACTGATGTCACATGGACCATTTTAACGATGTTCTTACTACCTTTCTGGACCTTGAACATGGTAGTTGTGTTGCGGTCTATGCAGAGTCAAAAAGTTCTCAGATTTCATCAGAAATATTTTAATTTGTGTTCTAAAGATGAACAAAGGTCTTGCAGGTTTGGAATGACATGATGGTGAGTAATTAATGACAGAACTTTTATTTACTGGCATTCTGACACTTCTGAACTATCCCTTTAAGAAACAGTATTTTCTTAGGATTTCTTTTTGTTAAACTGCACTCTCATGCAAAGTAAAAACAAAAAGGCAAAACAATGCACTGAGGTGAACATACTTTCCCAGTCATTCCGATAAGCTGTGTCCCAAAAGTAGTGGCAGACCTCATGACCTGTAACCCCTCTGACAGCATGAGTAGCTTTGAGAGGATCCAGTACAATGCCATTCTCCTCAACCTCTCTCCTGTACACCTGCAAAAAAACAATTGTTCTAACATATTAATTTCTGAACATTAATAATGACAGAACTGCAAATTGTCCAAACAACAGCTTGAATGATAGCGACCTCGGGTGGAAAAGAAACAATATCATTTGGAAAGGATGCAAGGATGCTGAAAAATGCAACTGTAACCTGAGAGGGATTTAAACTGGTGTCAAGGTTCTTTTGCATTTTCTTCTGTTTTGTGACTGAACCAGAAACCTATGAAAGCCTGTGCGATATTTAAGAAAATTTAAGAAAAATGTGATAACTTAAGTAATGCAACAAACGATATGCAATACAATAATGCTTAAAGTGCCACATGCTCAGATGATATATATCCATAGTTATTCATGTGCATGTATGAATCAAGAACTCCTGTAAAACCACAACAAATTCTTTGTGTTTGTGCACATGATTCTGATTCAAACATATACACATATACACACACATACATATATATATATATATATATATATATATATATATATATATATATATATATATATATATATATATATACACACACACACACACACACACACAGGTCCTTCTCAAAAAATTAGCATATTGTGATAAAGTTCATTATTTTCTGTAATGTACTGATAAACATTAGACTTTCATATATTTTAGATTCATTACACACAACTCGAAGTAGTTCAAGCCTTTTATTGTTTTAATATTGATGATTTTGGCATACAGCTCATGAAAACCCAAAATTCCTATCTCAAAAAATTAGCATATCATGAAAAGGTTCTCTAAACGAGCTATTAACCTAATCATCTGAATCAACGAATTAACTCTAAACACCTGCAAAAGATTCCTGAGGCTTTTAAAAACTCCCAGCCTGGTTCATTACTCAAAACCGCAATCATGGGTAAGACTGCCGACCTGACTGCTGTCCAGAAGGCCATCATTGACACCCTCAAGCAAGAGGTCTGTGGGAAGGAAAAAGTGTGGCAGAAAACGCTGCACAACAAGAAGAGGTGACCGGACCCTGAGGAAGATTGTGGAGAAGGACCGATTCCAGACCTTGGGGGACCTGCGGAAGCAGTGGACTGAGTCTGGAGTAGAAACATCCAGAGCCACCGTGTACAGGCGTGTGCAGGAAATGGGCTACAGGTGCCGCATTCCCCAGGTCAAGCCACTTTTGAACCAGAAACAGCGGCAGAAGCGCCTGACCTGGGCTACAGAGAAGCAGCACTGGACTGTTGCTCAGTGGTCCAAAGTACTTTTTTCGGATGAAAGCAAATTTTGCATGTCATTCGGAAATCAAGGTGCCAGAGTCTGGAGGAAGACTGGGGAGAGGGAAATGCCAAAATGCCTGAAGTCCAGTGTCAAGTACCCACAGTCAGTGATGGTCTGGGGTGCCATGTCAGCTGCTGGTGTTGGTCCACTGTGTTTTATCAAGGGCAGGGTCAATGCAGCTAGCTATCAGGAGATTTTGGAGCACTTCATGCTTCCATCTGCTGAAAAGCTTTATGGAGATGAAGATTTCATTTTTCAGCACGACCTGGCACCTGCTCACAGTGCCAAAACCACTGGTAAATGGTTTACTGACCATGGTATTACTGTGCTCAATTGGCCTGCCAACTCTCCTGACCTGAACCCCATAGAGAATCTGTGGGATATTGTGAAGAGAAAGTTGAGAGACGCAAGACCCAACACTCTGGATGAGCTTAAGGCCGCTATCGAAGCATCCTGGGCCTCCATAACACCTCAGCAGTGCCACAGGCTGATTGCCTCCATGCCACGCCGCATTGAAGCAGTCATTTCTGCAAAAGGATTCCCGACCAAGTATTGAGTGCATAACTGAACATAATTATTTGAAGGTTGACTTTTTTTGTATTAAAAACACTTTTCTTTTATTGGTCGGATGAAATATGCTAATTTTTTGAGATAGGAATTTTGGGTTTTCATGAGCTGTATGCCAAAATCATCAATATTAAAACAATAAAAGGCTTGAACTACTTCGAGTTGTGTGTAATGAATCTAAAATATATGAAAGTCTAATGTTTATCAGTACATTACAGAAAATAATGAACTTTATCACAATATGCTAATTTTTTGAGAAGGACCTGTGTATATATATATATATATATATATATATAGCATAGACTTTTCTCTTTGTCTTTTTTTTAATTGCCCCAAATATTGCAAGCCCTTAGATTCCACCACTAAATAAAAAATAAAAAAGTAATTGCGACTTTTTAATCTCACAATTCTGACTTTTTATTTTATTTCACAATTGCAAGTTCTCAATTCAAATTTTCAGTTTATATCTCACAATTCTGAGAAAAAAAAAAAAAGTCAGAATTGCGTGATAAAAAGTTGCATATATATTAGGGCTGTCAAACGATTAATCATGATTAATCGCATTCAAAATAAAAGTTTGTTTACATACTATATGTGTGTTTACTTTGTATATTTATTATGTACATATAAATACACACGCGTATATATTAAAACAACATGTATATATATTTATACCTGTATACAATTTAGATTATAAATAAATATAAATATTTTAGATATAAATCTAAAATATTTTTCCTTAATATATACATACATGTGTGTATTTATATATACATAATAAATATACACAGTACACAAATATATAGTACAAACAAAATGCTTATGAATTACAAACTATTTTTATACACAGTCTACCCATTTTTATTTTTTTTACTCTGATATGGAAACTAGATTCCATAGAAACAGCTCAAAGAAAAAAATAAATAAAAATCAACTGCCCTTATCATCTCACCTTCATATCCCCTTCTTCAACAACCAGCTGCCAGTTAGCATCTCCACCCACATCCTGTAAAGAATAAGTCATGTGGCTCAGCACCATCTCCTCAACCTGTAAACAAAACAAGTAGTTTGAGGTGTTGTGTACTAGAACAGTCATATGCCTGCAGTTCATCCACACCAATATAGTGTCATAAATCTACCTGAGAACTGAACCTGTGCACGTCATCGGAGGCACTTATGAGGTCAATGGAGGACAAGGAGGAAGTATGACTGTGAGGCTGAACCCAAGAGCCAGAAAGCCAGAGAGAAACAGGTCAAGGGAAAAAGAAGAAAATAAAAATCTCATCATCACCCAAAGAATACAGAGCAGTCTGCCACTGCAAATCAAACTTCAGCAGGAAGGACTGGAAGAACAAAGGCAGCTTTCGCAAATGTAAAAGCTCCAAAGATTTCACAGAGCAGACCCACCATCAGCAATGACAGAATTGCATAATCAGTGACAAAGAAGCAAATGTGCTTTGATAGATTGACTGTGTAGGAGTGTGTGTTTGCGTGGGCGAGTCAAAGTGGTCTGACTTACCTTAGTCAAGTATTTCTGAGCACTGAGGGAGGAATAGGTGTCTGGAGTGATCGAGATCTGCCGAGATGCCCTGCTCCTTTCTGCCTGGGACTGAAAAACAAGACATTATATTTTATATATGTATATATACACAACTGAATTAGCTGTAAATAGGATGTGGATATAGTTCTTGACTAGTGTGTTGGCTGCTCCCAATGAACAATGAACTCTGGGACATGCATTATATTTTAGTCATTTGTGGACAGTGGCTGATCTCCACAAATGTCAATAGGGTCTACATTCATCAGCTCTAGTTCCAACTAGAGTCCAACTGGTATGAGAATATATGACCCTAGACCAGTGGTTTTCAAACCCTTAAAAAAATGTGTCGCCAGGATGATTTAAGGAAGATGTATATGTATGTATGTATGTAACAAAGTTCAAGACTCAGGGAGAAGGATGCAGGAAAGTTGCAAACGTAACTTTAATAACAAAATAAACATTAACAACAAAATGAAAGTAAGCGGCAGCTGCCTCACGTCAGACTCCAGTGCGTATCTGTGTTTGCATTTATCAGTTAGTATCACTAACTGATAAACGCGCACTTAAAAAAAGTTTGAAAACCACTGCCCTAGACCACAAAACCAGTTTGCATCACCTGAAAGATGAATAAATAATTATTACAATCAATTAAATTGGTTTGTTAGGGTAAGACAATATTCGGCAAAGATACAACCATTTGAAAATCAAGAATCTGAAGGTGCAAAATAAATGTACATTTTGAGAAAAGGTCGCATTTAAAGTTGTCCAAATAAAATTCTTGGCAATGCACAATACTCAGCAAAAATTAAGTTTTGGCATATTTATGGTAGAAAATTTACAAAATATCTTAAATGGAACACATTTTTTACTTATACCCTAATGATTTTTGGCATTAAAGGAAAATCAATAATTTTGACCCATACAATGTATTTTTAGCTATTGCTACAAATATACCTGTGCTACCTAAGACCAGGGTCACATATTAACAAGGAAAAAATTGCCATTTTTTTATCATCACATTGGTAGGTAAAAATAATTTTAACATCAAACCAGTTTAAACAGTAAAAAGTGTGTTTTTACACATTTAGACCCATAACAATGCCTAAATGATACCTAAATTAGCACCACAGCAACAGATTTTCTGTTTAGCAAGCTCTTTAAAGTGGGGGATTCTGATTGGCAATGTTAATAGCCAGATTTCCATCCAAAGTTGCAAATTTATCTTAAATTTAAGATTGAAATATCGCATACAACATTTGCGAATAAGTTTCCATCCAACGAGTCAAAGAGAACTAATTCGTCACTTCCTGATAAACGGCACTATATATCACTAAGAAAAAAAAATTGTGGATTTTGTTGCTAAATTTGTTTAGAGGCCCTTACAAGTGACAGCAGCAACTGTGCCATAGTTCAATAGCATGTTGGCTAACCACAAGGCCACTCTGACCGCTTTGGTTTTCCCAGTTTTTCCCCATAACTGCAAACACAAACATAATCCTTCTGTATATATTTACACTTCAAAAGTCACGATGATGTAATCAAAGTCAATTTCACCGAAATGGAGCCATTGTAATTAATGGAATGGCTGCTCAGTGTATAACAATTCCATGTCATGTGTCAGAATGCCAGTAAATAAAAATTCTGTCATTAATTACTCACCATCATGTCATTCCAAACCCGCAAGACCTTTGTTCATCTTTAGAACACAAATTAAAATATTTCTGATGAAATCTGAGAACTTTTTGACCCTGCATAGACATCAACACAACTACCACGTTCAAGGCCCAGAAAGGGAGTATGGACATTGATAAAGAAGTCAATGTGACATCAGTGGTTCAATCTTGATTTTATGAAGCTACAAGAATACTTTTTGTGCAAAAAGAAAAGAAAAATATTCTTCTCGTAGCTTCATAAAATGAAGGCTGAACCACTGATGTCACATGGACTATTTAACAACCTTTTAACTACCTTTCTGGGCCTTGAACGTGGTATTTGCGTTATTGTCTATACAGGGTCAAAAGGCTTACAAATTACAGGGTCAAAAGGCTCACAAATTTAAAACAAAGATATCTTAATTCCTTTCTTTTCCTTAATTTGTGTTCTGAAGATAACAAAAATTTGAAACAACAAGTGGGTGAGTCATTTAATTTTGGGTGAACTATCCCTTTAAAACTGATGCCTTACAAAGACAAATGCGTAAAACATCCAGCTTTGCGAAAAGTAATGGCTGGCTTACTTGCTCTTCAATCTGGTCATGCTTATCCAATGCAGCTTCCACAGCATCAAAGAACTCCTCTTCATTGATCAGACTGTTTGGTCCTTCCTGCACAAAATAAACATCTCAGTCTAGAATGGAGGGAGTGTGTTGGAGCAAAGACAGACAGGACAGGGCGAATTAAAAGCTGTGGACGCACTTCATAGTCTGGCCCTCCATAATGAGGCTTCTTCTTCAGCTCAGACAATGCAGATTTGTAGGCATCTTCAGCCCGTTTTCTCCTTTCAATTTCCTTATGAATGAAAGAAGAATGTTACTCAGTTTTACCACATTCAATATACATCACAATGCGCACTCAAGAAGATCTTAAAATGTTAAAAATCTTGAAGGATTTCTCTCCATATAGTGGATTCTATGGTGCTTCTGAGTTTAAACTTCCAAAATGTAGTTTAAATGCAGCTTCAAAGAGCTCCAAACAATCCCAGCTGAGGGAAAAGGGTCTTATCTAGTGAAACAATTAGTTATTTTCTAAAAAAAAACATTGATAATTTATATACTTCAAACTTCCAAAAAAGTGAACTCTGTATTCCGGTTCATGACAGTTGGGGTAGGTCGAAAATAAGTGTGTGGGATGATTTTAAAGTTGGAGAAGAGTTCACTCAAAGCTAGACAAGCATTTAAGGTTAAAGAGTATATAAATTGTATTTTTTATATATTTTTAAAATAACCAATCGTTTCGGTAGATAAGACCTTTCTTCCTCAGCTGGGATCATTTAGAGCCCTTTGAAGCTGCATTTATACTGCATTTTTAGAAGTTCAAACTTGGGGGCACCATAGATGTCCACTATATGAAGGGAAATCCTGAAATGTTTTTTTTTTTTTTTTCTCTCCAAATAACAATTCCTTGCGACTGAAGAGAGAAAGACATGAACATCTTGGATGAGAACATTTTTTTTAATTCAGAAATTCTTTAATTTCTATTCCAACAAAGATCTTACAGGTTTGGAACGACATGAGGTTGAGTAATTAATGACAGAATTTTTATTTTTGTGTAAACTATCCCTTAAAATATATTAAAAAGGAAAACGGATATTTAAATTTAATTTAAAAGCTGAATTTACAGCAGCCATTACTCTGTCTTCTCTGATTTATCAATAATCGAAAGAGTTGAGCCGTTTATATTTTTAACAAACCATTTTGCTGCCCAGTTTCTTTAAACCTTTTAGTTTGGGGATGATGTTTTGAGCTCTTTAATTTGCTAGTAGCTAAACAAAGCTTGCTTGCAAACAAATCCAAGAAACGCCCGTTTAAGATCCAAATAGAGAATCCGGAGCAGAACAATGACGTGCAGTTTCATGCTTAAGCTTAAGCAAACACCCATTTCAATTGTCAATCCCACTACAGATGCCATTGAAGATTCCATTGTGTCTTGCCGCTTTGGAAGGTCATTCATCTAACAAAGGGTGGAGCCTATATCACTCACTCTCTAGACTTGCTAAAAGAAAAAAACTAGCTTGAATAGCTTGCAGTAAGATCACTCAAAACTGTAGCAGAATCTTTAGCTACAACATTGAAACCTTCACTGAAAAGCAGTTGTTCAGGCTAATTGGGTGTTGTAAATAAGTAAGTATTGCATTATTTTCTTACAATATAAATCAGATCTGTTCTGAAATTGACAGGTGCGGTTTAGCTTAAAGCACTGAAACACCTCTCTCTGTCTTTAAGATGTCTCTACAGACAATTACTGACAACACCCGGCTTACATGACAGGTGATAACTGTCAAAAGGTTGTAACGTGACTCCACTAAACCAACACAATTAATCGGCAATGGCAGAGTTTCGGTGAAAATGTAAACGCATACACTTCCACAGCACATTAAACATGTCAAGACTAAAAATACATTTCCAAGCAACTCTTTTTGACATGTAAAACAAAGTAGCAGCAAATAACCAGTAAACTGAATAAAAGCATGTCAAACCTACAGAGTAGAAGCTGCTCTGCGTACACAGAGGAATCCAGTTTTCATTAGCACTCTGAAGAGACCCAGCCACCCAGATCTGCCACGGCTTCAAGGCTGAAGCACTGCACACTGTAGTCATTCTCTACAATCCAGTTGCTAACATCACAACACACAATCCTCAGAAATGTGGTACGCTGGTTACTTTGCAGAAAGCTTTATTCTGCTCAAACGTCCATCTAGTCCTGCTGATTGACTGTAAACAGACTATAAAAAATCACACTTGGGCGGCTGGAATTCAAGAAGCTGCTTCCTGGCTCATGATATACTGGAGGCTGGGCTGCAGATGGAAAAACTGGTCGGGCAAGTGCAAACGAGAGCTTTACACTAAGATGCTAATGACGTGTGGTTTTGAAGATGTGCTGTGCTCCCACATAAAGTGGAGCTGAATGTGAGGAATGCAAGGCTTCCGGAGACTACAGTAGATGCACTTTTGTTTTAATGGATGTCTTTGTGACTCATCTAGTAATTAAGGTGTTACGTGGGAAGTGTATGGGTATGTAAATAGTGCCCAGATTAAGCTTGTGAAGAAAAAGCAGAGCTGCTTGATGCTGAATGTTTTATTTGCATCGAAATGCACCCAGTGGTTTCAATACTGCAGATAAAAATGTGTGATAGTCCCAAAACTAACAATATTTCCTGTAAAACTGGAATGGCTAGGGGTGTAAAAGATAATTTTGTCATCATTTACTCATTTTCACATTGTTCCAAACCTGCATGACTTTTTTCTTCGGTATTCTTCTTTCTTAAAGGAGAAAATTCTGAAGAATGTTCATGCTTCTTTCTATCATTTCTAAATTGAGTTCTGTTACTTGCACAAAGCTAAGGCTTCAGAAGTTCATCAAACATTTCTTATGATTAATTATGATTATGTTGACAACAGTTGTGCTGCTAAATATTTTTATAGAAACTAAATCTAACAGAACAGCACTTACTTCAAATAGAAATATTTTGAAACATTATAAATTTATTTTACTTTTGTTCAACAAGGAAGCAAGAATTTGATCTAAAGTATTGATTTCTTTCAAAAAAACAAATCTAACTGACTTCAGTATACATTAACAGTCAAAAGAGTATGCTTTTTAAAGAATTGTCTTCTGCTCACCAAGCCTGCATTTATTTGATACAAAAATATTTTTTCTATTTAAAATAACTGCTTCCTATGTGAATGTTTAAAAATGTAATTTATTCCTGTGATTTGAAAGTTTTTAGTATCATTAATACTCCAGTCACATGATCCTTCAGAAATCACTCTAATATTCTTCTAATATTTTTTTCTTTCTTTTGCTGCTCAAAAAAAATATAATAATAATAATAATAATAATAATAATTATTGTTATTATTTTGTTGAATAATAAGCATTTATCTGAAATTCATACATGTTTGGTGATTAAATAACAGATTTTTTTTTCTGCTGCACACTACCTTATCAAGTCGTCTTTGCCAGTTGTCTTCTCTTTTGACCAAAATATCGATACAGTGGGACAGTGTAGACAGGATTCCTGCTGTAGTCGCTTTAAACGTGATGGCTTCACCTTTGAAATCGATGCCTAAGGGGTCTTTGAGGCTGCCAACAGGGAATACTGGTGGAAATCAAATAAAATTAGTATCAAATAGCAGCAGCATTTAAACTTAGCTCTACTTCTGGAGGATTTTCAGTTACTTAATTAAATCTATATTAGTGTCTTATCAATTATCAAACGACAAAGAACTTAGCCGTTTACTTACAACCATCACAGACATAATAAAATATTTCCACAATCATTGAGTAAATAGCACTTAGTCTTTACACAACAAATTGATGCTACCACTAACCACATGATGTATACTGTGTTTTGTTACTGCAAATAAAGATTAAAATCAAAGTGTGTTTACTATGTTTTCAAATTTTGATTGAAATTTCAAACTTATAACAAAGACATACAAATCTTAAAAATCTCACATTTCTCTTTGCTGCTGTTGTTGTTGTTAAGCAGATAATCTCCTTCTGGCCGTGAGGTTGGAAAATCTTCCTCATCATCAGATACTGGAAAAAAAAAGCAGCCTTTTAAACATTGTTACATATTGGAAAAGTAAGAGCATTGAGAAAGTAACAAAAGACACTGTAAAATGGTAACAGTATAGATAAGGGAACACATTCACTATTAACTAAAAGCTTTCCTCTCAATAAACTCCTATTTTGCTTGCTTATTAATAGTTAGTAAGGCAGTGTGTTGTAAATTGGGTTAAGTTAAGGGATCTAGAATATAGTCAAGCAGAATAAGTATGTGCTTTATAAGTACTAATAAACAGCCAATATGCTAGTAATATGCATACCAATAAGCAACTAGTTAATAGTGAGAATAGGTCCTTAAAATAAAGTGTTACCTGTAAAATAAGTTCATATAAATTCAAGTCTTCTTAAGAGACACGATAGCTTTATCTGATGATCAGATTTAAAGGGATAGTTCACCCAAAAATGGAAATTACCTCATGATTTACTCACCCTATTGCCATTCTAGGCATATATGACTTTCTTCTTTCAAACAAATAAAATCAGAGTTATATTAATGTCCTGGCTCTACCAAGCTTTATAATGGCAGTGAATGGCTGTTGAGTATTGAAGTCCAATAAAGCACATCCATCCATCATAAAAAAATGACACCGGGATGTTAATAGGCTTTCTAAAGTGAATCAACGCAATATATCCATATTTACAACTTTATAAACTGTAATCTTAAGCTTTTTTTCTAGAGAGAGTGGCATCTCAACAGATGATGTAGGATGTAGGCATAGCGCAAGCTCCAGTGGGAATCTCATGAGAACTACGTTTTAGGAAAACACAGTCTCCGAAATCCTCAGACATTTTGTTACAAATCCTCGTTTTATATTTCTAATTTGTGTCAGTTTTGCTCTCTCTACTGTGCTTCCACATTTGTCACCACATTTGCCTTTTGTCCTCGTGAATGTGCATACGGCAATTAGCGCAAGTCAGAGATTACAGTTTATAAAGATTTAAATCTGAATATTCTTCTTACACAAACACTTCGATTCACTTCAAAAGCCATTTATTAAGCTGCGTGGAGTACTTTTAATGATGGATGGGCACACTTTATTGGACGTCAAAATCTCAACAGCCGGTCACTGCCCTTATAAAGCCTGAAAAAGCCAGGACATTTTTTAAATATAACTCCGATTGTATTTGTCTCATTGAAGAAAGTCACAGGATAGCTTGACAGTGAGTAAATCATTGGTTAATTTTCATTTTTGGGTGAACTATCCCTTTAATTTAGGCTGTTATTCACATATAAACAGTGATCAACACATGACAGAGCACATCAAAAATTAACAGGATTACCATTTAATTAACTATGCTTGCTTGACTAACAAGAACAAACTTCATTGATACTTCAGTGAATCAAGCAAGCACCACAAACCTCTCAAGTTTCATTAAAAAAAAATTTTATTCACCTTCCAAAGATGAACGAAAGTCTCATGGCTTTGGAACAATTTTCATTATTGTGTAAACTAACCCTTTAAAAAGGCACATTATGTAAGATTCTTTATTAAAATATCTAAAAACCACTAGAACAGTGTTATATATTTTGCTGACTTGTGTAATAACATTATTGCAAATGTTTCAAAGAATGTTTAAATCCAGAGAAATAAGCAATTTTAACTAGTGTAACAGACCGTGTCATTGTGTCGCCTGACGATTTTCTGTTTTTATTTTGTAGAAAACATGGAAACCCCAAAGACACTTTAATATGTTATTCATTTTTTAGATTTGAACGCTCAATCATGGGTCATCAAACTACGCCTTTGTTTCCTTCTCTTTTTTGAATATGCGCCCTCTAGCAGCAAAACGTACATATTTGGCCTTTAAGTTTATTAAACACACAATATTAGAAAGGACTTTAAATGGAAACTTTTCTGTCTGAAGCTCCCCTTAACAAAGTCCTTCTTCCTCACCTTTGTCTCTGTGGAGCTCATCTTTACTGTCAGCATCTGCGCAGCTGTCAAAATACTTCTGCAGGGTGTCCACCTGTCTGCAAAGAATGTCCCGGAAGGTCTCCATCTCCGCTAGCTTTTCCCGGAGGCTGTATCCCTTCTGTTCAACAGTTTGCACATTAACATTCAATTGTTATTAGAACAAAAATGACAATTCTCATGACAAGACATATGGCTATCTGAAATGTAGCAGTGTTTGAGCTCTGGATCTGAAGAAAAAGGCTGAGACTCACCTTGAAGGACGATGCGGAGGTGGTGGAGAGGCCGCTGGCGGCAGAGGTGAGGGACAGTAGGGAGCCATGGCGGCGTAAACTGCTCTCAGACCCATAGCCTGACTCAGCCTGCACACAAAATATAGCACAAAGAGCCAGTTAGGCAACTTCACACCTGTTCAAAAATAAAATTCAATTGAACCACTGGGCAGTGAGGTGTTATGGTTGGAGCTATAGAGTGAAAACTATCAGAACTGAGCGTTTCTGAAACTAGGAAAGAAATAAAGCGTTTGGTAGGTTAAATGCTCAACAAGATTGCTGGTTATAGAAAGTCAACCTAAATTCCCAATACTACTCATTCCAATAAGAAAGAATATTGGGTACAATATTCTCTACCAATCAAAGGTTTTGGGTCGTTAAGAGTAAATATTATTACAATTGAAAATAACCCTTTTCTATTTGAATGTATAGTAAAATGGAATTTATTCCAGTGATTTGCATTAGCATCATTACTCCAGTCTTCAGTGTCACATGATCCTTCAGAAATCATTCTAATATGCTGATTTTGTGCTCAAGAAACATTTCTTATTATTAATGTTAGAAACAGTTGAGCTGCTTAACATATTTGTGAAAAACGTCATATATTTTTCAGGATTCACTGATGAATAGTTTAACAGCATTTATTCATTCAGTTTCCGGCACTGAATTTAAAAAAAAAAAAAAAGGGGGAAAGGAAAGGATGTGGCGCATGCTCAGAATTTGTGCTCTCAACTTAACCCATCAAAATGCACACACACACACACACACACACACACAGTAGTGAACACACATACACTGTGGAAACTGTTGTGTCTTTATCACAATTCTGACTTTTTTCCTCAGAACTGCGTGACATAAATTTGCAATTGTGAGAAAGAAAGAAAAAAAAAAAAGAATTACGAGACAAAAACTTGCAATTCTGACGTTCTCAGAATTGTGCATTATAAACTCACAATTGCAAATAATAAAAAACTATTTTGAGTGGAAAACACAATTATAGATTATCAGAATCGTTGACTTAACTCACAATTGCATGTTATAGAATCAGAAATGCGAGATATAGTCACAATTCTGAGGAAAAAAAAATCCAGAATTGTGAGTTTATATCTTGCAATTCTGATTTTATTTCTCAAATTTGCTACTATTTTTTAGAACTGTGAGTTTATGTCTCACAATTTTGACTTTATAACTTGCAATTGGGAGTTTATATCATCATCATCAAAAAAAAGGCAGAATTGCGAGAAAACCTTTAATTACCTGGCAGAAATGGGATTCAATACTTTACAAACATCTTAGATGCATTTAACAATTTTTGATCTTCACAATTACTGCTAGATCTATGATCTACACAAACACACCTGCCTCTTGAGTGACAGATGCATTGCAATAACACAAGGAAACAAAATTGCTGTTGCAAGGTTTTTAACTGTATTTCCACTTTGGCCTATCACACCACATGACAAAGCAACAGAAGCTGCATAAATTTAGGAAGTAGGCGGTTTCTTAAGGAGAGAGACAACTGCAAATCATTATGCAACACACAAAACACATCCTAGATACCCTTTACTCCATCTCAAACTCGATCAGCATTATGATACTGTAAGTGCATTTCCTGGCAGGGCTGTACTCAGGGGTGGATAACCAGGGATAAACATTAAAGAATCTAGATCTAGCCAAAGTGTGTGTGCCACATGTAGTTGTGCATCATTCTCAGAAAAGGCATGTTTAAATTATTACACTTTTTAAAAGTTTTGATATATATATTTTTTTAAATAAATTCTAATAAATTCTTTTGAACTTTTTATCAGAATCCTGAAGAACAGGGGGGAAAAAAAAGTACCACCATAGTTTTCACAAAAACATTAAGCAGCAAAACTGAAATGTTAGTCGGTTGCTGGACTAGAAAATGCAGATTACAAATTATTTCTGAAATATCGTGACACTGAAGACTGGACTGTTGGCCGCTGAATTCAACTTTGACACCACATGAATAAATTACGTCTGAACATATATTAAAACAGAAAATAGTTATTGTGAATTGTAATAATATTTCACAGTAATACAGTTTTACTGTATGTTTGATCAAATAGATTCAGCTATGAAGAGCACAAAAGACTATAAAAAATTAATAAATAAATAAATTAATTAATTAAAAAGTGCTGCCAAAATTTTCGTGTTAACGCAGGAGATACATTTTTCCAGTTTAACAGCGTTAAAATATTTAACGCAGGGGTAGAGCTAGGGTTGGCCACCCCACTCACCACTGCTGCTTCTGTCTTTTTTTTCTTGACAAGAAGTGCGTTTATTTAGTCACAGAACGCATTTATGACCACATCAAGCTTTTCAGATGTGTACTCCAACTTCACTTCAGTGTCAGGCGCTAGTCAAATGAGCGTGGGAAAGGTACAATTGCATGCACAAATGTGGCCATTTCATATTAAAGTGCAAATACAAGTAAGTAATAAAAAAAGAACAAAGAAAAGAGGAAATCTATAACTTTTGTAGCTTTAAGGACTCATCTATATTTAATTTATTGTTTGAAAACTTTATTCAATTTCTGTATATTTCCTACTTGCTGAAAGGCACAGATAAATAATGAGTTCATGAGAAGATTGTTTTAAGTTCACATAGAAGTTGGTATTTTTTAAAGTTTGATAAATGTTAAAAATGATAGCTCAATTATACTGTAATGTTGAATGGCTATAGTCAATGGTTAAATATTAGAGATTTTTTATTACTGTTTTTATGTTGCTTCTACATACATTTGAAGACTGAATGTGAAATTGCAATATTTACTTTACAATAATAACTTAATGTTAGGTGGGATTAATCCTGATTATATCACAATTAATTTCAGAAAAAAAGAGAAAGAATTAGAAGTAGTTATTCACATAAAATCCACATTTAGAGCATTCAATTCTGAAATGTAACTCATTTATTTGGTCAAAAGAAACTGTACCTGACTGAATGAGTCCGTTTCAACCCTTCCATGAGCACACTGTAAAACTGTTGGCACTTGGCTTGTGGAAGATTTAATTATATAAAGTGCTTTAACTATTAACCAGTGACAGACTGGGAAGCCTGTTAAATCCAACTCCAATGAAGCATACATTAAAAAAAAAAAACTGCCACATATTTCAGGAATAGCTTGAATAACCCACTTCAGTCCTGGTTCATCCCAGTCAATAAATGATCGTCAAATAAATGATGACTGAAAAATTAAGTCATGATGAAAACATGATGAATGAATGAGTGCTGGATGGTGAACAAGTAAATGACGTGAATTAAAATGCAAATGTGCTGAAGCCCACCATTCGCCCGTTCCAGCAGCCAAAGCAGGATAATGCACTGCTGCAGTCCTGAGAGCTCTGCCCCAGCATGACCACTGCTCTCCAGACCGCCCCAGAATTCCCAGTACGTTCTCCAAAGACCTCAAGAATATCCAATGCTTTCTCCAGACACTTTGAGAAGTCCCAGTACTCTCACTGGACACTCCAAGAACTCAAGTTCTCTCTATGGATACTCCAAGAATTCCCAGTTCTCTTGTCGGACACTCCCAGAATTCCCAGTGCTGTAACGGCAGACTATTTCACAAGCACATGGTTGATTGGGAACAAACAAGGAGACGAGATTCTTTCCGTTCTCAGCTTCAAAGCAGCAGAAAAGCCATTAGCGCTCGCAATGTTGTGAAGAAATTAAGTGCGATGGGTTTCTAAGGCATTGCAAAGCCAGATAGATTGTGGGTGGGTCTGCAAAGCATGTGGAGGAGATAGAGAGAGTGATGGCAACCCATACAGACACTGAAACTCCCAGAGATGCCACACACGCTTCGCTCACCTAACTGCAATAAGATCAACATAAATCATCCAGAAACCATTTAGCACAATCCAGCAGTGTGTAAGTCAAAGCGAGAGCATGTGCATTTAAGGAGTTAAAAAGCACGCTAGATCAGATGCTGCTGGGTGTGTTCTCTCGTCTCGGTCTCATACTCCTGTGAATGTACTCCTCAGCCCAGCGCTCATCTTAAAGTGGACCGATGCATTCTTGAAGCACACCATCACCCAAAACCATTGAGCTCCTGATCCAATCAAGTCCTTTATTTGGGTTCGGAAGTCTTCTTGCAGCGGAGGGCTTTCAAAGCAGCCTCTTCAGATGACTGATTATACTCATGCATTATTCATGCATCTGGACGACTGCGAGCTGAAAATGCCCATCCACCCAAGCCTACATCACCCACGCACGCATTCACATAATAGCTCACCTCAGCAAACGAAGAGTCGCAATAAACAACCCTGACCTGAGCGCCAACAGCCTCTCTACTGCGCTCTTCTGTTAGAGGGGCTTGGTGATTCAAATAACATTTTTAGATTCGAAGCTGTATGGAGCTGGAACAAGAGGCAGGTCAAAACTACAGATTCATCAGGTTAGTTTGTTTATATAAGATGGGAATAGATACTGCTATACATATTTATGTGGTACTAACTACAGTATAAGCATACCACATATATAATTATATGACTGTGTTGTCATTGACATAACCAGACACTAGGGGTGGACGATAGGAGCTAAAATTCATATCACAATATTTTCCACAGTCCAGACGATATCAATATTATATTGTGATATGGGAGAGAAAAAAAAGAATCATATTTTAGTATACCTTAGTTAAATTACAGGCAAAATATGTATTTTAACCTTATATAACTAAAAAAAAAAAAAAAGATTGCAAGATCTAAGGCAAAAATAAAATGGTCTGACTTTAGATGTGTAAAATTATGCTACATAGGCTAAGACATCTGCGCAAAAGAAAAAAAAATACTCTCTGACAGCAGATGGCACTTATGGAACATTATATCAATATAGCATTTCTTTGATTACTGGAGTAAACAAAGCTGCTCTGCACTGCGCTGATGAACATGGAGTTAAGAGGAAAAAGAAAATGCCATCTAAACTTTTCTGAAGACAGTTCCCATCAGAGATCCATTTAAATTAACCACCTGCCCCCAATTAAATATTTATATATGAAGAGCTCAGATGCAAAAGCCTCTAAATCTATTCGACATCTTTCTTAAAAAAAAAAAAAAAAAAAAATCAATTTTTATCAGGCTCCAATGTATAGTACCGGTACTCCTAATTGGGCTGAGGCTCGGATTTTTGCGAGTTTAAAGTATTTGATGGACATAATGTGTCGAGAGCATTCACTCAGTATCATTATCTCATTTTTGACCAAGACTGCTTTTAGGGGGGTTTGCATCTGAACTCTTCATATTTCTTCCTATATTTCGAGCATTGTGAACAGTGATCTTGTGCTGCCTGCTACAGTATTTTCTCTCTTTGTGTCCGGCTTCAGCACCTCTGGCCTGTGTTAACAGCAGTTTACAGACAGAGTAATATTTCCACACAAATTACATTTTGGGAAATTATTATGATACAGTTTGTGTAGTTCCGGATAAGACATCAGCCAAAATAAATGTAAAAGCCGATCGTGTGTTTGGAACAAAAACCATCTGGTTCTGATTTATGGATGCTCAAGCGGTGCATTTCTCTCTCTCTCTCTTTCTCTCTCTCTTTCTCTTTCTCTCTCTCTGATGACGCATTAACGGCCACCGGAGGAAACAATCTTTGTCTGTCCATCTAATGAAATCCATGAATATGTAACGGCATCCACAGTATAGCAAAAGAATTCTCAGAATTGTGAGATAAACCCACAATTGCGACTTATAAAGTCACAACAAATAAAACATCAGTAAAAAAACATTGATGTCCTCAGAATTGCAAATTATCAAGTCAGAATTGAGAGTTTATTTCCTAGAATCGCCTCTTTATTTCATGACTATTATTGAGAATTGCAAGACTTTTTCTGAGAGAAAAAAAAGACAGCATTGTGAATTTATATCATGCAATCCTGAGAAGAAAAAAAAAAGTACATTTATATCTTGCAATTTTGACTATTTCTCAAAATTGCAACTTTATTTCTTGCAATTGCATGTTCATATCTCAGTTTTTTTTTTTCATGCTGTTCTGACTTTTTTCTCAGAATTGCGACTTTATTTCTTAGAATTGTGACTATTTCTCCGAATTGGGAGTTTATTTTTCAGAATTGTAAATTTATATCATGCAATTTTTACTTTATTTCTTAGAAATGTAGCTTTATTTCTCAGAATTGCAAAAGCAGCTTTTTTTTTTATTATTTTTTATTCAGTGGTGGAAATGGGGTTCTGTAGGTTTTTGAGTAACTGTATGATTATACATTGCTCAAAAAATTAAAGGAACACTTTTTAATCAGAGTATAGCATCAATTTAATTAAACTCATGTGATATTGATCTGGTCAGTTGAGTAGCAGAGGGGGTTGTTAATCAATTATAGCTGCTTTGGTGTTAATGAATTTTTTTATTTATTTAATGGCATATACACACTTGGGGGCCATACAAACTATTGAGTACCATTTTGAGTTGCTGCAATGAAATTTCAGCATAATGGATTAACCTGCTGCATACTTTCTTCACTTTGATTTTCGGGGTGTCTTTGAATTCAGCACTCTGTAGGTTAATCATTTTCATTTCCATCAAACCATGTGGCATCCTTTCGTTCCTAACACATGACCCAGTCCATATCAGTATAGATATCCATCATGATATATTTCCCTATTGAGATCTGATGTGTTTTCAAAGTGTTCCTTTAATTTTTTTTGAGCAGTGTATTTCATCATGAATTTTTGTTTTCATTTTGTTTATCATTTCTGTTGCAGGAAGTAGTAGAGCCCTGCACGGGCCTTAAATTTAAGCCCGAGCCCTGCCCTGGCCCGAGATGCACAGGCTGTAGCCCGGCCCGAGCCCGACAGCTTATCAGAATTTTTGGCCCGAGCCCGGGCCAAACAGCCAAACAGCTTATACTGTTACAGCCATTAAAATAGAACAGATTTGTATTTAATAGAAAATTTATGTTTTTTCGTTTCGTTTCTTTAATCAGAATAATTTAGAAAAATGTTTGGAGTTTTTTTGTTTGTTTTTTTTTAAATGTAAATTTTAGTTTTTAAGTGACATCGATATCCAAGCGGTATGTGGTCCACAGTGACTTTACTCAATTTAACCTATATATCAAATCAACACTTGACTAGTCAACATTACCATCCACAGATATAAAACAAACAACAATATCACAATGTGAAATTTAAAGTTTATTATCAAAGGACAAAGGCATTTCGAACGAAAATAGAGATTACGGCAGCTGTGCTGCGCAAAACCGAACATGCAAAGTCGCGGTAACGAATAATGAACAAATATATAAACAATAAACTATATAAATAAACAATAATATATATAGAAAACTTCCAAAACAACTTTACCGCTGAAAATATATATTCTTCTTATTTACATAATGAAAAAAGCAGATCCGAAAAGCCAGACATTTGGCTACAGCAGTCTCTTAAACGGCATTGTGCAGAAAAAGCACAGCATCTACAGTGGAAGGTTTTAAACCAGTTCTCCTTTCCTGCTGTGGCTGGAAATCGTCAATGGCGTCACTGGCGCGTCCTACGCATTTAATTTCGTTAATTTTTTATTTTTTTTAAATTCTGTAAAGCAGGCCCAAAGCCCGATATGCGTGCTACCTATGACGTGAAAATTGGCCCGAAGCCCGGCCCGAGGGGCATAAAAAAGTCGGGCCCCGTCGGGCTCGGGCTCAAATGCAGGGCTCTAGGAAGAAGTGTAAACCAGAAACAACAAACAATTTCCATACAATAAAAAGTGACTGGGACAGCTTTGAAAATAAAGTAAATGAACATACCATAAAAAGGGACCATACAAGTTATCCATTATATTATAAGTTGTATAACGCCATATGAATAGAGTACAGTAAAATTAAAGCTGCTATGTGTCCATGTCTGAATGTGCATGACAGAGGAAGAAATTACAGCAAATAACAGCAAATTTCAGTTTTGTCCTTCAGAAGAATTTGAATAAAGTACACAAATTAATATGGACCATTTTTGGATTTATGATTTAGATGGTGCTTTTCTGTCATTTTTGGAGCTTGCAGCCACAGTCTCCAAACACTTTACGGTGCAGCCGTGTCCTAACGGTTAGGGAGTCGGACTTGTAACCCAAAGGTTGCGGGGGTTTGAGTCCCAGGTCTGGCAGGGATTGTCTGTGTGGGGAGTGAATGATCAGTGCTCTCTCCACGACTAAGGTGAGACCCTTGAGCAAGGCACCGAACAAAAGGTCACCATACTTGGCCACACTTTACGTCCTTTCCTTTCCTTTTTATTCTATAAAAAAAGCACAGCACTGACATCTGCCAAACATCTCCATTTTATTGGTGTAACCAAAGAAAGAAAAACAAGTTTGAGTAAATTATGACTCCTTCCATTTTCATTTTTGGGTGAATGATTTGAACTTAAAGAAACCAAAAAGGCTTCAGTCTGGAGTCCTAAAACAGCTTTTTAGGTCACGTGACAAATCTGCATTAACACTCTTCACCAGCAGATGGTAGAAATGACCACTAGTGTAAAACTACCAGAGAATAATTTGTATTCAAAAGTACTTCTGATGTATTTGTCTACTTCGATTATGATGTTCCGATATGTTACACACACACACACACAATTAATTGACATTAATTAATTCAAACAAAATAACTGACGGAACTGTTAATTTAGCAACCAAACTCATTGCTGAGGTTTTATAATTCCACAGAGCTTCAGTTTACGTCTTTATGACTTTCAAAACAAGCATTGTCTCTCTCAGTCCAATGCAGGACAACAGACTTTTTTCAACACACAAAAACCAACCATAAAAAACAATGATACATAAAAATGTATCTGAAATAGTTGCTTAAACAGCCAAACTCTCCCACTTACTGTCAGAAAAATACAACTATAGACACAAAAACAGTTTTCTAGATCCAAACACCAGCTGTGTAGAAACAGCTCTCCTCCTTTTATTGAGTTCAGCTCTACTCAGACATGTGAGAGCCATTCAGATCAGCACATTCCTCAGGACCCTCCCTTTGTAAATCTCTCTCAAGACATGATATGTCACTGCAAACTACTGCCAGACTTCACTCGCACAATAAATCTCTTGCTTCTCCTCATGCAAAACAACCTAAGCCAACATGTCACAGTTTTCCAGGCATCTGTACTTTCCTGCTACACAGTATTTGAAAAGGAGTGCGCCAAATGAGTCATGACACAGTAGGCAAACAGGTATTAAGAAACGGTTTAACAAGAAAATAATTTTTGCAGTTTCTGTTATTATGTCATAGGTCAAATACAGTTTATTTAAACTAGTTGTAAGAAGTGTATTCTTGTTGTTGTGTATGTGTATATCTCGCTGTGTCTCTATTATATATTATAATATAAAACTATTATATATATATATATATATATATATATATATATATATATATATATTTATTAATATTATAAATAAAACAATGGCTCCTAAAAATTTCACATGGAATATCAATAAATAAAGTAAATATCAAGTATGTCATAAAAGAAATACACTTTTTCATCTTGAATTCAAGCGAGTGTTCACATTTTTATCATCATTTCCAAAAATATTTAAGCGTTGTTAAGGTAAATTGTATTTTTTTTTTTTAAATAAGATCTATCATTGATTATTAATTTATAAACATTAAAATCACATTTTTTGGGGAGTCAAGAATTGCAAGTCAAACTTTTCAAGAATTATTATCTTTTTTTATGAGTTTTTTTTTCTTCATTACGACATAAAATAAAAAAGGTCATTGCTTTTTTTAAGTTTTGCAATTCTGACTTTAGAACATGCAATTGCAAATTTTGAAGTCAGAATTAAGATATAAAATTGCAATTCTGAGAAGTTTTCCCACTCAAAATGTCATTTTTTTAAACTCACAATTGCAACTTTGTATCTCACAATTCTGAGAAAAAAAGAAATGCAAGAAAAAAGTCAGACTTTACTTCCCCGAATTTTGAATTTTTAAATCACATAATTCTGAGAAAAAGACAGAATTGTGAGATATAAACTTGCATTTATGAGAAAAAAAAAATGTCAGAATTGCGAGCTTTCATTTGACAATTCTAACTTTGTTTCTTGCAATTGTTTATATCATGCAATTGTCACTTCATAACTTGCAACTGTGAGTTTATATGCAATTCTGAGAGAAAAAAGTCAGAATTGTGAGATAGTCGCAATTAAGAGAAAAAAAACGGAATTAAACTTAAAATTACAAGAAAAAAAAATAAATGTAAACTCAAAATTGCATGTTAAATCTTAAAATTGACTATTTCTCACAATTGTGAGTTTATAACACGCATTTACGAGAAAAAAAGTCAGAACTAAGTTATTGCAATTTGAAGAAAAAAAGTCAGAATTGAGATAAAAAGTTGCAATCGCAAGAAAAAGTCAGAATTGCGAGATATAAACATTTACGAGAGAAAAAAAGTCAGAATTGTGAGTTTCACTTCTGACTGAATTGTTTATATAATGCAGTTCTGACTTTATAATATTATATTAGTTTATATCATGCAAATCTGAGAGAAAAAGTCTGAATTGCGCGTTTGTAGCTTTTAATTCTGACTTTATAACTCTCAATTGTGAGTTATAATGTCAGATCTATGCCTCATCTCTAAAGAACATACTTCACTAACAACTGTGATGCAAATTCTTCAAATTCAGCACATACTACAAAAAGCGCACAAATTTAGATTGAGCCAAAACTGAATTCTCCACTAAAAGACTCCAACAGTGGCTCACTGTACTTTCCTTGTTTCACAGAACAAGGAAACAGAAATAAAACATGCAGGACACATTCCACTGAACCCTGCCTCCACCACCTTCCTTCCCTCAACAAAAGAAATAACACCCAATCAGGTTCTGCCACCCAAACTTGATCAGACACTGGAGCTGAGCTGCAAAATCTTCGTTCTCACAGACTCACCTTGTGAAGTTCAATGGTATCGATCCACTGCTGTCGGAGCAAAGGATGTTCAGCCCTCAGGTACCAGATGCTGTCGTTCACACTGATGTCAAAACGGCATTCATCAAACTCATGAGGCTAAAGAAAGAGAACAAGAACATGTCATAACAATGAACATGCTGGAAAATGGAAAAAGTTTATGGGCCATGTTTATTCAAATCTGTCTGCCATTATGTTTTTGGAGCACATTCTCCTGCTGTTCCTGATAAACAACTCCTTACCAACACAACATAGATTTGCATCACTGAATAGGTCACTGAAAATCTCAAACCTTTACAGACGTCAGATAACAGTAAAACAAAAACTGCAGACCAGCCTCGTACACAAATTAAGGGAAACCACCAGATATGAAAATGAGTTTTAAAGTGCACAAATACTCCATAGTTTAGAATTTAATCTTCACTAATACACAAACAGTTCCATTACAGAAGACAACTGAAACCTTTATTCATTTAATTATTAAAATTATAATTAGTTAGCTAAACTATTATTTAAAATAAAAATGGGTTGAAGATCCAAACTGCAGTTTCAATGCAGCTTCAAAGGGCTCTACTTGATCCCAGCCGAGGAATAAGGGTCTTATCTAGTGAAACGATTGGTAATTTTCTAAAACAAAAAATAATATTTCTCTGTTTTCTAACCACAAATGTTCATCTTGCTTGTCTGGGTCCACGAATTACGTAGACACATAGGAAAGGCCATGTGTGATGTAGGCGAAAACACTGTTTACAAAGCAAATATGCAAAGAAAGCCTGTTTTACCTTTCCAAAAAAGGTAAAACAATGATGTTGGACGATTTTGAAGTTCAAAGTGAAGTCATGAAGTCGCAGAGCTAGTGCAAGATGAACATTTGTGGTTAAAAAGCATACAAAATTCTCCTCCTCCAAACACTGAAATCAACCAAACAAGGACATTCCAGATCAGACCGAATTCAAAGACTTCATAGGCACTATTGTTAATTTCAGTTCTCCTATACGATCATAGCACGCAGTCATTGCTTGCAGAAATTCATTCAGACAGAAAATCAAAACTGGATTCTGAAACATTTTTTTACATCCTGATCTACATACAAGCTGTGATGTTTAACAGCAGCCCCTTTAGCCCAAGGTGACTTTTTCAGAGCAAGGAACATCACCTAGAAAACACTACAAAGCTTTCAAGGCCAAAAGCCAGGGCTCGCAAAATTTCTAAATCTCTGGTAGCCCTTCATGCAGATTTTGGTAGCCCGAAAATAATTTAACTAGCCCAAATAAAAAAAATAAATACCCCCCCCCCCCCCTCCTTTTTTTTTAGATTTAGAAAAACAGATAGGAGTCTAAATGTCAATCAAAAATATTTTCAATACACAAATATCAACAAATATCAAAGAAGGAGTTTTATTTCACTATTTACAGGGTATCTGCAGAATTTTTAAATATCAATTTAAGGCAATTTATGACCCTTTTTATAAGCTGCACAAGTAAAATGAACACAGTATGAGTGGGGTTGGACAATGTATGGTAGCATATTGAGCCATGAAATTATGATTAACAGTTCAGATACAGGTTTTCACAAAAATCAAATACGTTATACAACAGCATTTTAGCCTTTATACCATATTACTGTCTTAATTGTTAATTTTTAGAAGGCACATTAACTTCTTTTACATTTACAACTCTATGTGTTTGCTGCATGGGTCGATATTTGCAATAATCTGACCAAAAATGATTGGAAATGCAAATTCATTCTCTGCCACGAGTTGGCGCTTTAGGATCGGTGAAATATTACGGTTTCCATAGAAACGGCTGTACACAAAGCAGCACCTAGCTCATTAACGCCGTTTTATCAAGCATTATATATCGTCGCTGTCGGGCGGAAACCTCGTATGTCCAAATTTTGTCAATTTCATATTTTTGCACAAATCGATGCTATTGGTCAGTGCCCACGTGGATCTGTAATTTTTACAAATTATTAACCAATCTAAAGTGTTGAAAATAGCTTGAGAGCAAATCTCTTAACTCATTCAACTGTCTGAGAAGAGCTCGTATCTCCACCTTTTCTTCACTCCGCTGGAGCGTCGGGGCATATGTCCCCTTCCATCATCTTGTCACAAAGCACCGGCAAAAATAATTAGCATTGAATGTGTCGGTGGAAACAGTAAGGAGATATTTGAATGATCCATTAATAAACTAGTGTATTCTGAGATAATGTCGCAAAGACCCTGACTCGCAATCTCTTCTTTGGACGCAACTTTTGAAGGAAAGCATCTTTCCGGATTACATAATGAAAGCGTTGTTTTCTGATTTGTTTTATTTCGTTAAGTAATAATTTAAGGCTTTCTATTTATTTATTTATTTATTTATTTGTCATGTTTGTGAGGCATGTAGCCTATTCGCTGAAAAATGTGATCGCGCTGACTCCTCATGTTCTGCAAAGCGATTTCAGCTTCTCCTCTTCAAAAACAATATTCACATAATAGCGCACATTTACCTAGGTTTAATGTTTAAACTAACATTGTTCTATAGCTACCTTAACTGTTTTAGATCTATAGATTTTATTTTATGCAAGTCGTAATGATTTAAAAGGCAAAAGTCTTCCGCTGGCCGCTGTTCGTAAAAAAACAAACAAACAAACTGATATTTAACGAACAAAAAAATGCTCCAGAAGTTTTTCTAAATTAACTTAATAAGAAAACGAAACGAAATATAACCACTTTGGCATTACATACAAAACGTAACTATGTTAATAGCTGAAACAGTAGTATAAGCTGTTCTGGAAGAATTAAGGGGGAAAAAGACGGACTCAGTTTTTGTGTATTGCATCATAGCTCTTAAACTTTTAAAACAGAGTTTAGGAAGATGTATGTAACCACAGTCGTTAGCTTTGGTTAACTATTGAAGCCTTTTCTCTTGTCAAAAGGCTCAATGCGACCGCAGACTTTGTTTGCCTGCAGATTAATTTCCGCCTATTAGACAGCTTATCGTTTTATTTTGGTATTGCATCACTCATAGCTCTAACCTTTAAAATAGAGTTTAGGAAAATGTATGTAACCACAGTCGTTAGCTTTGGTTAACTATTGAAGCCTTTTCTCTTGTCAAAAGGCTCAACGCGACCGCAGACTTTGATGAACACTGCTGGCAGCAGCGAAGTCTGTGTCTGTACCATTCTTATCAATGACGGCGTAATCTCGTATCTCCCTGCTCCCAAGTCATAAAACCTCGTATCTCCGATAAAACATGATTTTGGGGAAATGTTGTCTTAATGTTGGTACACAACAGTGTATGATAGCAATATATGGTATAATACCAACTTTAACGATAAAATATTTAATAACTCAAAAAATATGCAGTTTTTTTCATTTCCTGAAAAATGACGGTTTTGGAGATACGAGGATTCCGCCCGACAGCGACGATATAAGATGAAATGACAAATGCAAAGGACACGTTTCTAAAGACAGTCGTTTCCCTTCAGATACATTTGACTTTGAAACGGGCAGCGCGCATATTTATTCAGTGACATCATTGCCTTTTGAAGTTAAATCCAGCCCTATCACGATTTTCCGTCCCCAAACTGTAGACCTCTTAACATTATGATTAAAAGACTTTTCTTATACTATTTAACATATGGAAAACTTTTTATGGCCTTCAATTTTATACAACTAAATTGAGGAGTATTTAAGGACCTGCAGGAGCCCTTTACTTTAAGATAACACGTCGGGCAGGTCGGTGTAAAATTTTGGTAGCCCGACTGGAAAACACAATAGCCCCGGGACGTCGGGCTAGCGATTTTGCGAGCCCTGCCAAAAGCTCTCAAGGCTAGAAGCAGTAATTTTCAAACAGGTTCTCTTTCTTTACACATACCCATTTTTATAGCAACAGGCAAAGCAAGAAATGCTCCCAGATCACCTTTTTCACAATGAGATATTTGATATGTTCCGTTGCCGGACGTTCCCGCGGTGCTGCTCTCCCTGTTTTAATCCTCAAGACCACTTCAAATCACTCAGTACCAGAACAATGTAGCAACAGTGTATCAACCTAAAGACAAAATGTGTACAATGCAGCTTTGTTTGACATTTCCTTGATTTCAAAACTTCTACACTTGAAACAACCTGTACTACATGCAGAACTCCAGCTTAGACATACACTAATGTAAGTAAATTATAATATGATATGAGTTTTTCTTCACTTTGTGGGAATACATACACTTCCAGTCAAAAGTTTTTGAACAGTAAGATTTTTAATGTTTTTTTTTTTTTTTAAGAATCTTCTGCTCACCAAGACTGCATTTATTTGAAAAACAGCACAAATTCTGAAATATTTTTACTATTTAAAATAACGGTTTTCTATTTGAATACATTTCAAAATGAAATTTATTCCTGTGACTTCAAAGCTGAATTTTCAGCATCATTACTCCAGTCACATGATCCTTCATGACATAACATTATAAATGTCTTTATCATCACTTTTGATCAATTTAAAGCATCCTTGCTAAATAAAAGTATTCCTATAACCCCCCACCCCCCAAAAAATGTTTAACTGACTCCAAGCTTTTGAATGGTATAATGTTACAAGAGCTTTTTATTTCAGATAAATGCTGATCTTTGCATCTTTCTATTCAAAGTAAAAAAAAAAAAAAAAAAAAAAACTTGCTCGTTTTAAATATTATCAATAATTATAATTATAAATCAGCATATTAGAATGAATTACAATCTTGTGACACTGAAGACTGGAGTAACGATGCTGAAAATTCAGCTTTAAAAATCACAGAAATAAATTACATTTTAAAATATATTCAAATAGAAAAAGAGTTAACTAGTAAAAATATTAGAAAATGTTACAGTTTTTGCTGTACTTTGGATCAAATAAATGCATGCTTGGTGAGCAGAAGAGACGTCTTTAAAAACATTAAAAACCTTACGGTTCAAAAACTTTTGACTGGTCCTGTATAATAGCTTGATTTGCTCAAGTGTGTTCAGTGCCGATTCACTTTAAAACTTATTAAACAAATTCTATTTCAGCTACAAAGCAGCTCTACAAAAGACAACAGTGTCATTATCCAGCACATCGGTTAAATGATGATTCATTGTTAGCTGTGTGAAGGTTGCAAAGTTCATCAATTATGAAACATCTTCAAAAACAACTCATTATTGTCATTATGCAACTCAGTTCAGCTCAAGTGGTTGTGTTCTCATCTGATAATGTCAGTCAGACCAATAATATTTTCTGAATATTAATTGTCCAATTACAATTACAATTGCATAAAGTATTCAGATGTGGTCTTGCACCTTGTATTTTCTACTCAACTTCATCTTCTGCTTTGTCCACCTTGAAACAATCATGCTGTTCATGAGAAACCCCCAATACAAGTACAACAGCTTCCTGCTGACAGTAGCAGATGGATAAACACCACATGATGAGCAGGAAGCATTGCTGCTTAAATATTTTCACACTGTGGTACATATCACCTCTTAACAAGACTGTAAAGTCAACATACTGCAGTCAAGATAAGCCCCTGATAATCATACAGATTATAATGACATGATGCTCCGCAGATCAGATGACTTTTACCGTAATGACAGCCTTGCTGAGACAGATGGACCCTCTACAGCCATACTCCTTCTCATCTGCTGATCTGTAGTAACTGAGAATATTGCCCTTCAGCGCAATCCAGCGGTCCTGCCATCCATGAATGTAGTTTGTCCACTAGAGACAAACAAAGAGTTAGTTATCATGCTTCATATCATGTGGCTTACAGTTATCACTTCAAGTAATTGCAACATAAAGATTAAACCTTCCTGAATGTTCAAGGATACAAAGTTCAACAGGTGACTTTAACCGAACGTTACCCGAAGTACAATAACTGAAAGGGTTTATCCAGTATAAATTTAAGAACACAACATGCAAGTGTCATAAAAACCCAAAAGATAAAAAGATTTAAAAACGATTACAAATGTATGGCTTTTCCTAAAATGCCAAGTCTTGTAGGCAATGACTGCTTGTTTGTTGATATAAATCACCTCAAATATGAAAGGAAAATCTAACTTTAAAGCGTCAAATGTATTGACATGCATTTTTACACAGATGTCAAAAATGTAAATCCTTTCCTAAAATGCTAAGTTATGTTGCCGATGACAGCATGTTTTTTTTTTTATAGAAATTACCTCAAGTGTAAATGTATTGACTTACTCTTTCAAAAAGAAATAAGTAAAAAAATATATAAGGTATTTCCCTAAAAAACAAAGTTTTGTAGCCAATAACAGCTTGCTTGTTGCTATAAATTGCCTTAAATATGAAAGAAAAATAAGCTATAAGTGTCAAATGTATTGATATACTCTTTCACACAGTGATATGTAAAAATCTAAAGCCTTCCCTGCCAAGTCATGTAGCAAATGATTGCTATTTTGTTAATATAATTCACCTCAAATATGAAAGAAAAATATAGATTATAAGTGTAAACGTATTGACTTACTGTTTCAAAAAGAGATAAGTAAAAAAATTAGGGCTTTCCCTAAAATGCCAAGTCTTGTAGCCAACGATTGCCATTTTGTTGAAATAACCTCAAATATGATAGAAAAATATAAGAGTCAAATGTACTGACAGAGTAACAATTCGTTACAATAAAATATACATTGCTATCTTTATACTACTATTATTATAATTACACTATTAGGTTTTTAAGGGTGTTTTACTACGATTTAATTTGTGATTCACCTTATAATACTCATTAAAAAGTAATTTAGAACCTACATTGTTATTGGACTTACAATAAACGCTACTAAAATGACTTTACAACTCTTAGCTTAAAACGTTTCCATAAACTACTCTAATCAGTAGTTAAGTTCACCACGGCTAGTTAAACACTTCTGAAAGTCAAGATTTTAGGATTTCTAAAGAACTGACTCGACAACAGCTCGGACCGAATCAGTCAGATTTCGCAAACGAATCGTTTAGAACGGTTTTTACAAAACCAGTTCACTTGGTTCACTGAAAAGTAACCACACTGTATCGTTTCATTAGGACATGTGGTTCAACGCTCATATGATTCTGATTGTATTGATAGAGCAAACATGCGCAGTCACAAAACTTCCAAAAAAGTTGCGACGTTTCAGCCACAAATAAGCAAACGAAAGTAACTCATAACATTAATTTCCACAAAACCAAGCGCAAATACACTTGCACACTAGAAAAACGTTGTTAAAGTGCAGTGTTTTACAGTAATCTTCTGTTTACCTTACTGAGCGTGCCGCCGAGCTCGTCCAGCAGCTCCAACTCCGGGTCCAAATCCTCTTCTGAACCCGACAAGCTGCAGTCCGACATCAGGAAAAAAGACTAGAAAACTCCTCAGTCGTCCTGTTTCTAATTTTACTAGACCGCGTTATAATTTAAACAGACAAAACACCAACACTAAGCTCCAAAGTCGCTTAAGGTCTGATGTAAACACTGCCAGGTGTGAAAGCCCATCCTACTCGAGTATCAAACATCTGATCAAACAAATGACGACACGCAGCGACGAGTTCAGTGTATCGATCGAGTTTGTGTCTTCAAGTCTTTGATCCTTGCTCCAAGAGATTCACGTGACCAGTCCTGCAGTGGAAGCGAAACATCAATACTTCACGTCGACAGCAACAATGCACTGTTGTTTTGACATACTGCGCCTGCTGTTGCTTGTGCACACACGTTTCACGAGTGTCTTCTGTGTTTGAAAGTTTTGGCTTTTATATCACCCCCTTTCGGTAGTACGAAGTATTACATAAACTATGCACCATCACCTCCACTTGTTGATTACCTTCAGGAATCTGCTAAATAACATCCTAAAATGCTTTTTTTAAGTACTACGTAAAATTGCCTTTATTTAAATGATTAAATCATATATTTCAGGTTATTTTACAAGTAGAGTGCAACTGTATTATTTATAGTGAGCTCTTTAGGAGGTAAACTATTTCAAGTACGTTGTCTGGGTAGCAAGCTGTGACTTATGCAGATTACGCTGCTTTTTTTGTTCCAAATAGGAACCTGACCATTCACAGTTATACACTACCAGGCAAAAGTTTTTGAACAGTACAGCAAAAAAGTAACTTTTTTACACAATTTTTAAGATAACGGTTTTCTATTCAAAAATTTGTTAAAATTTACTTTATTCCTGTGATCAAACCTGAATTTTAGCATCATTACTGCAGTCACACGGTCCTTTAGAAATCACTCTAGTATTTTGATTTGCTGCTCAAACAAAATGTATTTATATATATATATATATATATATATATATATATATATATATGTGTATAGAATATTATTATATAAAGTTATTATTTATTATATAAGTTAAAAACAGCAGAGTAGAATTTTTTCAGTTCAGTTCAGAAGAACAGCATTTATCTGAAATATAAATCTTTGTAACATTATTCATGTCTTTAGCATCACTTTTAATCAATTTAAAGCATCCTTGCTAAATGTAAGTATTCATTTTTGTATTCATTAAACAAATAATAAAATAAAATACAAATTATACTGACCCCACGCTTTTGAATAGTAGTGTGTATTATGTTACAAAAGCCTTTTATTTCAGATAAATGCTGATGTTTGGATCTTTTTATTTTTACCATATTAACGGATCCTAAAACATACTTTACCACATTAACTGTTTTAAATATTGGTGATAATAATAATGTTTTTTGAACAGCAAATCAGCATATTAGAATGATTTCTGAAGGATCATGTGACACTAAAGACTGGCGTAATGATGCTGAAAATTTAGCTTTGATCACTGGAATAAATTACATTTTAAAATATATTCAAATAGAAAGCAGTTATTTTAAATAGTAAAAATACTTTTTTTGTTTTTGCTATACTTTGGACCAAATAAATGCAGGCTTGGTGAGCAGAACAGTCTTTAAAAACATTTTAAATCTTACTGTTCAAAAACTTTTGACTGGTAGTGTATATCAGATGATCAATCCAACCCTACCAGCCATTCTTCAATATCTCTCTCATAGGACTTGGCATCCTTTTGCCAGTCAATATGCCATCGCAGGTTGGCTATGACCTGGGAGTAACTGTCTCCTAGGCTTTGCTTCCATTCCAGAAACTGTTGCTTATTGTAGCGGTGCACAGTTTGGGAGACACTGGGGTAGTCCACAATTGTGCGTAACAGCTTATCCAAGTCCTGACATACATCTGGGAAATGTGATGCAACATTTCTCAATTCTGATTCATCTTTGGACAAGTCTATGTGGAGAGAACATTGAAATTAATTACTTCAGATAAGAAGTTATGTATAACAGGGACATCGCATCCATTTTGTGCAGAATACTATGGCAAAAGAAGAGATGTGTTTTATTATATTTTACGAGCAGTGCTGTCATAAGAAGAAACTTACTGAAGAGTTGTGGGGGAACAGTCAGTCCATCTGCATATGTAATGTACTTCCACTCGCCGATCCTCAGCATATATGTGGAGGCGTTTGCATTGCAACCATGATATTCACTGAGCACCCAGCCTGGATGAGGCTCTGCTGACTGAACACTGACCCCAGAAACAAGAGGGATCAGTGAGTGACCACTGAGACCCCCTGGCTGTGGAACACCAGCAAGATCTAAAAAAAAACATATAGAGCAGATGGAAACTAAGTGAAAAGTTTTCCAGGTTTCCATTCATCCCAAAATAATATTTTTTTTATTTTATTTGAATATACTTTAAAATAAAATCCTGTGATTTTATTTTCCTGTGATGCAAAGCTGAATTTTCTGCATCGTTACTCCAGTCTCCAGTGTCACATGATCCTTCAGAAATCATTCTAATATGCTGATTTATTATCAGTACCATATTTTTTGGAACCTGTGATACTTTTTTCAGCATTGTTTGATAATAAAAAGTTAAAAAGAACAGTGTTTATTCAAAATAGAAGTTTTGGATTACAATATACACTACTGTTCAAAAGAAATGAGAAATTACTATTACTTTTTAGGCATTTTCCTTGCTGAATATTAAATACTTATATTGTTTAAAGATATCTATTTTAAATAAATGCTGTTCTTTGTAATTTTTTTTATTAATCAAAGAAAAAAGTATCATAGGTTCCAAAAACATATTCAGCAGCACAACAGTTTGTTTCACTGATAATAAGCATATCAGCATATTAAAATGATGTGACACTGAAGACGGGTGTAATGGCTGATGAAAATTCAGTGCTGCGTCACAGAAATAAATTAGATTTTAAAGTATATTAAAATAGGAAACCAATATTAGAAATTGCAATAATATTTCACAATATTACTGTTCTTTCTGTATGTTTGATCAAATAAATACAGCCTTGATGAGCATGAAAGACTCATTCAAAATTGTACTAATCCCAAACTTTTGAACACTGAGGTAATATTAACATATCATTTTTTTCTAATTTAAATGTAAAACTTTTTAATAAAATTTTGTTAACGTCAAAATTATTTAGCTCTCAAGAAACATTTCTTATTATTATCAATGATGAACACAGTTGTGTTGCTTAATATTTTTGTGGAAAATGTGATTTTTTACAGAATCTTTCATCAAATCTTTTTCAGGATTAAGTTTAAAATAACAGCATGTTTTTGAAATGGAAATTATTTTTTCATAATTTTTAACATTTTAAGTGTCAATAATGTCACTTTTGATCAATTTAATGTGTCCTTGCTAAATAAAAGTATTGCGTGAACACTCAACAACAGCGCTGTTGTTTCAGTGTTTAATAATCTAAGTGCCATTGATTGGCCAATGCGTTCCTAAAGTCAACCGAAACACGTTTGATTGGTTATAAGGCTCAACATTGCACAAAACAGTGCATAAAAGCGATCTCAGTGAGAACAAATCTAAATATAATTCCGTGAGTTGACACTTTTCACTCAGTTTAACATTTAATTTACTAGCGACAGCCATAATACATTGTTTAATTGTGCAAGGGCATTTTTTGCCCCTTTGTCTTAAATTTATGGGACATTTTTGTTTATTTTGGTGGCATTTTTGCACAAGCCCTCATTCATTTGACACTTTTTTGCTAATATTCACCCAAATATCAAGACACACTTTATTTTGAATAACTGCACCTTAGCTTATAACAGCATATTATACTAATACTAGTGGAGCAACCAGTTTCCATCCTTACCGAGCACAGTGGGATAAATGTCCACTAGAGATACAGGCAGACTGATTTCAAAGCCAGGCTTCACTCCTGGGCCCATTAAAAGCAAAGGGACATGAGAGCTGCCCTCGAACATGGACATCTTATAGAACTGCCTGTGTTCCATGGCTAGATCCCCATGATCCGAAGTGAACAGTACAACTGTCCTGTTCAGTAAGCCAGTGTCTCTGAGAGCAGCTATCACCTCACCTATAGACACATAATAACAGTACATCAAACCCAATGACAAAACAGCACTGAAACACGCATCTGGTTGCTCACCTAACATGCTGTCTGTTTCAGCACACATGGCATAGTAAAAGGCTCTTATATTTCTGATCTCTTTTTCTGTGAAGTGGCCACTGCAATTTTTGGTGAAGGTGGAGTAGTAATCCACAGGGTGCATGTCTTCAACCCGTAACCACTTTGGAACAGACACTTGATCATAAGAAACCTTTGAGAGAAAACACAATCATTGTTTAAGTACCTCAGACAAACTTGTGCTCCAGATAAACTGCTATGAGATTGACTCTGTCATGTGTATGCTGTTGATAAAATCAGTGATAATTATAATAAACTAAAATATGCATAATAACAGAAGTGTTATTGTGATATTGTTACACTACAAGTTGAACAGTAAGATTTTTAATGCTTTTTTAAAGAACTCTTCTGCTCACTAAGCCTGCATTTATTTGATTTGAAACATTGGAAATACATTTGTACAATTATTAATAGCTGTTTTCTATTTAAATATATTATTAAAAATATACATTAATTTATTCCTGTGATTTCATCATTAGTCCAGTCACATGATTCTTCAAAAATAATTTTAATATTGTGATTTGGTGCTCAAAAAAATGTATTATTATTATTTTGAACAGTTGAGTGGATTTTTTTTCAGGTTTCTTTGATGAATAGATAGTTCAGAAGAACAGCATTTATCAGAAACAGAAATCTTTTGTAACATTATAAATGTCTTTATCATCACTTTTGATCAATTTATTGCATCCTTGCTAAATAAAAGTATTAATTTCTATAAAAAGTTTTTGAATGGATAGTGTATAATGTTACAAATGGTTTTTATTTCTGATAAATGCTGTTTTAAATATTGATAATAATAATATTAATAATAATAAATATTTATTGAAAAACAAATCAGCATATTAGAATGATTTCTGAAGGATCATGTGACACTAAAGACTGGAGTAATGATGACGAAAATTCAGCTTTGATTACGAGAATAAATTACATTTTAAAATATATTCATATTTATAATATAATATAACAGAAAACAGTTATTTTAAACAGTAAAAATATTACTGTTGTTGCTGTAATTTGGATCAAATAAATGCAGGCTTGGTGAGCAGAAGAGACTACTTTTTAAAACACTAACACATTATTTTTTTGTTTTGAAATAACCTTTATTTTTTAATTTATCTTAATTTTTCTCCTAAAGTTTTCATTTTAATTTTAGTTTAACTGTTAGTCATTTTGTCATGTAATTGTTATATTAGTTTTTTATATATAATATATAGCTTTAATTATTTTTTGTTGTAAATTTAGTTTTATTTTTAAAGTTTTATGAAAATTTAGTTAGCTAAAAAGTTATTTTATTTCTGTTAGTTGCTGAGGCAACATTTCAGTTTTTCATCTAATATTTATGTTTTTATTTTATTTTAGCTTCATTTTAATTACAGAAAATTGTATTTTACTTTTGTTTTTATGTTTTTAAGTTAATTTTTTCTGTCACTATTAAACTTTTTAATTTAACTGGCGAGGATCTCTGATCGAATTCTGCTGTTCTATCTTGAAAAGAAAACCTAACAGTTAAACAATGTGGAATTTCCTACTTATATTTTTACTATCCAACTGTTTTACACTGTGTGAAGATTTCAAGGCTTGTTCAGTTTCTGAATCTTGGATTCAAATCCCAGAAGTCCAGTGAAAAAATCCTAAAGGAGAAGTTAACTTCTATAATGAGAATTTCCTGATTATTTTCTCACCCCCATGTCATCCAAGATGTTCATGTCTTTCTCTCTTTAGTTGCAAAGAAATCATCTTTTTTAAGGAAAACATTCCAGGAACTTTCTCCATATAATGCACTTAAATGGTGGCCAACAGGCTGAAATTAAAAATACAGTTTCAATGCAGCTTCAAATGGCTCTACAAGATCCCAGCCGAGGAATAAGTGTCTTATCTAGCCAAAAAAAAAACAAATACAAATGTATATACTTCTTAACTACAAATGCTTGTCTTTCACTATATGTAAATGTAAAAATCCTGGAATGTTTTCCTCAAAAAACTTAATTTCTTTTCAACTGAAGAAAGAAAGACATGAACATCTTGGATGACATAAGGGTGTGTAAATTGTCAGGAAATATTAATTTTGGAAGTGAACTTCTCCTTTAAATGTTTTAACACTCCAATTCAATTCAGGTTCCAGAATTTTCAGGTTATTAATGTCTCTATTAGATCAGGCAAAGCAACTTGCCTTGTTTAGCCAATACGGGGAGGTGCGGAAGGTGGAACCCCCAGCTGTGGGTCCCAGGGAGTCTGTGCGGTATGGGTGGGGGAGATTCAGCCCCACATATAGTGCAAATGGCTGGGCAAGAGAAACAGCAGTGTTTCTGATCCACTGAACCGCAGCATCAGTGATGTTCCAGTCTTTAGTCATCACCCTCTTTGTGGAGGTATCACCCACCAGTTCGTTGACCGGACGTCCCTCTTGTCTCAGTAGGAATGGAACGTCTCTGGTCCATGCCTCCACACGATTACTGAATAACAGAGAAGTTCCAGATGTCAAAAATTGTATATTTATTGGTTTATGATTTTTAAAACATGCTAAATCAGCATATTAGAATGATTTCTGAATCATGTGGCACTGAAGACTGGAGTAATGATGCTGAAAATTTGTATCACAAAAAATAAATAACATTTTAAAATATATTCAAGTAGAAATCATCATTTCACAATATTACAATTTTACTGTACTTTCAAATAACTGCAGCATTGGTAAGGCTTCTTTCAAAGATATATAAAAAAGGCTGACCCACTTTTGAAATTAGTGTATACATTTGTGTGTTCACATACATTTTTGTGGCTCCGCAAAAGTCACCTGACAGAGTGATCTCCTGATGTGTAGTCTAGTTTCCCCATGCTATGAGTGTGGTACCCACTCTTTCCCAAGTGGTCCATCCATGTTGTGGCATTGGAATCAAGACATTTATAGTTGTTCCAGGCCTGAGTCATATGAACAAACTGGCCACTCCACATAGCTGCCAAAACATATTCAGATATATCAAGGTTTCTTATTTCTACAATGTATATATACAACAAATGTGGTCCACAATAGATATCAAAATGCAGAGGATGATTAATACTATACCTGCCCTAGACGGACAGCAGAACAGATATCAAAATGCAGAGGATACATACTATACCTGCCCTAGACGGACAGCAGATTGGTGAATTAGTGTACGAGTTGAGAAAAACAGCACCCATTTCCCTCATATAGTTGATGTAGGGTAGTTGTACGACTTTATTGCTTGGAGAAAAAGTTAACCTGCCATCCTTCAGAAATAAGAAAACAAGAGCCATATACAACACAGATGACTGGGTTATAAAACCTGAACTGCCTTGTTTTGAAACACAACCAGTAACGTTAATTCTACAAAGCTAAAGTGACTAAAAGAGTAAATAGTTACCGTTGAGAAGTCATTTCGTTTATTAGAGTGTAAAATTAGTGACTTACGAAAGCATCAGACATGAGCATGACTATGTTCGGTCTGTCATGTGATGTCCAATTCAGATACATCGAGTACGCGTTCGTATGAAGCATCAACACCACTAATACATGGAGCATCCGCATGTTTCTACATCGGCAGAGCGTTAAAAACGACTTTTAAAGACGATGAAGACGAAGGTTTGGAGTCGTAAAAACTTCGACTCTCCGTAAATAGCGAGATGTCCGGTCTGAATAGGCAACGAAATCGCACTATCACCTGACATGTCCGTTTTACACATAATATTAGAATACCGTATGTCGGTTTAGGTTAGTTACTAATCTGTAATATGCAAGTTTGTCTGAAGAAATCCTTTCATCTTTTTCTTTTCCGTAAACAACCAGGTACATACCGCCACCTATTGGACAAATTATTATACTGCCGTAAACAAAATGAAGAAAAGCCCTGTATTTTTTTTACATATACAATGGTGGCCAAAATGCCTGAACACTAGTATTTTCAACAGCTAAAATGGTTTTAAAAAAGTTATTTCTATATTTTGCTGTAGTGTCACTGTGCTCCACACAGATCTCATCATTTTCATCCAGTCTTTCTGGAATGACATAAAGAAACAGAACTAGACCCAGAAGAACTGTGGTAACGTCTCCAAGATGCTTCAAGAAACCTACCTGAGAAACTGCGCAAGAGCACATAGGGCAAAAGCTGATTTAAACGCAAAGAATGGTCACACCAAATGTTGATTTAATTTATTTAATAAAAGTTAATTGATAAATCTATTTACATTATTTTTGACAGCAAATGGCAAAATTAATATTTGGAAATGTAAACTGGTATTTTCTACAGCAAAAAAAAAAAAAACTTAAAACTATTTTTTAGATGGTGAAAACACTAGTTCTAATAATTTTGGCCACCACTGTATAATTTACAGTCATGGGGAATAAATTACATAAAAACATTAAAATAATGAAAAACAATATTAAATTATCGATTATATACATGTTATATTTTGATATTTTACAAATATCACTGTTTTTACTGTATTTTTGTTTAAATAAATTCATCATTGGGGAGCAGAGACATCTTTCAAAAATATTATGACAAGTAAGAAAATGAAGCAAAAAGGACAACAAATATGTTTTGTTTTATTTTCCACAATGCATCAACATGAATTTAGGGGAAATGTGTTTAACAAAACAAATCATGGTCTTAAATTATTTCAAATTATTGTCTTTATGGTCCCTTTTTTATGAAATACTTCAGGGTCACAACTGAAAGAGAAAACACAATCTTGTTATTGTGTTATTAAAATAACAGAAAAAAAAAAAAAAAATTTAACAATATAGAACAATACGTTTAAAAGGCAGGTGCAAAAAAATTTAATTGAAGCAATTCAAGTACATGAAATGTACAAGTAAACACAGCAACATCCAGATGAACAGTTATTTCTACAGAAACTACTGCCAAATCCTAGACAACCCATTTTTCTGTTCTCAATTCTAATGATTTGACGAGACCCTCCCCGATGATGCGGAAATCCTGCAGGATAGCCTCTACATTTGGCACGGTGGTTGCCACATTCCCATTCATCTCCACACGACGGGCATTCATTAACGACGCCTGAGAACAGAGAAAATCAGAAGTAAGAAAATGCCAAAAATCTTAACTGTGACTCAGTTTAATTAAATTCTGCCAGCCCTACTCAGGGTCATAGTAAATAAAAGCTTAATATAAAATTGAGATACCTTAAAGGGCTTGGGCTCAAAGGCAGCTGGCTTCCACAGCACTGCGATCACGGTTCCACCATAAGGGTCGTTGAAAAATAGAGCCAGATCTCCAAATGCTTCCTACAAAATCACAAGATAACTGGTATAAGATAGATCTGATCTAATTTACATGATATTTTAAGCCTAACAGGGCATAATGAGAAAAGATTCAATAAAAGTGATTTAAAAAAAAAAAAAAACACAAACCCTGAGTTCAGAGAGATACAACTGGACCGGATCATAGCCTATGACTGGCAGAGCTCCTGACGTGGATGCTTTTTCTTCAAAAATTCCTCGGCTGAAGGTAAAGGTGGTAGGATCCACAGCTTTAGAAAACAGAGGAACCTGCTTTGAAATGAGGTGGATCAAAACATCATAAGCCTCCAGAGGAGGTCGAAATACCACCTGGATACAAAGGAAACAGTGAGGTTAAAGACAAAAAGATGACAGCTACATAAATTTGCATTATACAGGTAGAATATAGAGGAACTGACCCGCATGTCTTGACTTTCAATGGAGTCGAGCTGAGTCTCTAAAACACGTAGACTCTCTGCTGCCAACATGACGGCACGCTGGAGCATCTATACGGAGGAAACAACATCACTTGTGTTTATACGCACTGTGCATATATTTACATATCTCTATCTGAATTTAAGAATACTGAACCTACAAACCTGTACAGAAGGGGCCTCTTTAGTCCAAACAGACACTTTCTTGTCATTTGGAGTGGCTATGAACATGGCGGGAAGAGATTCTCTAGAGGCCACAAAGTCCTTCTTTATTTCTGTGTGTTCAGCAGCTGAAACATAAAAACACTAATTTCAATATCCACAGATGTTTCGGTTGTGTTCTGCTACCAGTAAATATGTTAGATCTGTATCGACCAGTCATTCATCAAATCACTTCAGTTGTGCTTGTTCAACACATGGCGATTGCAAGAAACCATTTCTTGGTTCCTAGTGAAGCTCTGAGAGTTTTTTTGTCATTACTGTTTTTTTTATTATTAATACTTTTATTTAGCAAGGCTCTATTAAATCAAAAGACACCGTAAAGACTTTTACATTGTTAAAAAAATGTATCATTCAAATAAGCGCTGCTGTTTTGAACTATTCGTCTAAAAATTCAGCAAAAAAAGGGCCTGTGCAAAACACAGACAGAATAAAAATGTAATTTACTGTATAACACAGAATGTCACAGAATTTTGCATGTATAAATTAAAAGTAGGACAGTAAAACTATCGTAGTATCATATACAAAAAGAAACAAAGTTTTCACCACAACCAGTCAAAATAAAAGATCGGTTTAACTTGAAGAAACTGTGACAGAAATATATTACTTAATGTAATTATAGTACTACTACTACTACTACTACTATTAAAATTAATTATTAAAACATTATTGTTAAGGAATATTTAGCAGAAAAATGTAAACAGTATTTCCGAAAAAAAAAAAAGAGAAATATAACAAACATGAAATAGGTTTTAAAAATTTTATAAAAACAAATGGAATCCAGAAAATGTATGGAAAACAAAATTTGAGAGAGAGGGGGGAAAAAAAAAACATTTTATAGGGCCTTAAAAATTTATTTTTTGTTACACTTTGAATAAATTGCTGTTAAATTGTGTAATTTTGATTAATTAGATATGCTCTTTAATTTACATTTTTTAATTTAACTATTAAAAATTAAAATTATAAAGGGACAAACATGGAATCCAGAAAAAATAAAAAGGATATGAAATAAAACGGAATTTGGGAAATAATAAAACAGATTTTATAGGGATGTGGAAATGTACTAGAAATACTAGCAAATGTATCATGGTTTCTACAAACGTATTAAATGGCACAACTGTTTTCAACATTGATAATTTAAAAAAAAAAAAAAAAAGTTTCTTTAACACCAAACGAGCATATTAGAATGACTTCAGAAGAAAAACAGTAGTAAACACTGCTGAAAATTCAGCTTTGCCATTACAGCAATAAACAACATTTTAATATAAATAAAAACATACAACAGTTGTTTTAAGTTGTAATAATATTTCACAGTCAGTGTTGGGGAAAGTTACTTTTGAAAATAATGCATTAGAATACTGTAACACTCCCTAAAAAAAAGTAACGTTAACATACTTTGTTAACGTTACTTTTTTATTGATGAATACTGAATCTGTTTTTTGTGAGCGAGATGAACTGATGCATGTTCACATTTAGTCTAGAACTCCAGTAACATCATGTTTACACTAGGGATGGCTCGATGCCATCATTTTGACTTTGGTACGATACTAGAATGTAATACTTCGGTATCGATACTGTAGTAAGTAATGTTAATAAACTAAAAATGTATTAGTTTATTTATAATTTATAAATAAGTATTGACCTAGATTAATAAGTGCTGTAATACTGTTAGGTCAGCTCAGGTCAAGGTTTCTTTACTGTAAAGTGTTATTCTAAGAGTCAAAATATTCAAAATCACGTTATTAAGTCTCTGTCTCTCTGATTGTTTTTAGATTTCAGACTCTGCTTTGAAAATACTTTTCAAGTGTCAGTACTTTATTAGTGTTTTCTTTAGAAAACTTAGAAAACTTTGCTTCACAGCATTCCAAAGCATAATACTGTACTTTTTAATTCACTCGTTCATATTAAATATTTAATACTTTATTACATTAGAATTATATGACATTCTTACTTTTACTCAAATAAAAGTAATTCTAAAATTTACTTGAGTACAAGAAAATACTACACTGGTAATATTCTTAATTATTAAAGGTAAAACAAACAACAACTTTTATTTATAAAATGTAGTTTAGAAAAAAGTATGGCATTATGCTTTGGAATGGAGTAAAAATTTTCCAAAGAAAAACACTCTGATAAACTACAGATACTTTTTCAATTTACTTGAGTAAAGTAAAAATACTTCACTACTGTCCACTATCATTTGTGAATAAAAGTTATTAAAATCTGAATTTTTGATTGATGCACTCACCTGCCGATCTCTAAATTAATGCAAAAGATCAGGATGAGCAAGTGACAATTGCTTGGTGATTTATAGCAATGCTTGCACACAGGTGCAGTAAGGTCAGTTTGTTCACCTTTATCATCAGTTTTGTATTCAAAATATAGCCATATTTCACTTCTACGGTCTTTATTTACTAGTTTTGAGCGCCTTGATGGAGTTTCATCTGTTTGACGATCCATCGCATTTTTCTTGTCACATTTACCGGTTTTGCAGCAATTTGAGCAGTACTGCCGCCTACAGGTGAACATCGGAACTGCAGCTTATGAAATACCGAACTGGGCAAAATGATGATATCGAACCGTTTGAAATATATTATATACCGGTATTTTTCCATTACCGGTATACCGTGCATCCCTACTTTACACAGCACACACGGGGACAGGAGGCTTGTCCATCAATAAATGGGAAAAACTGCCGTTAATTACTTTTAAATGTTACTCAGATACTTTACTGCGAATTAAAAAGTAATGTTACTTTACTATTTACTTGAAAAATGTCATCTGATTACGTAACTCCAACTAACTAACTTAACCTACACAATATTAAAAAAAAAAATTCTGCACATTTTATGAGCAATCCACACCAGGCACACCAAAACTATAAGTGACATCATGTTTTTTGCATCATTCTTAACGTGAATCTGTCAGTGGAAACTGTAAATACAGCAGAAACTGCATTTATATAAAGTAAACACTGACCCACTGACTAGTAGACAACTTTTCTGAAAGTAGTAAAAATGGTTAGTCATACATGCCCTAAAAAGCATCATTGAAATACCCAAGGTAATGCCTACCTGTGAGTTTCCCACCGAGGTTGACTATCAGGGGATTGTTCTTCCAGTCAAAAGTGGAAAGCAAATGAAGGAAACGAAGGAACCCCACCTGAGGAGAGCTGTGAAGAGATGTGGTGTCACTGTATATGTCTACCATAGAATAACGAATAAATAAGTCAGAGGACCAAATTACCTTGGTGTAGTGAAGGGAGCAGGATGTAGGAAGAGTGAAGCCACCAGCAGATCAGCTGCGTCCTCTCGGATATCCTCCAACAGGAACTGAGATGCCAACCAGCGTTTAGCTAGGCGGCACACAACCCCAAAAGACCCATACTGCTGCTGGAGCCTAACATGTAACACATCATACATTTATCTAAACAAGCCACTTGCCAAGACAAGGCTGAGTGTGCTGTGCAAGTTTATGTATGTGCTGTACCCATGCAAGGTGCTGGTTAGGAAAGTTTTTCGCATGGTCTCCAGCTCCAGTGCCTGGGCCTCGGCGTTGTCCCTGTAGATCAGCATTCCCACAGGGGTCAAGCTTTCCCTCAGGACCTGTGGTTCTCTGTGATACGCCACCTGGATTCGGAAGACTAGCCCATCCTGAAGGGATGAAGGCAAAGTTATGTTGATTGTGCTTGTAACTTAATTTGAACAGCATATTACTAGTATCATAAATGTGAAGAACAACAGAAACATGAATAAATGCACGTTACCTTCCACACATCCAGGTAGGCGGGTGTGACAAGGCATCTGAGATTGTGTTGTTTGCTCAGCAGTTCACTCAAGCAGATGTGAAAGGCTGCTTTAACACGGCTAATTGCCTTGGGCTCATTGGGCCATTTTCCACTTCCCTCCATATGAACAATGACTAGAGAAACAAGACAAATGGGGATGAAAGATAACAGCATATTCAAATAAGTCATATCTGTGGCACTACTCTCAAAACATAATCTGTAAAATGGTAATTATTTTACCAAAATAAGAGGGAACATAGAAAAGGCATGTTATTTTTTATTTAGTACTGACCTGAATAATATATTTGACATAAAAGACATTTACATATAGTCCACAAGAGAAAATAATTACCACGTTCAAAAGTTAACATATACTTTATTATTAATACTGTGTTTTTACCTGAATGATCCACAGCAGTGTTTTTTTTGTTTAGTGATAGTTGTTTATGAGTCCCTTGTTGGTCTTGAACAGTTAAAGCGGTCCTATTATGCTTTTTCACTTTTTGAATTTTAGTCAGTGGTGAGTATGTTTGTGCATGAAAAAAGATCTACAGTTACAAATCTCAAAGTCCATTCCAAAGGGAGGCATTTAGTTTTTTAAAAATCCCTTTTCAAGAACTACAACGAACGGCTCATTTGGACTACAAGCTTTGTTTTCCGGATGCTATGATGTCATAACGTGGTCCATTAGAATATGTTAAAATAAACCCTAGCTACTGAAATTTGAATGACTGCGATGCAGTAACAATTCTTCAACAAGCCGCAGCGCTCTAAGCATTGACTACAGTGATTGCGATCTCCTCCGGTGGCCACGTCAGAGCTCCGCACTGCAGACATGTGCAGTATGGGGGGCAAAACACATGCCGAGGTGAGGCTGATATAAACAAGCATTGACTAGAGTAACCTCAATCGGATCCGATGGCCGCATCAGAGTCGTAACCGCAGACGTGTGCAGTGTGTGGTAAGAGATTTATTCATTATACAGCGTCGATTCACTCAACGCAAGTGTTTTTTAAAATGCATATACTTGCACTTGACTAGGCTAATCAGTGATTTGATAATGCAATGTAAAGGAAATGTAAGCATTATAATTAGTAACTCACAATGTCTTAATTGTATTTAACATGACAACAATTGAATAAAGTCATATTAATAACATTAGCCTTTTTAGCCTTATGCTGAAGCTGGTTTCAGGCAATGAACGCATGTAAATAATTTAATAAATTAGCACGATAATATCATGTATTGGCAATCTGGCTGGCTGACAATAGGACCCAACACTACTGTAGCATCAACTATACCTGCATTTATCCTTAACTATAACTATAACCAAGTCAAGCTTAATGCTTTGGCAAGGGTTGTGACAGTACTAAAACATCGTCTAAACTGTTCGCCAATCACAACACAGCGGGAAAGCCAACTAATCACATCACACTTCGTTACTCGGAAAACGGGCCTTCCCCGGGACTAATCGAGCCATTTGTGCCAGGCTGGGGAGAAAGCTGTTGTAATAATTAACTAATGTAAATTATGCACAAAATAATGTGTTTTTCGAACCACCAAGCATGTGAACATGTTATAGCACACCCCCAAAACAAAATCAAGACTTTGTAAAAGAGCATAATAGGACCCCTTTAAACTGCCCACTGTTCTTCAGAAAAATCCTTCAGGTGCCACATATTCTTTGTTTTTTCAGCATTGACTTTTTAAAACAATGCTTTCTAACAATGACTGTATGATTCTGAGATCCATTTTTTCACACTGAGGACAACTGAGGGACTCATATACAGCTATTACAGAAAGTTCAAATGCTCACTGATGCCTATCAAAAAAAAAAAAACATTAAGGGGTGTATTTTTTTTTATTTTGCCTAATTCTTTTTTTTTTTTTTTTTTTTTCATTTAGTACTGCCCTTCAAAAGCTACAGAAGATATTTACATGTTTCCCAGAAGGCAAAATAAGTTACATTTACCCTGATCTTCACCCTTCGGCTCTTAATGCATTGTTTCCTTCTGAAGCATCAGTGAGCGTTTGTAATTTCTGTAATAGTTGCATATGAGTCCTTTAATTGTCCTCAGAGTGAAAAAATGGATCTCAAAATCAAACAGTCATTGTTGGAAAGAGTTCAAAAACACAAATATGCTGAAAAACCAAAGAATTTGTGGAACCTGAAGGATTTTTGACAAGGTCAAGAATTAAAAACTGACTGATCAGAGTTTTACGGCAATAATGCAAAAGTTAAAAAACAAATCAATAAAAAATAACAAATAGTTTTTTGTTGAGAGAATCAGGGTGATGCTAACATTTATTGACATGTTGTTCCTGTATGATTTTCTTCTGTGGAACATGTAAGGATAATATAAAGTATATCTATCTATTCTAATAGATACTATGATAATATTATTATCATAGAATTATGAGAAACTATGTCATTTTGATGTGTTGATACATAAAAAAAAGTCTTAAATACTGTACATTACCTTTAATAGGGGTGATGTAATAAGGGCAAGGTTTGCTCTCCTTTGGCACTAATCCAAGACTACCTTTCTTTCGGTCAAAAAACCAATAGTCCAGCTGCACAGGAACTGGTGGGAAAACCTGCAGAGGACAAATGAGGAAAATTAAGAGATATACATGAATATATCATGCTACTGAATATAGCCAAGGAGGTGGCTGACCTGTGTGTATCTTAAGGCCTGGTGGGCACCCTGCACTGATGTGATAGACAGCGGCAGACCCTCCAACTTCCAGAGCTTCTTGCTCAGATCATCGTAAGACTGAATCACCACCAGGCTTTCCTCCTCTCCTGTAGTGTGGTTCTGGGGGACAAAACACACCATGAGCTTATGCAGATAAATCAAAACCTTTACCTATTTATGAGTAAGACATTCACTTCTATTAAGTACCGTTTTGTCAAGTCTAATGACCATATCCAGCTGTTCACCAACAAATATGATGCATGATCTAGGGATATCTGCATGTCTAGAATGAAAGAAAACAACAAAACACATTTATTTCTATGAGAATGTAGTTAATGGAAAAAGGCATCAAGGAAAAACAGAAAACAAAAAATGCTTACAATAAAAGTACTAAAATGTTCCACAGTACCACCTTGCAGTTAATATTCAGTTTGATTCTGATTTAAAGGCACAATATGCAAGTTTTCTTCGCTAGAAGTTGCATATTCTAAACAAACAAAGAACCAAAGGCTAAGTTTAATGATGCCGTGATTGAGTGTGGAATCATGGGAGTTGCTGTCGTCATCCCCACAGCCGACACAAACCGATGGGACTCAGGCGGAAATCATGTCCATGGATGAGCTAATGTGTAATGTATAATAAAGACTTACTAAGGTTACTTTAGTATGTAGCAGGGTAAGGCTGAAAGTCATGGAAGCGAATCTAGGATGCTGGAGCAACTGCTAATGAAGGACAAGTGTGATAACATGGCTGGAAAGCAGCAGAGATTTTATTATGCCACAGTCGACCGCTTCTGCTTCTTCCTGTCATGCGTATGTAGGAAAAGGTCATATGCAAGCGACGCAATGACATGGCCCGTTAGTTAAAACTGCTCATTTCTCTGGTTTCATTCCTCAAAACATTTGAGATAATGTAAGTACACAAGTCAGCAAAACATAACACTGTTTGGGATATTTTAATCAAAAAAATCTTACATATTTTGCTATTGAAAGCTTTCAACTTGCGTTTACTCAAATTTATTTAGATTTTGACTAATTTGGGTATTTTTCAGTAAGGATATCTATTTTCTATTTATCTAGATATAACACAAGATGTATTAGGAAGATGCTCCCAACCACTAGCATATGTTAATAACTTTAACTGTACCTTGTAATCATGCTGATAAAAGTGATGCTATTCCACAGTATGTGTGTGCTTTTATTTTCCAGTAAACTAAAGATTCATAAATTAAGATACATTTACTTTAGAAGCAAAACGACATTAGATAAGAAGTCTTGCTTACACTGAAATGGATTCAAATTAAATTTATGATTTAAAAGTAGTTCACTTCCAGGACAAAAATGTACAGATAATGTACTCACCCCTTTGTCATCCAAGATGTTCGTAAATAAACATTTTTTTGAGAAAAACATTTCAGGATTTCTCTCTATATAGTGGACTTCTATGGTGCCCCCAAATTTGAACTTTCAAAATGCAGTTTAAATGCAGCTTCAAAGGGCTCTAAACAATCACAGGCGATGAAGAAGGTCTTATCTAGCGAAACAATGTTATTTTCACTTTTTTTTTTTTTTTTTTTTACAATTTATATACTTTTTAACCTCAAACGCTTGTCTTGTCTAGCTCTGCATGAACTCTGTATTCTGGTTCATTACAGCAGTTAGGGTATGTCAAAAAACTCCCATCTCATTTTCTCTTCCAAATTTGAAATCATCACCGTTTTACCTTTTTTTGCAAGGCTGTTTGACCTTCTTCACTTTGTAAACACTTGGTCGGTATTTCTCCATTGATGCAAGATGGTTTTAAAGTTGGATGAGAAAATTAGATGCAAGTTTTTCGACAACTGTAATTTTTTTGCAGACAATAACCGATCGTTTCGCTAAATAAGACCTTTTCTTCCTCAGCTGGGGTCGTTTACAGCTGCATTTAAACTGCATTTTAGAATTATATGGAGAGAAATCCTGAAATCTTTTCTTCAAAATACAAAAAACAAAACAAAAGCATGAACATCTTGGATGACAAGGAGGTAAGTACATTATTATTATACATTAATTTTTGTTCTGGAAGTAAACTACCCTTTTAAAAAAAGGCTCAGAAATGTATTTTACATTTAGAGCTTGAGTAAATGTATTATGATTTAAGGATATTTGTAAAAAAAAAAAAAAAAATACCTAAAATAAAATTTTTGGCAATGCATGCAACATTTAATGCCATGACTTGAATTTAAGCCTTTCTGCTCTGATTGACAATTAATATGAAGATATTTTAAGACCTTTTTACGGCCTGCTGAAACCCTGTTATTAATATTTTGAAATTAGTTTTTTTTATTTTGCTGTTTTAGTTTTATTTTTAGGATTTTTGTTTTGGCAATTATGAGCAGTTTTTTGTTTTTCAGTTTTAGTAATTTTAGGATTTCAAACATCCCCTTAAATTAAGATTTTATTTTAATTTCCAAAAACCTTAATTATAAACATCAACAAGAGGGCCCACGGTATGAATTTCATTGCTATTTAATAAAATTAAATAATCAAAAACAAAAAAAATTGCTCTATGGACATTAACTGAAATACTTTCAGAGAGTGTATTCAAGTTGAGAAATGGCCAGAATAGAGACGTACAGATTTAGTAGGTGTGTAATGATCTGCATTGGAACAGATCTCTTTTGAGAGCTGGAGTTGCCTGACCACAGCACTGCCTCAGTGATGCCTCCATCCTGGAAGCGCCGCAACTCTGAGAGACTGCCCCACAGTTGCCGGAACTCAGCTGCCTTCAAACACCAACAACAGAGAGGGTTTTAGACACTGCTACAAATACGCAAGACATACGTAGACGTGTGTTCATATGTGGGCTAGTTTACCTTAGGGCTATCTGCTGGCGGTCCTCTCTCAAGAACAGAGTAAGCACGTTCAAAGTTCAGCAGCAAACCAATGGTTATAGGCGGCTGATCCTTGTGCTTAGGAGGTGCACTGCCCACTGGCCACTGCAAAAATCATTTACACAGATTACAAAAACATACAGACTGTTTAGGAAAGCTTTGATAGATGAAACAGCCATTTTTATGCAATACATCTAAAAAAAATAACTAAATAAAAAAAAAGAGAAAATGGAAACTATACCTCAGGGTCTTGAGGGAGTGAGTGTACCAGAAGGTGAATCCTTTCTCCAAGCCCTCGCTGCAAGAGGGACAAAATGAAAGGAAGTGCAGTGAGCACATAGTCCCCGCTGTGGTCCATGAGCTCATTGAGGAGTAAAAGCTTTTTACAGGAGGTCTGCAATTTCACCAGGTTAACCAGTCTGAGAAAACGGATGAGAAAGAGTTTGTAAATACATGAATACAAAAACACAACAACAGCACGTCTGTGTAGACAGACACTTACTTAAAGACATTATCATATGTTCTGAGTATGGATTTGGGTGTCATGAGCAGAGTCTGGAAGCCTTCTACTGTTGGATCATCCCAGAACTTCAGAGAGAGTGATGCCTCATGCTGGATCTAACAGACAAATCAGAAACATTTAGATTATGTCAACTCATTAGGATTGCTGCGATAGTTGGTGTTGACGGTGATACCAGTGTGAATCCGCAACACCGGTTTAGTCACTTGTTCATCATTTTTTATAGTAATAAAAATCATTTAGTTCAGTTAAAGAACAGACAATGCAATTAAAACTGAACGTAACTGCTCAATGCAGTGTGCCGAAGGAGTCAAATCACAGATCAGATTTAATTTATCACCTGAAGAGAGTCCAGCTGACTGACAAGAAGAGAGAGGTAAGAAGTGCAAGACAATGGCAGAAGAGTTTAAAAATGAAATGCAAAAGCGTCCATTTTTAAAAATATTTGGAATTTGAAATTTCTGTGACTTCTGCCGTTTGTCTAAAGTGATAGCGGAATTTTCCTCACCGTCACAACCCTACAACCCATTAAAATTTCCATGCCAGCAATTCTGAGAACATAAGTTGATAAAAACTTGGCCCTAAACGTTCATGTTTAAAATGATTCAACCCCCAAAAGTTAAATTTGGTGCAGAATATTTTATTATTTAAAACCACCAATAAACGCTGCTTGGAAGTGCTTAAGGCAAGGCAAGGCAAGGCAAGTTTATTTATATAGCACATTTCATACACAATGGTAATTCAAAGTGCTTTACATAAAAGGAAATAATAAAATCATAAGAATCAGAAAAAGTAATAATCACAACAATAAAACAATTAAAATGATTTAAAAAAAAAAAAGAAAAAAAGAATTAAAACAGGAATAAAAATGATTATACATAAAATACAGTGCAATAAGTTCGGACGTAGCACAGTGCTCATTCATTAAATGCACAACTGAACAAATGAGTTTTTAGTCTGGATTTAAATGTGGCTAGTGTTTTAGCACATCTGATCTCTTCTGGAAGCCGATTCCAACCGTGGGCAGCATAAAAGCTAAAGGCGGATTCCCCTTGTTTTGTGTGAACCCTTGGTAATTCTAACTGACTCAATCCTAGTGATCTGAGTGGCCTGTTAGGTTTGTATTCAGTGAGCATATCTGCAATGTATTTAGGTCCTAGGCCATTGAGTGATTTATAAACGAGTAAAAGTACTTTAAAATCAATCCTAAATGTAAGCTTAGAAGTGTCCGTCACCTCTCTAGTGCAATCTTGGCTGATTGCTTGCCTAAGAAAGCTTTCAGATTATCTTTGGTTTTCACTTTGCCACTGCTTTCTTCAAATTGAACCAAATATTTTCAGTGAGAATTAAATCTGGAGACTGAACAGGACACTCTAGATTTGAATGTATACTTTAGGATGATTGTCCTGCAGGAAAGTCATTTGATCATCAGTTTCAGTCTTTGTACCAAAGGAGTCACAATTCTTGCCAAAATGGCCTGATACTTCAAAGTCGTGATTTCCACTTCCTGTAACAGTAAAACACCCCCGTAACAGGACTGATCCACCTCCAAGTTTGACAATGGAGATGATGTTCTTCTGCTCATAAGTTTTGCACCAGACACATCGGTCCAAAAAGTTCCAGTTTGGTCACATGACTCCTTAAAACATTGACATAGACCTCTGTCTATCTAAATAGGTTTTAGCATGTTCAAATCATCATTTTATGTTCTTCTTGGTCAAGAGCCATGAAAACCATGCCATGTCTTGTGTGAAAGCCATGTTTGTCTTGATTTCAACTTTCATACTCTGCATTGAAATGTTTGTATGTATGTGTAACAGCTAAAGCTAATTCTGTTTTCTAATAGAATTTATAAAGGTTTCATTCTGTTATAAGACAATTTTGTTCCCTACCATACAAATAAATTACTAAAAAACAGCAATGTTGAATAATTATGACATAGCTGTGTTATTTAAAAAAAAAAAAAAAATCATAGAACTCAAAAATATTACATTAAATATTGACATTATCACTTTAAATATGGCAGTAATCTATTATAGATGCAATATGAAGTCCTGGAACTTCAGAAAAGCTCATATTTGTAAAGTACTGCAGTCTCTGGGGGGTTGATTAATTTATATTGCAACTGTATATGACAAATGCACCAAAATCAGTGTTATTTCAGTATTATTAATACAGTATACAGTATTTACTAATATTTTAATTAGTTAACTTTAATTTTCACTTTAGTAAACCATGTTCGTTTTAATCTAATATTTATTTAGTTTTTCATTTTTATTTCGGTTTTAGCAATTTTAGTTTTTACTCATATTTTATTCCAGTTATTTGCCAAGAATACATTTCTAAATTTCACATAGCTTATGTTTTTTAAAATTTTTAGTTTAGTTTTTGATGATTTATTTATTTATTTATTGTCTTTTTTACGCCATGCCAGCACCAGGGCTATCTTCATGGCGATTACAAAAATGTACAATAATAACAGAAATCCATTTACCAAAAAATTACAAAAAAGACATTTCAAATGAATACAAGATAAAAAAACTTAAAATACAATCCGGTAAGACATTTTTAAATAAATTATGTGAAGATATTTCAAAGGCATTACATTATTGAGGCATACAAGTACATCTTTGACTATAATACTGCTCCGCTGTTAAAAAAATACTTTAACTATTTCTTTTCTTCCATGTCAGTCTTCAACATGAGTTTATGAGAGAACCACAGACTGAAGTCATATTCTGACTAAAGTCATAATTGTGGCTTCATAAAATTAAGGTTAAACCACTGATGTCACATGAACTATTTTAACAATGTCCTTACTACTCAGTAATTGCTTTGCTGTCTATGCATTGTCAGAAAGCTCTCAGATTTCATAAAAAATATCTTAATTTGTGTTCCGAAGATGAACAAAGGTCTTACAGGTTTGGAACAACATGAGGGTGAGTAATTAATGACAGAATTTTCATTTTTGAACTATCCCTTTAAATGCTGGTCCTATAAACTATAAGTAAGTGATTATATCATTATCACAAAGCACTCACCTGTTTGTAGGTAAAAGCGGTCATCTCTGCAAGCAAATTGAGATGCCCTGAGGGGTCCACAAATACCACAGAAAATGCTGCGTGGAATTCCGGCAGTGAAGGCTGAAACATGAGAAAAGAGAGAGAAAAAAAAAGACATGGTGATGCAACCAAGGCAAAACAGGCTAAAAACAGCAAATAACTGCATGAGTCTCTTCTGCTTACCGCTTTTGAGTCTGGGTTTTTAGCCAAGGTGATACCGTTCTCTGTCAGATCTGTGGATGCTAAAAATGTCAAAGGAAAACGCAGATATAACTGATTAATACACTCACGTAATATAATCACCATAACAAGAAATAAAAATTATTAAGACATCTCCTACCCAAGAAGTGAATTGCATTCCTCAACAGCTGGTAGGGATTCATAGTTTTTCCAACTTTGTGTGTGGACAGAAGATAAGCCATTAACATTGACGCATGGAAGCCGCAGAAACAACCTGCACCCTAAAGAAGCAGAATAGAAATAGAATTTATATTAAATCATTTGTGTTGTGTTCCTTTTATCTGACAGCAGAAAAAAGGGTGTTTACCTTTTTGTGGTAAAACAATGCATTAAACAACTACACAATTTTACTTAAATGTTAAAATTGAAAAATTGAAAAATAGAAAATCAAGGTTAGCTAAATGTTTCATTGTTTCTCCCACTTAACTAACTACAATCTACCTACTTAAACTACAATATCAGAATGGAAAAAAAGATTAAGAGTAAGTGCTTATACACACAAGGAATTTGAAACAGACACAGATAATAAAATACAATTGATTAACTGAACACATGTACAAACAAACACAAATAATGTAGTCTTACCTGGTCCAGTTCTCGCTGTCTCAGCCACACTTTGAGGAGAGCTACACCCTCTCCAAAAGAAGGACACTGTGCACTGATGGCTGACAGGAACTGAAGATGTGACAGTGGGAGAAGATCTCCAAGAACTGTGCTGTTGTAATAAGGAGTTGGCGGCTCACTGCTGTCTGCATCATAAAAATGACAGAAACATATTATGACATGAAAGTATTGTGTGCAGACTAAAAAAATGACTGATCTGAAAAGTTTCTCATTACTTTGCTGTGTATTGGCAACACCGGTAAACCACTCAGTCCTGATGTTGTTTTTCTGAGGATGGAAGCGGCCGGGTTTGAGGAAGTCCGGTGGGGGAATGGCATGAATCCGTAACGTCACTTTACTGCTGTCTTTACCTAACGGCCACACACAAAAGTTACATGATCACTTCAGTTTAAAACAATGAAATATCAAGCTGGCATCCTTATATATGCACACTCCTGCAAGACCATAAATCACAGTTTTCTCCACAGGATTGCTTCTATTAGTATACTCCAAGCAGCAAAAGAAAAAAAGTGTGCTAGAAGCAATTAACTTGGAAGCTAAAAAGCGAATAATAACAGTAGACACACTTTGGCATGTAAGCATTAGCAAAAAAATGTGATGCAAAATTTGTTCACTGAGCTAATGAGTACCACAAGCTACTGTTAGAATAAATGTACCTGGGGGTTTGAGTAATAGGACTGGGCGAAGCCGGTTGCCATGAAGACAAGAGTAGTTCAGTGAACCAACAAACTCTGCGAAGGCGAGATGCCGAGCCAGGCCAGCCAGATACAGCGCTCGCTTTCGAGGGTACCGCTGGTTAATGGCATCCAATCTGTGGAAAACAGACTTCAAAAAGAAAATACATCATATTATAACAGAATAAAATAATGAACAATAGTTTAGATAGAAACACTGACAGACAGAGACAAACATATAGTCAGATATATACAGTGAGACCGGTGGACGGACATATAGACAGACCGATACATACAGTATACATAGACTGAACAAAATTATAAACGCAACACTTTTGTTTTTGTCCCCATTTTTCATTAACTCAACTCAAAGATCCAAGACATTTTCTATGTACACAAAAGGCCTATTTCTCCCAAATATTTAGAGTTCGTGAGCACTTCTCCTTTGCCAAGATAATCCATCCACCTCACAGGTGTGGCATATCAAGATGCTGATTGGACAGCATGATTATTGTACAGGTGTGCCTTAGGCTGGCCACAATAAAAGGCCACTCTAAAATGTGCAATTTTTTTCCACACAGCACAATGCCACAGATGTCGCAAGTTGTGAGGGAGCGTGCACTTGGCCATGTCCTCAAGAGCTGTTGTCCGCGAATTGAATCTTCATTTCTCTACCATAAGTCGTCTCTAAAGGCGTCAGAGAATTTAGCAGCACATCCGACCGGCCTCACAACCAAAGACCACGTGCAACCATACCAGCTTAGGACCTCCACATCCAGCATTTTCACCTTTAAGATAGTCTGGGACCAGCCACCCGGGCAGCTGCTGCAAACAATCGGTTTGCATAACCAAAGAATTTCTGCACAAACTGTCAGGAAAACTCATCTGTCTTGACCTGACTGCAGCTCGTCATCATAACCGACTTGAGTGGGCAAATGCTCACATTTGATGGCGTCTGACACTTTGGAGAGTTGTTCTCTTCACGGATGAATCCCGGTTTTTACTGTGCAGGACAGATGGCAGACATGTGTATGGCGTCGTGTGGGTGAGCGATTTGCTGATATCAACATGGTGGATCGAGTGGCCCATGGTGGCAGTGGGGTTATGGTATGGGCAGGTGTATGTTATGGACAACGAACACAGGTGCATTTTATTGATGGCATTTTGAATGCACATAGATACCGTAAAGAGATCCTGAGGCCCATTGTTGTGCCATTCATCCATGACCATCACCTCATGCTGCAGCATGATAATGCATGGCCCCATGTTGCAAGGATCTGTACACAATTCCTGGAAGCTGAAAACATCCCAGTTCTTGCATGGCCAGTATACTCACCAGACACGTCACCCACTGAGCATGTTTGGGATGGTTCGCCGTATACTACAGCGTGTTCCAGTTCCTGCCAATACCTAGCAACTTCGCACAGCTATTGAAGGGGAGTGGACCAACATTCCATAGGCCACAATCAACAACCTGATCAACTCTATGCAAAGGAGATGTGTTGCACTGCGTGAGGCAAATGGTGATCACATCAGATACTCCCCGGAACCCCACCTCCCAATACAGTAACTGCACATTTTAGAGTGGCCTTTTATTGTGGCCAGCCTAAGGCACACCTGTGCAATAATCATGCTGTTGAATCAGCATCTTGATATGCCACACCTGTGAGGTGGATGGATTATCTCGGCAATGGAGAAGTGCTCGCTAACACAGATTTAGACAGATTTGTGAACAATATTTGAGATAAATAGGCCTTTTGTGTACATAGAAAAAGTTTTAGATCTTTGAGTTCTGCTCATGAAAAATGGGGGCAAAATGTTATAATTTTGTTTAGTGTATATATACACTTGAAGGAAACACGATGCATTAAGAGCCGGGGGGTGAAAACTGTTTAAATTTGAAGATCAGGGTAAATTTTACTTATTTTGTCTTATGGAAAACAGGTAAGTATCTTCTGTAGCTTCTGAAGGGCAGTACTAAATGAAAAAAATGACTGAAATGAAGAAAAATGTACACATCTTCATTCTGTTCAAAAGTTTACACCCTTGGCTCCTAATACATATTTTTTTTTCTGAAGAATCAGTGAGTGTTTAAACCTTCTGTAATATCTCCATGTCCCCCAGTTGTCCTTGATGTGAAAGATTAATTTCAAAATCATACAGTCATTGTTAGAAAAGGTTCAAATGCACAAAAATGCTGAAAAACTAAAGAATTTATGGGACCTGAGGGATTTTTCTGAAGAACAGCAGGCAGTTTAACTGTTCAGGACAAACAAGATACTTATAAACAACTATCACTAAAAAAACAAAAAAAATGCAGATGTTGATCATTCAGGTAACAACACAGTATTAAGAATCAAGTGTATGCAAACTTTTGAAAGGGGTTATTTTTATAAATTCAACTATTATTTTCTCTTGTGGACTATATGTAAATGTCTTTTATGTGCAATATCTTATTCAGGTCAGTACTAAATAAAAAAAATAACATGCATTTTGTATGATCCCTTTTATTTTGGGAAAAAAAAAAATAACATTTTGCAGATTCGGCAAGGTGTATGTAAAGTTTTGACCTCAACTATAGAAAGACAGACAGACAGACGCATATACAGACATACTGATATAAAGACAGACACACATATACATATACAGCAAAGTATTTTTTTGATGTGTAACTTACAGCTGGAATGGTAACCGCCAAGTCCACACAGACTTTGGGTTTGATACATGTGCCCAGTGGATAACTGCCCACCAGGTCGACTGATGCAGGAGGCTCCATGTGAAATCTGCCTTTTGCTTTTGGCGGGACAAAGACAACTGGGACTTCAACACCTATCAACCATGAAATATCATCCAACTGGAGAGAAAGAGAAAACAATTCAGAAAAATTATGTTGTCAGCTACCATACAGATCAGTGTAAATCAGCACTGATGCTACCGATGATTGAAATGCTTCACAGATTTCTGACCTCCACAACTTCAGTTTCGGGCACACACTGCAAGTAATCTGTGACCTGCTGCACAAAGGAGTCCACCAGCTTCTTCCTGTGTTCACTAAGGGCCACTTCTTTCAGCATTTCCTCCATCTGAAAATCATCCATATGAATCAGCGATGCAAAAAGCCCAATATGTTGTTATAATGCACATACTGTATATTCATACATTGCTAAATGATCCACAGTTCACAAACATGCCATGCAGCGAGCAGGTCACTGTTGATAACATACAATGACAGTCAAACATGCATATCATTTCTGACCTGCATTTTCAGTATGCTGCAGTGGAACAGAGTTTCTGCTTCTTTCAGCTGGCTGAGTTCTTCCACTGTTGGGGCTTTGTACATCTCTTTTTTGGACAGCTTGACTGGCCGTAAGACCCCATCATCTGACGCAGTGCCATTCGCTTTTCTTTTTGAGTCCTTGGACTGTTTTGCACCCTCGTCTTCATTCTGAGGGTTATCTGGTGCCTCCATCTGTGTAGATATTACAGTTCTTATTAATCTTCTATATAATGTTCAAATACTTTCTGTATACATATATCAACAAAAGTTTAAACACTTTACAATAAGGTTCATTAGTTAACATTCGTTAACTACATCAGGTAACATGAACTAAGAATGAGCAATACTTCTACAGCATTTATTAGTCTTAGGTAACATTAATTTCCACATGTATTAACGCATTATTAAATTATTATTAAACCTAAAGTTGTGTTTGTTAACATTAATTAAATTTACTGTGAACTAACAATGAACAACTGTAAATAAATACTAATACTGTAAATGTATTGTTCATTATTTGTTCATGTTAATTAATACATTGAGTAATGTTAACATATTACACCTTTTGTAAAGTGTTACCATCTTTTAAAATAATTCACAAAAGATGTGCTAAGTAACGTGATATGAAAACCGCACGTACCTGATCAGTTTCTGTTTTAGTCGATTTCTGTATATTCTTCATTTTGACAGAAATCACATTGACCTTTCAGAAGGGTAAATTCAAATAATTTTTAATTTACAGTTTCTTCGGATTCAACGCGTCTCTCACATGGGGAACACATGGGACACACTAAACACGGGATGCATTGGTGAGTTCACCGATTGGCCTGTCTACTGTCAATCCTTCAGTGATTGGCTGTTTAACTTTGGTTCGGCCTCCTCAAGTTTGGTAGAGATTACACAAGACGCCGTTCTGGGATTATTAAATATATTTAATTTTTAGCACAATTTTCATATTATAAATATAACATAAATATAACGCGCGGAAACGAGTATATTGTTGTTTTTTTTAAGTGTAGGAGAATAAAAACAATGCTTGTTGCGGTATGATGACGTCGCCTTAAGCGCATGCGCCATTTAACGTTACGTCTTGCTGAATGGAAGCTAACCAAGTTCTGCCGTGTGTGCATTTCTTACATTAAAATTCTTCAAATACAAAATTTGCTCTTAAAACAAGTATGCTAATATGACCGTTTAGTTTTTTTTACACGCTTTAAAGAATAAGCCTTTATGTCTAATGTCAGCAAGTTATCAGGCAATGTCATATACATAATTGTAAACATTCTTTACTGCTGCTGCTTTATTAACATATATCTTTGTCGAATTGTTTAAGAAAATGTCCAGTAAAGAAGTAAAAGCTGAACTAAAAAGTGCCAGGGAAGCCATCAAAAATAAAGAGTTTAAAGAAGCTTTGAAACATTGTAAGGTAAGTGTTTACCTCCACCTGTCAACATACAGTAAATAACTTCCTTTATCTCTGTAGACAAATAGATAGGCTTCCATCTCATTCCTTTTCATACTCTTGATTTACTGTATTTGCATGAGTAGGTAAGTTAAACATTTGTCTTCCAAGTTAAACTATATTTGTGCTCCCAGGCTGTTCTCAAACTTGAGAAGAATAACTATAATGCCTGGGTGTTTATTGGAGTGGCAGCTACAGAGCTGCAACAGCCGGAGCAGGCACAGACCGCCTACAGAAAGGCCACTGAACTGGAGCCAGAACAACTGCTTGCATGGCAGGTCAGTCATGGTATATAAACTATAATGAATAGTCTAAATGTAATGTTTATCTAGGGATGCAGTTTGTTATCTATTTGTCGATAGTCTTGATGATATTGAGCGCTGCTGGACCCAGCAATGAATATTTACTAGATGTTGATTTCTTCTTTTTACAGGGTTTAGCAAACCTCTATGAAAAAAGTGACCAGACAGATTTCAAAGCTGAGTTGCCAAAGATTTACCAGAAACTTATTACACTGTATGAAACGTAAGTACAATAGTGTTTTTTATTGTGTGTAATTCAAAAACCTTCTGTAATGTAATTAATCAATTATGATAGCCTTAAATCTTTTGTACCTTTATTTACCTTTTTTATTTTTTGAAATGTGTAATTTACCAGAATTTCTTACATTTTGAAATTGTCCCCTGCCCAGAAGGAATACAATACAGAAAGAAGTACATGGAATATTATTGCAATTAAAAAATAACAATTTTCTATTTGAATATACTTTAAAAGTTACATTTTCAGCATCATTACTCAAGTTCTCAGTGTCACTTCATGATCCTTCAGTAATCATTCTAATATGCTGATTTATTATCAACGTTGTGCTGCTAAATATTTATTTTGCAACCTGTGATACTTTTTTTTTTAGGATTCTTTGATGAATAAAAAATTAAAACAGTTCTAAGTAGAAATCTTTTCTAAGAATATAAGTTTTGGCTATCACTTTTTTTTTTTAGCAATTTAACACATCCTTGTTAAATAAAAGTATTCATTTCTATCAAAGAAAGAAAGAAAAAAATTACTGACCCCAAACTTTGAATGATGGTCTATCTTGTTAGAAAAGATCCTGTAACTGTTTTGTGATTCTATTTTAAGTAAATGCTGTTCTTTTCAACATTCTACTCATCAAAGAATCCTGAAAAAACTATTACAGGTTACAAAAATTATTAAGCAGCATAACTGTTTCAACATTGATAATGTATTTTAGTATATTATAATGATTTCTGATGGATCATTTGACACAGAAAACTGGAGTAATGGTGCTAAAAATTCAGCTTTGCGTCACAGTAATAAATTATATTTCAAAGTATATTAAAATAGAAAATCACTATTTTAAATTGCAATAATGCTTCACAACATTACAGTTTTTTTTCTTTATTTTTAATTAAATAAACACAGCCCTGGCCTGATGGGCAGAAAAGACTTTAAAAAACATTAAATATCTTACTGATCCCAAACATTTAAATGGCAGTGTATATATTCAGATTATATTCTTACTAGCTAGCTTGCAACATGACCATACAAAAATTTTTTTTTTCCTCTCTGTTTGCAGCTCAGACAAAGCTAAATGTTTTGAAGTAAGCAAGAAGCTGGCGGAAGTGTATCAGTTGGACAAGAACTATTTACAGGTGTGATATTTAAATATGATTAAAAGGACTTGATGTTGCTAATAAAGATGTGGATATAACTGCACTATCTGTTACCGACACAAATCTACACATTATTTCTGAAGTCACCATTTCTATCTGCTTATGTGTGAAATGTTTGCTACTCCATCTATAGGTGGCAAGAGTGTGGAGGAGGTTAATCCAAATGAGGCAGGCAGAGGAAGGTGTGGGCTATTCAGAACTGCACGAAATGTGGAAAGAAATGGCCAGACTCCTGAAGGACACTGTTGAGGATCAGGACAATGAGACTCAGCAGCATGTCAGTTTTATTTCTCAAATCCTACTTTTATTTTATTATGGGCCCAGTTGAGTGTCACCACATGCATTTTTACAAAGCTTACATTTTGTTTTTCTTTGCTTAACAGCTGATAACAGCATTTGAAAGAGCTTTTCAGTTGATGGTAGATGTGCCCAGTGAAGCCCACCGGAGCCTTTCACTGGATTACATTAAATGTCTTTCTAAGGTTGGCTATTAAGCTGTATATTCCACAATTATTGTAATATTCACAATAATAATGACTGGACTAAAGCAAATTATTCATATTATGTATTCTGCAGCTTCCTCATGAAGAGTTCAAGCTAAAGGAAGCTTGTGATGCCACACTGGCTTTCTATCCAACAGACTCCTACCCTCTAGAGGCCCTCAGTGAGCACTACATCAGAACAGGTCAGTTTGTTAAAGTCAAATGAAATGCAAAAATATCTCATTATATACTGATATATATATCTCAAATGCTGAATGGGCAGTTGTTTTTTCACTCCTATTCTTGCTTATTTCATTGTTCATCCATTTTTTAAAGATTTTTCAAACTTTCTTTAAGACACCAAATTAGCGTATTAGAATGACTGGGTCATGATCAGGAAGGATTCATTAAGATGTATTGATTTATTTATATAGAAAACATAAACATCATACCCGCTCCAAAAATATTGGCACCCTTGCAATTCTGTCAGAAAATGCACCACTTTTCTCAGAATTGCAAATGTTTTGGTATTCACATGCTTATTATGAATGATGTGTATAAGACATCATTCATATATTTATCTGTCTGTTATCTGTCTGTCATTACATTTTAAATGCCAAATACATATATTTGTATAATGATTTTGTACATTCTTAGTTCATATTAAAATATAAAAATGTAAAGTATTACCAATTAATTGTATAATAATTGTAATTACATAATATGCTTTTCTAAAGCTGAAGTGACCTTTATTTATGTTAGAATATGGATCATAATACTTTTACTAATTGCAAAATATGACTAATCAATGAAAGTCTACAGATTAATCAGTGAAATAATCAACGATCAGTCGATTAATCATTCTGATAATCGTTAGATTAATCGATTATCAAAATAATCCTTTGTTGCAGCCCTAATCATGCTCAAAAAGTTAGTTTGACCTTCTTCAGCACACACCTCTGAGTTAACTTGGGAGCATAAATACATTATAATACAAAATTACAACCAAAAGATGGCTCATACAAAGTCAAACTTAATATAATTTCACACAGAACTCACAAATGGACTGGACAAAATTATTGGCACCTTGTCAAAATTATAAGAAATAATTGCTTTTCAAGCATGTGATGCTCCTGTAATTTGTATTTAGACACAACTGTGGCAAGTAAGTGTGGGCAATATGGTATAGTAATCACACTTGTCAGAGAGCTGCGTCACCACCAGAGGTCATGGGTCTTCCAGCAGGACAATGCCTTCAAAACACACTTCAATAAGCACTCAGAAATGATCTGAATCCCATAGAACACCTGTGGAGAGATCTCAAAAAGCAGTTGGGAGAAGGCATTCTTCAAATCTGAATGACCTGGATCAGTTTGCAAAAGAAGAATGGTCCAGAATTCCAGTAGAGGGTTGTTAGAAACTCATTCATGGTTACTGGAAGAGATTGATTTCAGATATGAAGTTAAGGGTGCCAGTAATTTAGTCCAGTGCATTTTTAGGGTTCTGTGTGGAATTGTATCAGATTTGACTTTTCTGTTTTATTTTTAATTGTTTCAATGCAAAAAACAAAAACATGTGAGTACCAAAACATTTGCAACTGCAACAATTTTCTGACAGAATTACAAGGGTGCCAATATTTTTGGCCATGACTGTAAGTACAAAAATAATCCTGTTTCTGAAAACATAAAACTCATGTTCAGTGTTTCTAAATAAACACAGCTCTCAAATAAATGATCTTGTCTTTGATTATGCTGGTAGGTGACTACAGTGAGTATGCTGTCCGGTATTTCAGCCATCTCCTAGAAATGGATCCAAACAACTCATACGCTCACTTTGGTCTCGGTATTAAAGCTTGTCAGGATAAAAAATATGAGGATGCCATCAAAAATATTAGTCTAGGTGAGTTTGTAAATACTGTACAGAATTCTAAGATGTTTTGCTCTAATATGGCTTCTCCAGTTTGTGTTTGTGTATACAGTTGAGGTCAAAAGTTTACATACACCTTGCAGAATCTGCAAAATGTTTTGGTTGTTTTACCAAAATAAGAGGGATCATACAAAACATGTTATTTTTTATGTAGTACTGACCTGAATAAAATAATTGACATAAAACTCTTTTACATATACGTTTACATATAGTCCACAAGAGAAAATGATAGTTTTATAAAAATGACCCTGTTTACATACGATTCTTAATACTGTGTTGTTACCTGAATGATCCATGGCTATGTTTTTTGTTTAGTGACAGCTGTTCATGAGTCCCTTGTTACATCAGTAGGAACTTCTGGAGCATCAAGAGCATTTGAACCTTCTGTAATAGTTGCACATGAGTCCCTCAAAATGGATCTCAAAATCATACAGTCATTGAACAGAAAGGGTTCAAAAACACAGAAATGCTGTTTGTGGGTCCTGAACGATTTTTCTGAAGAACATTGGTCAGTTTAACTGTTCAGGACAAATAAGGGCCTCATGAACAACTAAAGCTATGGATAATTTGGGTAACCACATAGTAATAGGAATCAAGTGTATGTAAACTTTTGAAAAGGGTAATTTTTTAACTATTATTTTCTCTTGTGGACCATATGTAAGCATCTTTTATGTGAAATACCTTATTCAGGCCAGTGCTAAATAAAAAAATAACATGCATTTTGTTTGATCCCTCTTATTTTGGTAAAAAATGTAACATTTTGCAGATTCTGCAAGCTGTATGCAAACGTTTGACCTCTTTAACTTTTGATGTATAATGCAATAAATGCAGTGTATCAAATTCTGTAATTAAAAGAATTAATATGATGCATTTTTTTATTATTTTTATTTTTTTATGTTCAGCTGTACAACATTAAATAAACTCCAAGCAGTTCATAAACTATACAATTTAAATTACAAATGTTTAACTCCTTTGTTGTGTTTTTCTTATAGGACTGAAGAGTATGCGCTCCTTTATCATTGGCTGGTATTATCTTGCTCTGGCACAGCTAAAAATGCATAAATACTCTGACAGTGCCACAGCTTCTAGCCAAGGTACTGGATGATAAAAATAACTGCACATCTGAAACACGGCTAACATGACTACAGAGTGGAAAAAAAGCTGTTCTGTTTTGTGTCATCAGGACTGAAGTCAAGTGTGGGGAACTCTGATGATTGGACTCATAAGCTGCAGAGGTTGAAACTAGAGGCTCTGGTGAGGACCGGAAAAGACCAGGATGCTGATGAAGCTCTGCAGATGCTTACACAGGTATCGTTTTAGACAAAAAACTGACACACTGCAGTCTGACAACAGATTTTTTAGAGAAGTCTCTTATGCTCATCAAGGTTGCATTTATTTGACAAATATACACTAAAACATTATTATTGTGAAATATTGTTGCAAAGTAAACTAGCTCTTCTCTATGTTTTAAAATGTAATTTATTCCTGTTATGGCAAAGCTGAATTTGCAGGAGTTATTACTCCAGCCTCCAGTGTCACATGATCCTTCAGAGATCATTATAATTTGCGGTTTTAGTGCTCGAGAAACATTTATTATTATTGTCAATGTTGGAAACAGCTTTGCTGCTAATTTTTTATTTTTATTTTTTATTTTCAGGGCTCTTTGATAAATAGAAAGTTCACAAGAACAGCATATAATTGAAATGGAAGTCATTTGTAAAATTGTAAATGTCTTTACTGTCACTTCAATCAATTTAATACATTTCTTAAAAAAAAAAAGAAATAAGTATTAACAATTGTTTGATTTTACATAATTTTGAAATTTTCTCCTTTTAGATTTCAGATGCCAAAAATGATCCAGTGCTTTTAGCATTGAAAGGAAGAGCTTACTTGCAAAAAGGCCAAACTGAGGAAGCATTTCAGGTGAAAAAAAATCTTTTAACAGGAACAAAACAAGTCTTCAAAAAGCATGATATATTTTAAGATATTAGATGTTTAAAAAAAGCTAAGTAGACCAGATTATGTATAAATTAAATAATCTTTAAAGGTCTCAACTGAGCTGCTGAGCTCTCACCCAGGATCTGTGGAGGGTCTCACTTTGAAGGGGCTATCACATGCTGCTAAAGAACAGCACAAACAAGCTGAAGAGAGGTCTGAAACCCACATACACACATGCAGTATCAAATCCAGCATAGATTTCAACTCCAAACACTCTTGTCTTTTCTCTGTTTCACAGCTTTCTAGAGGCTTTATCTGGAAGTCCAGATAATGGAGAGTTGTTCTTTCTTTTGGGGCACTTGTACTGGAACATGGGAGAGGAAATTCGAAGGGACCGCAGCAAAGCCCATACACATTTACTCAAGGTAATGCCATGAATATGAACGCTTACGCTCTAACTTTCTATACAGACTCCAGATTTTTTCAATAAAAATAAATAATGACTTGTTTTCTCTTGTTTTAAGGCTGCTAAACTGGACCCGTATCTTGGTTCAGTGTTTCGTTTCCTGGGTCATTACTACAGAGAGGTAGCAAAAGATCAGGGCAGAGCCAGAGGCTGCTATAAGAGAGCGTTTGAGATGGATTCCTCTGATGCCGAGGCTGGAGCGGCTACTGTAGACCTCAGCATGGAGCAGGGGGACATGGTGAGTGTTGAAAAGTCTTGGTTATCCACTGCTTAGTTTTTCTTGTCAAATCAAACTTGAAAAGTTGCAGTGAGCTTGTCTGGTTGTAGATGCTGTAGAAGACACAGAGTTCCTGGTTAAGGGGTTTATTGACTGTGTGATGTGTTCTTTGTTCTAAGGACTCAGCTCTGAGTGTTCTGCAGTCTGTAACAGAGAGAGCCACTCCTGGCTCTGCTAAATGGGCCTGGATGAGGAGAGGTCTCTACCACCTCAAGATTGGCCAGCATCAACAGGCCATTGCAGAGTAAGTGAATCGATTTCAGCTATAAAGCATAAGTGGTAATAAAATTTGTTTAACTGGCCCTGGATGGTGAGCTCAGCAGATATTTTAAAGATCTTATTTAATACAGGAACATTAAAGTTGGCAGTTATAACAATGTAAGGTGTTCACAGGGTTTTTCTAAAATTGTATTAATAGTAGGCTTGTATCACTGAATTCCATTAATCTGTATTTTGTGCCATTTGAAAATAAATTAGCTTTGAAAATTCAAGTTCAACTCATGAATTTGAATTGAAGTAGCAAATATTTGCTAAACGTTTTAATAATTGTGTTTTTTTTATATATATAATTGAAGATTTCAGATGCAAAACCCCCTGAAAGCCATCTTGGTCAAAAATGAGATAATAATACTAAGTGAATGCTCTTGACGCATGTTACACAGTATCTCACAGAAATGAGTACACCCCTCACATTTTTGTATATATTTTATTATATCTTTGCATGTGACAACACTGAAGAAATGACATTTTGCTGCAATGTAAAGTAATGAGTGTACAGCTTGTATAACAGTAAATTTGCTCTCCCCTCAAAATAACTCAACACACAGCCATTAATGTCTAAACCGCTGTCCACAAAAGTGAGTACACCCCTGAGTGAAAATGTCCAAATTGGGCCCAAAGTGTAAATATTTGTGGCGACCATTATTTTCCTTCACTGCCTTAACCCTTTAGGGCATTACAAGTTGCTGCTGGAGTCCTCTTCCACTCCTCCACGTGGAGACCTTACGTTCTCCACCTTCCATTTGAGGATGCCCCACAGATGCTCAGTAGGGGTTAGGTCTGGAGACATGCTTGGCCAGTCCATCACCTTTACCTTTAGCTTCTTTAGCAAGGCAGCGGTCGTCTTGGAGGTGTGTTTGGGGTCGTTATCATGTTGGAATACTGCCCTGTGGCCCAGTCTCCAAACGGAGGGGATCATGCTCTGTACTCACTTTTGTGGCCAGTGGTTTAGACATTAATGGATGTGTGTTGAGTTATTTTGAGGGGACAGCAAATTTACACTGTTATACAAGCTGTTACACTCACTACTTTTCATTGTAGCAAATTATAATTTCTTTAGTGTTGTCACATGAAAAACACTTTCATCTTTTAATTTTTTTTTCATCTCACTTCTGTGAGTGTATGTCAATCAAATACTTTTATTTCAAACTCGCTAAAATCAAAGCCTCAGCCCAATCAGAAGTAAAAATAATGATAAAAAAATGATACAAATTATTTTTTGAAAAACGTCAGATGGATTTAGAGGTGTTTGCATCTGAACTCTTCAATTATAGTTATAATTAATCAATGTTTGCGTTTTATTTATATTGGTTTAATTGTATTCCATAATTTTATAGATCATAGTGGAAGAAAAGTTAATTTCCCAGGATCCCACCATTAATGTTGCCTTCAAGGCTAACTTAGCTGTAACCAGATGTTAAAATGTTAAAATTGGGCTTCCCCATATGCATTGCCATTTATATCAATAATTGTATTTTATCCCTTAAGGACTTCACCAAATGTTAAAAGTATAAAATGTATCTAAAATGTTAAAATATAAGTATGTGGCTTTCCCATATGCTCTGACATTTGTATCTATTATATCACACTTTTGAAAGTTATCTGTGATTCTGCTTTGATTTTAGTCTGCAGGCGGCACTGAGGGCTGATCCTCAGGACTGGGTGTGCTGGGAATGTTTAGGTGAGGCTTACCTGAACCGCAGGAGTTTCACAGCAGCCATGAAAGCTTTCGATAAAGCACATACACTGCAGCCCACTTCTATCTACAGCCTCTATCAGACTGCTGCCATCAAACAGATCCTCGGCCGATTTAAAGAGTCCGCTGCAGAGTACAAGCAGATCTTAGAGCAAGAGGACTATGTGCCAGCACTGAAAGGTTTGTGTGCTTTCTGCAGTAATACCTCAATCTCTCAGGCTAATTACTATTTTAACATTACTATTATTTTACTGATTACTATTATTCAAATGTATAGTGCTTTGTAAAGCATCTTTATTATGTTTTGATGCTCAGGTTTGGGTGAATGTTTGCTAGCCTTGGCTAGAAGTGCACTGGATGACTATCTTGATGGACGAGCTATAGATCTGATACAGAACGCCATCCATTACCTCTTCAGGTAAAGTGTATTGTGAACATGAAGGTGCACTGGGTAAATGTACAGCTGGGTGATATGGCCAAACAACGTTCATGATAAATGAAAACATATACATTTTCATATAAATCATTAACAATATTTATACATTTTAAATTTGTATTTCTTTAAGTTTAAAGGCAGACGTATGCTATTAAGACCAGACCGTTAATTGTGGTTAATAAAAATAATAAATATGAATAAAAATTCAATATGAATATCCCACATTTCTGCCACAATACCATGGTGCAGTTAGTGTTACCACAGGTCCATGGTAAATGATGGCGACTTTTGTAGATTGAAAAGCCTTCTGTTTGTCAGTGCTGTTTCATTAGTAAGTTTAAATTACAGTCATTTGTGTTCTTTACTGAATTCAAACTCTTTACACTAGATCTCAGAGTTTAGTTCTTCTGTGATCGAGACTCATCAGTCAGTGAACACATCTGTTAACTCATGCTGTGCTTCCACTTAAACTTTGAGACTTAGCGCTGTTTCGCTGTGCTTTGGTGCATAAACATTAAATTGAACATTTATCAAACTCCTGTTATTGTTTTAGCGAGGAATATTATATCTTGATAATTACCATTGTTGTTTTATTACCCATCCCTAGGTAAAGGGAATATTTGTGTTTTATTTTAAGTGGTGTTTAAGCAGGTGAGGCGAGGCGAGGTGTGATGGGTGACATCCAGCAGGTACTGATCAAACCTCAATCTTTCTTTCAACATTCACAGGGCTGTAAAGCAAAGGCCAGACCTGTCGTGCCTGTGGAAGTTACTAGGTGATGCCTGCACCACCTCTAGAACTGTGTCCCCAAACCGAGCCAAAGTGCTGGTGCCTGGAGCTTTGTGTGGAATGGATCCACCTGATCAGAGCCATACATTGGACCAGAGACAGCTCCTCACTCTAGGAGAAAGGTAAAAGTGAAGAAACGGGATAGTTCACCCAAAAATAAAAATTCTGTCATTATTTCCTCGCCCTCATGTCGTTCCAAACCTGTAAGAACTTTGTTCATCTTCTGACACCAAATTAAGGATTTTTTTGATGAAATCCAAGAGCTTTCTGACCTGCATAGACAGCAACGCAACTGACATGTTCAAGGTCCAGAAAGGAGTAAGGACCTGGTTAAAATAGTCTATGGCAGTGGTTTTCAAAGTGTAGTACGAGTACCACTATAAATAAATGTTAAAAGACAATATAATTTAATTACATTTTTATAAGTAAAGTTTTTATTTTTTAATATGTTTTTTACATTTACATGTACAGTACAGATTTTATTTAACTTTTAGGTACAACACATTTTAATTATATCATCATTTCAGTTTATTTACCTGTTTGTAATCACTGTGTCGCGTTAATGTTTAAACTGTGTATTTCAGTGGTAAAGTGGCTGACAATAAATATTCTTATTAGGAATAAAACTACCTTGTTTTTGAACTGTGCAGAGCTGTACAAGATTTCCACGGGTCATGGAATTTTAAAAGGCCTATTCCAAACATTGAAAGTCAGAGAATTTTTATATTTAAGTCATGGAATATCAGGGATTTCTGTTTGTTGCTTAACATTTTTTTTGTTTCCATTTATCAACATTTAATTTTCAGTACCGTATTTTGTTTTATTGAGTTGTTTCATGTGTTTTGCCTATTGTTATGGTTAGGTTATGGTTATGAAAGCATAAAAACCATAAATAAATTGCTGTAGAAATAGTACAGAAAAATATCAAAGTGCATTTAATGGGTAAAAGCAAAAAAAAAAACAAAAAAAAAAAGTAGTATATATGTGTGTTTTTTACTAAAAACGTCTGTGAACAAGTCAGTAGATCTTTCAAAGGGATCCATCCATTCATTCATTATAGGTCATAGAAATTCAGCTTTTTATTCAGTGAAAGTCATGGAAAAGTCAGGGAATTTGACATTTGGCTTAGCGTGGGAACTGTAATTTAATGCTGGTCATTATGGTGGTACTTGGAGAGCCAAATATATTCTGAGCTGGTACTTGGTATAAAAAGTTTGAGAACCACTGCTCTATATGACATCAGTGGTTCAGCAATAATGTTATGAAGCTACGTGAATTCTTTTTTGTACGCAAAGAAAACAAAAAAATTGTCATGGTACTCTTGTGAATGTGCGTCAAAGTTTGAATAAGGTTTTTATTTTTGCTTTCTCATTTCTTTAATCTAAAGGGTGAAAAAAAGACTGGGTCTTCCAATTAAAAATTTAAAAAATAAAGTAAAGAAATGCTAATAATAATAATAACGATGATAATATTCAGTAATGAACCTACGTTTTATCAGGTGTTTTGGTCATGCTGTGAAACTGATGCCGGAGGCTCCCAGCCTGTGGTGTGACCTCGGTCTGAACTACTACCACCAATCCAGACTGCTCAGCTGCCTGTATGCTGAAGAGGATCCGCAGCCTCAGCTAGAGAAAGCCGTGCAGGTACATGACCTGACCTGGGATCAGTCATTCATAATTATTTCATGAAGATGTGTTTTAACAGGCTGCTCTTGTTTGGCTCTGTTCTGACAGTGTGTGAAGAAGGCAATCATGCTTGACAGTGCAAATCACACATACTGGAACGCCCTCGGGGTGGTCGCGATGGCAAAGGGTACGAATACAAATATACACATGATGTGCATAATTGCATTAGTCTATATTACATAACTGTGTTGTGATTGACTGCTCTGTTTTGTCTTAATATTTATGTTTTAGGAATAGAAAACTTTGCACTTGCTCAACACTGCTTCATCAAATCAGTAAAAGCTGAATCAAATGTAAGTAGTGCAAGAAAATCTTAGCTTAGCGTTTCTTAACTTTTTAAAGGTTTGATGCAAGTTATGTATCTCTTGGTTATTTTTCAGAATGTGGTTGCGTGGACCAATCTTGGTGCTTTGTATCTGAAAAAGGGAAATATAGAGGTAATGTGATTTTTGTCCAGTGATTAGCTTGACTTCACATGTGTTAGAGATCCATGTTGACGGTCCTGTTTTTACATGTTTTTTTTAGCTCTCTCATGAAGCTTTCAAGATTGCTCAGTCTCTAGAGCCCCTCTATGTGAACTGCTGGATCGGACAGGTTGACTTTCGATCAGTCTGATATTCATATGTGATCCTGGACCACAAAATCAGTCTTAAGTAGCACAAGTATATTCGTAGCAATAATATATTGTATAATTAAAATTATAGATTTTTCTTTCATGCCAAAAATCATTGGGACGTTAAGATATGTTAGATATTTTGTAATTTTCTTACCGTAAATAAATTCAGACTTAATTTTTTTTAGTAATATGCATTGCTAAGAACTTCAAGGTGATTTTCTCAATATTTTTTGCACCCTCAGATTCCAGATTTTCAAATAGTTGTATTTCAGTCAAATATTATTCTATCCTAACAAACCATACATCAATGGATAGCTTATTTATATATCAGATTATATAAATTTCATTGTCAAAAAATGGACCCTTATGACTGGTTTTCTTGGCCACAGTCACATATAACATCCAATGCCATTCTTTAAGCCACTACTACACACAGAACATTTACTGTAACTTCTTTCTCTTTATACAGGCCCTCATTGCTGAGACAGTGGGCAGTTATGACACCATGGATCTTTTCAGACACACCACAGAACTGAGCACGCATGTATGTCTAATCACTTCTTAAAATACATGCTTCTTTTTTAGCATTCTTTAATGAAGAGAAAGTTCAAAAGAACAGTGTTTATTTGCGAGAGAATTATTATTTTTTGCTATATAAAGGTCTTCACTGCCACTTTTGATTTATTTAATGCATCTATGCAAATAAAAGTATGAATTTTTTAAAGTACACACCCAAACTTTTGAATGGTTCTGTAGTTTATTTTTTAGGATCTTTTGATCAATGTTCTGCATGCAGTAACATGTTTATTTGATGTTAGACTGAAGGTGTGAAGGGTTATGCATACTGGGTTTGCTCTACACTGCTGGACAGGAGTAAAAGAGACTCTGAGGTCTACCTCTACAACATAGTCCAGATGAACGCTGTCTCTGCTGCGCAGGTGGCTCTGAGCAAGTACACTGGTATGAGAACACAAACACAGCAAAAAAATATATATATTTTTAACCAAAGATAAAATTAAGTTTCTTTGTCTCACTCACATTAAAACTAATACTGTACATAAGCTGTAACCATTTTAAAGTATGTAAATACATTAACTGTTAAACATATGGATGTTTAACCGTTAAAACAGTATTATATGAAGCAGGTGGAATGGCTAGACTCATTTAAAAATGTGTTTCTCCCCAAATAGTAAGGAAATGATTCATGTGACAATGACAAATTATTTTGATGAAGTGAGGTAATGAAGCTCAGTGTACTATGTTTCACACCAGAGAGGATTCAGACAGACCCAGACGCTTTCATCATGCTTGGATACCTGAACACACACCTACAGCTGAGGAAACAGGCCACTGAGGCATATCACAGGTTTGCCACTTCTAGCTATTTATACATTTTTTTTTTTTTTTTCTTTTTGTAACATCATATATTTTTTTAATATTTTATTTTTTATATTATAATCCAGGCCCAGTTGTATTATCACATTCAGTATGAATTGGTGTGCATCCAATTTTATGTTAAAATTATTAATATATTCATATTCATTATTTTTTTTTAAATAAAATTTACATTCATTTATTTATTTATACATTTATTTTTATTTTATATTTATATACATTTTATGTATATTTATTATAATTTTAATATGATGTTTTAATGTGTATTATATGTTATTAATGTATATTAATTTAATACAATATATTTCATGGATTTATTTAAGTATTTTACATAAAACTTGGTTTATAAGAAATAAAAATGTTATGGTAAATGTATTTATGTATTTATATATTCATTAATAGTTTTTGTGTACATAATATGTGTGTGTACTGTGTATGTTTATTATGTATATATAAATACACACATATGCATGTATATATTTAAGAAAAATATGTTGTGTTTATATATTACATACATTACTATATAATATAAAAATATATGAATATAAATATATACATATATACTGTATGTGTGTGTCTTTATATATACATAATAAATATACGCAATACACACAGACATTTATTATGTACACAAAAACTTTTATTTTGGATGCGATTAATCATTGCCCAGCACTAAAATTAACTATATATTCATTATTTATTTATACAATTATTTGCATTTCATATTAGTATTTATTTGAATTTTAATATTCTAATGTATATCATATCTTAATAATATAATATAATATAATACATTCTAATGAAATTTATTCAAGTATTTGACATAACTTTTTATGTTAAAATTAATATATTCATTATTATTAATACATTTATTTATACAATTATTTATATTTCATATTGATATTAATTTTAGATTTATTAGAATTTTTATATGATGTATTTATCTAAATCTTATATTATTAATGTAATATAATATTTTCTAATGAATTTATTCAAGTATTTGACATAGCTTGCTTTTTAATATGGTTGATAAGAAAATTTAGATTTTTTTATATAATGTTTAAAATTTTTATAATAATAGTTTAATATATTAATGCATATTATATATAATTATATATTAATATAATAAAAAATATAATATATATTTAATTGATTTACTCAGATATTTTACATAAAACTTGCTTTTTAATATTGTTTATAAAAATATATAATTCATTCAGAAAATCGGTTGCTGAAAGTTTCTGGACCACGTTGGTATTAAATTGTTCTCTCTGTTTTGGTTTCATTTTTTTATCCACAGAGCTGTTGAGTTGCTTCGGGCGTCCCCTCACACAGACAAGCTCAGCTTTGCTTTGAGGGGTTATGGACGTGCCCTCAGGTAAAACTCACTTCGTACAACTATGCTGACAGTCATTTAATCTATAGCAATATCATTAGAATTATCAGTGCAAAATAATGTTTTTTTTTTCCTTATGTCGCTCTTAGTGATGATGGACAGTGGGAAGAAGCAGTGCGTATTTATTCTTCCACACCACTAGAGGAGCTGCATGATCTCATCGGGCTGGCGCTCGCCTGTTTCAGAATCGGTCGCCTGCCAGAGAGCGTTCAGGGTGAGCAGTCATTGCAATGTCACGACTGTTGACTGGTACCATCTCGAATAGTAGCCACAATGCCTTCTGAAGATACTCAAGCTTGTGTTTGTGTGCCCATTTCCAGCCTATGAGAAAGCCCTTGCAGTTGCCTCTAGTGAGAAGGAAAAGGCCTGTATACTCACTGCACTTGCCCTGATACAGCACAGGCTAGGCAGCATCGATCATGCCAAAACGCTTCTCTTCAAATGGTAAACTATCTATTCCGCTATCTCAGAGAAACATTTTCAGCTTTAGCCATCAAAAGCACAACCTTTCTCCTCTTGTTTATGTTTGTGTGTGTAGCTCCATGCTGAAAGAGCCTATTCCAGAGAGTCTGCAGTGTCTGTGTGCTCTGGGTTTGGTTCATGGGGATGTTACCCTGGCAAGTGCTACACTTACTGAGCTGCTAAAACTGAAGGAACCTCTAGGGGGTGCTGTGGAGGAGCGCTGTCTGCTCACTTGCACCCTGCTGGCCCTGCAGGGCAACTTCAGTGGTGTACACAGGGAGGCTGCTAGGGCTATACACAGGTACTGTGTAATATTTAAAGATACGGTTTGTCTTAATTTGATACAACATGATAAAGCAACAAAAATCTATTACTTTTCCTTCTGTGTTAATCTGAGCTGTTATATAGATTTTTTAAACATATAAAAATACAAATTATACTAAGTTCAATGCATATTAAGACATCAGATATGTTCTGATTACCTCCAAATTCGTTGCATAGCATCTTTCAGCATGATTCTGTCTTAAAATATAAGGGAATTATATTATTAGCATATAATTATATTACAGTTGAGGTCAAAAATGTACATACACCTTGCAGAATCTGCAAAATGTTAATTCTTTTACCAAAATAACAGGGATCATACACAACACGTTATTTTTTAATTAGTACAGACCTGAATAAAATATTTCACATAGAAGATATTTACATATAGTCCACAAGAGACAATAATTGTTGAATTCATAAGAAATTACCCCATTCAAAAGTTTACACAAACTTGATTCTTAATACTGTGTTGTTACCTGAATGATCCACAGCTGTTTTTTTTTGTTTTGTTTTGTTTTGTTTAGTGATAGTTGTTCATGAGTCACTTGTTTGTCCTAAACAGTTAAACTGCCCGCTGTTCTTCAGAAAAAAATCCTTCAGGTCCCACAAATTCTTTAGTTTTTCAGTATTTTTGTGTATTTGAATCCTTTAGAACAATGACTGTATGATTTTGAGATCCTTCTTTTCACACTGAGGACAACTGAGGGTCTCATATGTAACTATTACAGAAGGTTAAAATGCTCACTGATGCTTCAGAAGGAAAACAATGCATTTAGAGCCAGGGCTGATATGATCCCTCTCATTTTGGTAAAAACATTTTGCTGATTCTATTCTATTCTATTCTATTAAATTTATAAGTTATTAGTTGTTGCAGGAAAATCTGCTTAGAGCCAGATTCAGGTCAAACTAGACCTTCAGTTGTTGCTGATCACCTGAAGCCCAGACACTTCACTTATTGAATATTCGTCTGCCCCCATTATGTCTTGTTGAGTGGAGGATTGAGGACTTTGATTAAATCAACTGCTCTTCTTTATTTATCCAATAGCAAGTGACCTTTCAATGTCCTCCTTTAATCTGCTTCGTACAAAGATGTGAAAACACTCAAATGCTATTAAAGGGAAGACTTTTAATCTAATTAACCTCATGTATGAATCATTGCTTTTGGTTAATTAACCCAAATGTCAAAAGAGGTACCAGAACACCCCAGAATCATAAGAATAATTCTTTTTTTTAATGAAAAAAATATGTTTGACATCTGCTATGTTGTAGGAACCCAGGAAATCCATCTCTCTGGGCACTTCTCTCCAGACTGGTCCCACAGTACTGCCCCAACAAAGCCGATGTGAGTATTCCCACAATATTTTAGGACAACTCATATGTTTGACAGACTAGTTTACCTGTTACACCAGTATTGACCATAAAGTATTGGTTTTCATGGGGTGTTCTTATTTCCATCAGGGAGGTGCTGTGGCTGGCAGTGTGGCATGTCATGCCAGCTTGACGCTTGGAAAGGTAACAACATTTTTAGATGAAATCTTGTGTCAAGATCTTAATGTGTTTGTTAAACAGTTCAACTCTTTTCATCTTTAGAGGGCATTGCTGTACAGTGGAGTGAATCAGATGGCCTCAGGCCAGCACTCTGGTCAGGACAGAAGACGCAACGCTCTGAAAACAATCCAGAGAGCTGTGCTGCTCTGCCCAGGTAAAATTAGTTGATATCAGACTCTCTGAATCAGTTCTCAGGTTGTCTACAAAATGACAATAACCAAAAATTTGAAAGATTCTATATATAGCATTTATAAGATTCTAATAGCAGACTACTAGACCAGAATTTTGAGGCCTAGGCCGACCTCTCTTTTGAGGAAAGTCAGGTTTCTTGGCTTATAATGACATAATGTTGACTTTAATGGGGTCATGAATTGAGAAATCAAAATTCCTTTGATCTTCTGACATAGAGTTGAAGTCAAATCTGCACACAGATGTAATGTACATGTAGTGTAAATAACGAGAGAGGAAAATGCAGGTCTACACAGAAATTAAGCGATAAAGATGACTCTAAAGACAGTAAGATGCTGTGCAGTGTCAAGTTGTTGAAGAACAGTCTTTGCATTGCCTTCCAATTCGAGGATTTTCAGAAAGATAAAATTAAACTAAAAGGCTGTTCTGTGCTGTTGTCACTATTGCTTTGTCTGTTATTACAGATCACTAGATATGTACTGCATATTTATGCATTTTTAAGCTAAACCACAGGAACATCCATCTATGAGGAATTGTAAGCTATCAAACACACACAACTGTTAGCCAATCATAGCAGTAGGTGTTTACTTCCAAGTTTGCAATTCACCACACTTAATCAAACAGAGCATTAGTTAGGGTCAAAACAGTACAGAAAATAGCCTCTTCTAAATTATTCTTCATCTATATATATATATATATATATATATATATATTTATATTTATTTATTCTTTTTTAAAAAATCTTGATAACATTATAAGTGAACCTCAGAGAACAGTACAAAATAATTAAAAAAGGCAGTTCATGATCCCTTTAAAGTATGAGAACCTTGAAATATGCAAACAAGAATTTATGCCAAAGTTGTAATGAGCTTTGGCTTCTTGTTCAAGAATGTTGTTAATATATTTCTGGACAGAACACACGCTTCTATAGCCCTAAAACGATGAAAATATTCCATTTGGATAGTAAGATCCTTGCATTAAACTTGTCAGCAGGAGTAGGTGCCAAGTGTAATGCAGAGAGTGTATCTAGCCAGGTCTATGTGAAAAGTTTAAGCGGAGATGCTGAGACATCAATACATCAACCAGCTGGAAGATTAGTCTGCAGCGTAGGTAGGACTGCAGTGATTTACTGTTGGATTGATGTTTCCTCTTTCTTTCTCTCTGTATGACAAATGCAGATGATCCTGCTGGGTGGGCGGGGCTAATGGCGGCCTGTCACACAGAGAACACCGCATGCTTACTCACAGGCTCCGCCCCTCGCAGAGAAAATCTGGAGAGGGCACACATGACCCTGGTGTCTGAAAAAGGTCAGTGAGATTTGAGAATGTCATGTCAGCGTATGTGTATATATATTTTAATGGGAGCACAGTTCTAAGACTGTGCGTTATGTGTACGGTCTGTTCTCAGTGAAGGGCCTGCAGGCAGAGGACGGGCTTTTGGCTCAGGCTCTGGAAGGATGGGTGTTGCAGCAGGCCGTGACTGGACTCAAACAGAGCAGCCAATATGACCAGGCAGAAACTCTTTGCTCCCAGGTACATACACACATAGATGCTCTCTCTCTGTGTCACGCTGTCCCCCACTGATGTGTCTCTCTTGTGTGAATTGGGCACAGGTGCAGACACAGACAGGTTGACCTGTTCCTGGGCTTCAGAGCAGAACTGTGTGTCCGTTTCATGCACTGACACAGCACCATCTGTTTAGTATCCATCTATTGTGGATATATCTTATCTGCTCAAAATGCTAGTGCTGTTCTCCTTTGAGATGTATCCCTAAAGGGATAGTTCATCCAAAAAGGAAAATTCTGGTATTGATTACTCACCCTCATGTTGTTCCTGACCTGTTCCTAGCAAATGAAGATATTTTTGATGAAATGTGTTTCTGACCCTGCATAGACAGCAATGCAACTGACACGTTTAATCTTAAGTTGTGTTCCGAAGATGAACAAAGGTCTTACGGGTTTGGAACGACATGAGTGTGAGTATGTAATGACAGAATTTTCATTTTTTTGGTGAAGTCGGGGCCTAATTGTTAGAGAGTCTGACTTGTAACCCAAAGGTCACGGGTTTGAGTCTCGGCAGGGATTGTAGGTTGGGTGAATATACAGTGCTCTCTTTCACCTTCAGTACCACAGCTGAGATGAGACCCTTGAGCAAGGCACTGAACCCCCAACTGCTCCCTACTCACTGCTGTGTGAATGCACTTGGATGGGTTAAATGCAGAGCACAAATTCTGAATATATGACATTTAATATGTGCAGAGTATCTCTTAATATGTGTTCTCCAGGAACATGGCTGAAAACCACTGATAGAATACCTCAAATTCTGATATTTTCCTGGGGTCATCCATTCCCCCAACCTGACAGATGTGGCAGGTCTTACAATAATTGGTGACATCGGATTTTAACCCTGGCCAAAAAAAAATGCTGGAGCGCCCTATTATAGGTCTTATTAATTCCAAGGTGTCCAGACCAAGGATGGTCATGAGCCAAGCTTAACACAGACTGTCAGAATTTTAAAGGGAACACGATTTGATGCACCGCATCCCACTCATCCGCCTGCTCAGCGCTCAGTGTACTACTCCATTTACGCATTAACACTGAGTCTTTCCAATAAAAATTGTGATTACGCGGTGACAATTGACTTTCCTCAGCACTCACATGACATTTCTCTAAAGTCGGGACGCTTCTCTGCGCATCAATCAGGGCTTCACGTGAAATTGACATATCAGTTACAAGATTAAAGCAAACTGCATCCACAGACTCTGGAAATGTATCTTTTCCTATAATGTCTGAGTATATAGAATAATTGAGACTACGTTCTTGAAAATCACATTTTGCTTGGACTCGGGTTGTAACGGCACTAACTTGAAAACACCTCTTAGTAGTTACTTTGTACCCCTTTAACCATTTGCATACCTCCCTCTTCCTCTCTTAGGTTCTTAGTGTTTCTCCAGAGCATCCTGTGGTGTTCCTGATGTTAAGGCAGGTTCAGTGTGAGCGCCTCCTGTTGTCTGAAGCCGGTAACTGTGTTCCTCCTGCGGTGCTGGATCAGCTCAGTGCTGCTGTCATGGCCAACCACACATCTGTGCCTGCCTGGCATGTATGTACATTCAGCCTCTCACTGAGGAGAGCTTGGTGATTTGATAGTAAAAGTCAATGAGAATGTGAATCTTGCTATGTTAGTATATACAGGTCCTTCTCAAAAAATTAGCATATTGTGATCATTAGTTCATTATTTTCTGTAATGTACTGATAAACATTAGACTTTCATATATTTTAGATTCATTACACACAACTGAAGTAGTTCAAGCCTTTTTTTTGTTTTAATATTGGTGATTTTGGCATACAGCTCATGAAAACCCAAAATTCCTATCTCAAAAAATTAGCATATCATGAAAAGGTTCTCTAAACGAGCTATTAACCTAATCATCTGAATCAACTAATTAACTCTAAATACCTGCAAAAGATTCCTGATGGGTAAGACTGCCGACCTGACTGCTGTCCAGAAGGCCATCATTGACACCCTCAAGCAAGAGGGTAAGACACAGAAAGAAATTTCTGAACGAATAGGCTGTTCCCAGAGTGCTGTATCAAGGCACCTCAGTGGGAAGTCTGTGGGAAGGAAAAAGTGTGACAGAAAACGCTGCACAACGAGAGGGGGACCTGCGGAAGCAGTGGACTGAGTCTGGAGTAGAAACATCCAGAGCCACCGTGTACAGGCGTGTGCAGGAAATGGGCTACAGGTGCCGCATTCCCCAGGTCAAGCCACTTTTGAACCAGAAACAGCGGCAGAAGCGCCTGACCTGGGCTACAGAGAAGCAGCACTGGACTGTTGCTCAGTGGTCCAAAGTACTTTTTTCGGATGAAAGCAAATTTTGCATGTCATTCGGAAATCAAGGTGCCAGAGTCTGGAGGAAGACTGGGGAGAGGGAAATGCCAAAATGCCTGAAGTCCAGTGTCAAGTACCCACAGTCAGTGATGGTCTGGGGTGCCATGTCAGCTGCTGGTGTTGGTCCACTGTGTTTTATCAAGGGCAGGGTCAATGCAGCTAGCTATCAGGAGATTTTGGAGCACTTCATGCTTCCATCTGCTGAAAAGCTTTATGGAGATGAAGATTTCACTTTTCAGCACAACCTGGCACCTGCTCACAGTGCCAAAACCACTGGTAAATGGTTTACTGACCATGGTATTACTGTGCTCAATTGGCCTGCCAACTCTCCTGACCTGAACCCCATAGAGAATCTGTGGGATATTGTGAAGAGAAAGTTGAGAGACGCAAGACCCAACACTCTGGATGAGCTTAAGGCCGCTATCGAAGCATCCTGGGCCTCCATAACACCTCAGCAGTGCCACAGGCTGATTGCCTCCATGCCACGCCGCATTGAAGCAGTCATTTCTGCAAAAGGATTCCCGACCAAATATTGAGTGCATAACTGAACATAATTATTTGAAGGTTGACTTTTTTTGTATTAAAAACACTTTTCTTTTATTGGTCGGATGAAATATGCTAATTTTTTGAGATTTTGGGTTTTCATGAGCTGTATGCCAAAATCAGCAATATTAAAACAAAAAAAGGCTTGAACTACTTCAGTTGTGTGTAATGAATCTAAAATATATGAAAGTCTAATGTTTATCAGTACATTACAGAAAATAATGAACTTTATCACAATATGCTAATTTTTTGAGAAGGACCTGTACATATTCCCTTGGTCAAAGCTAAATGCTATCAGCACTTAATTTCACACACCTTATTAAATCACACAGGAGATTTTCAATGAAACCAACAAATGTTTTTATACTGTATATAGAAAAAGGTTTATAAGGTTTGCACATGTGGCAACTAGAGAGTTGTTAATTTAAACTCACTGTCTCTCAGTGGTTGGCAGAAGTGTACCGCTCTCAGGGTCTGCTGGCTCAGGCCTCTGTGGCGTATAGACAAAGTCTTCAGGTGGCCTTACAGCTCGGCGACCACATCGGGAAGATGAGCAGCCTGCTCCGACTGGCCTTGTTGGCGCTCAGGCCGTGTTTGGTGAGTACCAGATTAATCTTGTACAGGGATGTTGGGAGAAATGGGCACAGTTTTCTCAGACACTTTTTATAATATACAGTGCAGCCTGAATGACTAAAACCATTTTTTTTGTTTGAACACTGAAATAAACAGACAGATTTAAAAAATATATATTTAATATAAATTTTCCATTTTTGTTTTGTGAAATATTGATATATATCAGGGGTGTTTCCTCTAAAAAGGCAAGGGAGTCAGTCTCTTCTCAGAATATTGAGAAAACAAAAATGGCAGTATTACAAAATAGAACATTATGAAGTGTATAAATTATAATTTTTTATAGTTTTTGTACAACAGGGAGTTTTAACAGACCAGAGTTTGGTGGGGGGTAATTGCAAATAGGGCTGAAACGTTTAGTTGACATTATTGAAAACATAAAAAAAAATAGTTAACAAATATTTTTGTTGTTGAGTAGTCGTTTGTCATATGACCTAATGCAAGAGCTTGCAACAATGCAGTTTGACCTGTGTGACGCTGAGCGCAAGACTAATACAGCCCTCCTGAATGCAATTCAATTTAAAGAAAAGGAGACGCACACAGCGCTTACAAATGCAGCCGAACCTGAGCAGCGTTTGAATGAATATGTAAATATATGCTGCATGCATTCCTCTCAAAAAATGAAATAAACACAACAAAAACAACAAAACAACAGTGTGAATGGAGCAGTTTACAATGCGTCTGATTACAGTGAAGTGGATGTTTGCACAAGCTCTGCAGTTCAGTACTCCAATAAAGCAGTCAGGTCACGTTTATTTATATAGTACTTTATGCAATAAGCTTTACAGTATTAAACATGAAGAAGTCAGTGTCACTTTTAGGTAGAATCACAACTTCATTTCTGTTATAAAGCAGCTCTCCAGTGTGGAGCTAGCTAATAATAAAATCTTTTTATTAGTGGGGAAAAAAATAATTACATTAAGGTGATCATTTGGTTTGCTGAGGTCAAAGCTTGAGCTAGATCAAAAGCTGAATAATCAGTCAAAGTCTGCTGGTTAATCAGTGAAATAATCAATGATTAGTCGATTAATTGTTCTAATAATCATTTAGATTAATCGATTATTAAAATAATTGTTTGTTGCAGCCCTAAGTGAGAATGACTGTGGCAAAGTTACATGAGAGGAGGCAATGCTCCATTGCAATGTGACTGGATATGACTGCTTATTTTTCGGCTGTGATTGGGTAATGCGATAAATATCGCTTCTTGTGTTTGTGCACATTCCGCATTCGCGAATCAGTCTGAATGAACAATGTAATGACGTTAATGGGAAGAATAGTACAAAAAAGTTAGTAAACAACTCACACACTTAGATATAACCACTTTATGTCATGTCAAAATAAAACTAAAAATGGCATGAAAACATGATCTGTGGTCGTTTTTAGTGAGTAATAAGCTTTGTGATATTTTAAGTAAATCTCTGTGACCAATATTTACTGAGTGTTGATGACTGATGATTAAAAAAATAATGAAAAGTTAACTATTCAAAAGAATAGCTAAACATAAGTTCACAAATAAAATATATTGTTTAAATGTAAAATGCCTAAAAACACTTGATGACATTCATACTTGGCTTTAATAAATAGAAAATTGATTACATTGTTAATGTAAAAATATCAAATAGAACTGTTTTTTTTCTCTTCTTTTTCTGATTGTATAAGTCATGTTTATTTAACAAAGAACATGTTACTAGGGCATGAATTTAAATTTGATTAAAAAATAATAATAATTTGTCATCCTCAAACTAATTTACCTGAATATTAATGAATAATGTATAATGCTGAATAGTTAAACAAACTACTTATTTTGTGAAAATATTTTTTTTTTTTGGTTTGCTTTCTAACAGTTCTTCTTGTAGATGGAGTACCTCTAGACAGCTGTCAAACCTTGCAAATCCCAAGTCTTTGTTAGCTCTTTGTTAGAAGATGTGCAGTGGGATTTCGCACACCAATATATGGCCGCCGCAGTCTGAATTCTGTCCTAACCGTCTGTTAGACAGAGAGGAATGGTTGACTCAGGGCACAATACAGCTCATATTAACTCATGAGATCGCTGTGTGATAATCCTGCAGTCTTTATAAAACACTGACTGGATGGATGAACAGCAATGAAAAGATATTCAAACAAGCATGCAGTGTAATACGGCAGACAATCATAGGATAAAGCTGTTGAAAGAAAGGAGTCCTATTGTGTATTGCTGTTGACAGTCTAATAGTGGAAAGCTGGAACACAAGGTTATCAGATCACTCTGTACTCAAACCAACGTGTTCAGATCATTTAACTTTTAATTACTACTATATAAGATACCATTTAAAAGTTTGGGAACAGGTGGATTTTGATTTGTTTTGGGGGAAAAAATTGTATTCAGCAAAAATGCATTACATTGATCAAAAGTGACAGTAAAGACATTTTAAAGACATGTTATATCAGATTTCTATTTCAAATAAATGCTGTTATTTTATCTTTCTATTCATCAAAGAAACCTGAAACCTTAAAGGATTAGTTCACTTTCAGAACAAAAATGTACAGATAATGTACTCAGCCCTTTGTCATCCAAGATCTTCATGTCTTTCTTTCTTCAGTCGTAAAGAAATTATGTTTTTTGATGAAAACATTTCAGCATTTCTCTCCATATAATGGACTTCTATGGTGCCCCCGAGTTTGAACTTCGAAAATGCAGTTTAAATGCAGCTTCAAAAGGCTCTAAACGATCCCAGCCGAGGAAGAAGGGTCTTATCTAGCAAAGGGATCAGTTATTTTCGAAACAAATTGACAATTTATATACTTTTTAACCTCAAACGCTGGTCTTGTCTCGTTTCTGTGATGCGCATGCGTAGTCTGTGTGATCCGGGTCAATACAGTTAGGGTATGTCCAAAAACTCCCATCTCGTTTTCTTCCTCAACTTCAAAAACGTTGTACATCACTGCAGAAGTACCAACCCAGTGTTTACAAATTGAATATACAAAGAAGATCAAACGCCCTTTACAAAAAAAAAAGGTAAAACAGCGTTGTAGGATGATTTAGACAAGACGAGCATTTGAGGTTAAAAAGTATATAAAGTATCAATTTGTTTTGAGAATGACCGATCGTTTCGCTAGAGAAGACCCTTCTTCCTCGGCTGGGATCATTTAGAGCCTTTTGAGGCTGCATTTAAACTGCATTTTGGAAGTTCAAACTCAGGGGCACCATAGAAGTCCATTATATGGAGAGAAATCCTGAAATGTTTTCCTCAAAAAACATATTTTTTTTACGACTGAAGAAAGAAAGACCTAAACATCTTGGCTGACAAGGGGGTGAGTGCATCATCTGTAAATTCTTATTCTGAAAGTGAACTAATCCTTTAAATTTAATGTCATATTTTCCACAAATATATAAAGCAGTATTAACAGTTTTCAACTTTAATAATAACTGAAGATATAAACTGAAGTGAAGTAAAAAAAAAAAAATAATAATTTTTTGTATAATTTATATATTAATTATTTATTGCATTTGGAATACATTTGGAATGTTTCTTGCTGTTTTCATTGTCACATTTTAAAATATCTGTGACCGCTAATAAAAATAGGCATTATTATTTTCGGCTAAGCCTCTTGCAGCACCTTCAGGCATCTTTCTTGCACATTTTCCCCCTTTCCCTCTGTTTCCTCTTCCTCCCACCCTTTCTTTTTGTCTCTCCCCCTCCCCTCCATCTACTGTCAGCTTATTGCCTTCATTTTAGCTGACTGCAGCTTTGCCTGTTAAATTGAATTAGACACTTTGTGGCTAGCCTTTCATTACTTTTAATTAAAGCGTGTTAGCCTTCAGCATAGCCAGACTCCAGTCGTAGATTATCCTGAATTTTGCCAGCTAAAATACATCTAAAATCCTGAAATCCTTGTTTAAGAAGACTTTTTTTAATTACTCATTTCAAGTTTATAGACCCAAAACAGTCCACTTTACAATGCAAGTATACACTGCGTAAAGATATCTAATTGATATCTACTTCTGGCAACAGGCAGGTGTTGATGTCTCTGAATGGAAGGATCTGGTGTTGGAGGCCAGCGCTGAAGTCTTAAAGATGGGCAACTCACCAGTAGCTTCTCTCTTCCGAGCCTTACTGCAGTTCACAGTGAAGATTGATGCCAGGTAGGGCCGTTTCACAAAGCACAAGTTTTGCATAAAAATCATTTTTGCATATAGCTTTAGTAGGGTTTTGTATTCACATCACATTTATTGTTACCCTGATATTCAGTCAACATGTCAGGTCAGTCGAACCTGTTCTGTGCCACATGTTTGTGTTTCATTGTTTGCCTCATGTTGGCATTACATTCTTATTTAGTCTGTTTAAATATGATATATATCACCTGTATTCATGATATCAGAGTTTAATCTAGGTCAAGATCAAATTCATCATGGCTTGTTCTTCTGCAGGGAAACCCGTCGCCTGTTGGAAAAGATTGTTTATGCTTCAACCTCAGGGAACTCTGAAACAATAGCGTCAGTGGCACGTTGGTACTTCCTGCGCCACCTGCACGTCAAAGATGACCTGGAGCTGATAGATGTGAGCAATTGAATCCACACTCTCTACTTGAAAACAAATGAGTTTCCCCTGGTCAGATTCATTTCTGTAGTAGGACTAATACATATTAATCCAGTAACCTACCTAATTAATTGAGTATAGCATCCATTTTGTTGCTATATAAATGTACTTTTTTTCTAATTGCTTCAGTGATTATTTTAGTTGGCCATCTAATGCAGTTAATGAGATGAATGAAATACATTCAGAAGCCTAAGCTTTGTATTTAAAAGGTTCATGATATAAATTAATTTAAGAAGTTTTTGTACCATTAAAACTTCCTGCCAGTGTCATAGCTTGAACATCATCATCAGTTGCAAGGATTTAACCAAGTTCCAAAAAAACATCTCATTTGGATATTGTGGGATTTATGACATTACACAGGCAAATACATTTTCTTATGACTGCCTCTAGACTAGAGCATCAATGAATCATTTTACACCATCGTACTATAAGCTGGGTTTTAAAGGGCTGGGTTTTAAAACCAGTTTAACAAATCAATTCGTTTTTGATTCACACGCTTGCGTTTTGAGTCGATTTTCTGATTTGATTCAATTTTCAGGCAAAGTTTTAGACACACCCTCTCATTTAATGTTTTTTAAAGAAGTTCCTTATGCTTATCAAGGCTGTTTTCACTTGATCAAAAATACAAAAGTAATATTGTGAAATATTATTACGATGTAATGTAAATATTATTACGGTGATTAATATACATTAAAATGTAATTTATATCTGTAATTAAAGTTGAATTTCCAGAATCATTACTCCAGTCCTCAGCGTCACATGATCCTTCAAAAATCATTCTAATATGCTGATTTATTATCAGTGCTGGAAACAGTTGCACTGCTAATTTTTTTTTTTTGAACCCAGGATACTTTTTTCAGTACTTTTTGATCAATAAAAGGTTAAAAAAGAACAGCATTTATTTAAAATAGAAAGGTTTTCTAACAATATACACTACTGAGTAAATTTCAGTCAGTACATTTTTATTCTTTCTTTTTTTTTTAAGAAATTAATATTTTTATTCACCAAGGATGTGTTAAATTAATAAAAAGTGATGGCATAGATTTACATTGTTAGAAAAGATTTATATTTTTAATAAATGCTGCTCTTTTTAACTTATTTATCAAAGAATCCTGAAAAATGAATCACAGGTTGCAAAAAAAATGTTTCCAACATTGATAATTCTAATAATAAATCAGCATATTAGAATGATTTCTGAAGGATCATGTGACACTTAAGACTGGAGTAACAGCTGATGAAAATTCAGCTTTTCATCACAGGAATAAATTATATTGTAAAGTATATTAAAATAAAAAAACATTATACTGTAATAACATTTTGCAATATTACTGTTTTTTTCTGTATTTTTGATCAAATAATTGCAGCCTTGATGAGCAGAAGAGACTTCTTTAAAAAACATTAAATGAGTTGGAAAATAATGTTGGAAAGTATACATGAGTCAGCTGATACTACATTACATAATTTGTATACAAACGCTCAAATTACACTCAATTAAGATTTTATTATAATAATAAAGTTACAATTACATAATTACATTTCTACTAATTCATATTTTTGTAGTTTATATATTAGTTTATATATTTGTAAAGCATGTTTATTTTAATTACAATTTATAATTATGATTTTTATTTGTTTTAATTAATGTTTGAGAAATTTGAAATAATCTAAAAATGAGTTATATTAAAAATAAATGTGTAAAATAAACCCACTTATACTTTAGATGACAACTTCCTGATTCTATAAACCTGTTACAGTATTTTTCAAAAATAAAGAAATATTTTTCATCCTGCCCGCATTCAATTTGCCTGGACGTAAACAACGTACGCTGTTCTGTATCAGCCACAACACAAGGATGCGTTGTTTTCATTCAAATAATAGCGTAAACACACGTAGAAAACGCATGCGTTGTTTACGTCCAGTGGATACTTTCCAAAATGGCGCTACGGTGACATAGAGGAGACAGATTTTTGACTAAAGTCGTTAGTTTTGTTTTCTTTGCGTACAAATAATATTCTCTCTATATATTCTAAATATTGAGAAAATCGCCTTTGAAGTTGTCCAAATAAAGTTCTTAGCAATGCACATTACTAATCAAAAATTAAGTTTTGATATATTTACGGTAGGAAATTTACAAAATATCTTCATGGAACATGCTCTTTACTTAATATCCTAATGATTTTTGGCATAACAGAAAAATCAATAATTTTGACTCATACAATGTATTTTTGGCTATTTCTAGAAATACACCCGTGCTACTAAAGACTGGTTTTGTGGTCCACGGTTACATATGACTGTTCAAGTTACACATTCAAATAATTTAAAAAATGCATGTCATGACCCCTTTAAGAATGCTGTTGTGTTTTGCTCTTGCAGACTCTGTTGGTGAAGGCTACAGCAGCAGGAGACAACAGACTGGTGGATTTCCACAGACGCCTTTACCCATCCAGCTGAGACAGTCCAACATCCTCACATTGCTCCGGAGCCCTTCACTTCACCTTCTACCCGTCCAGCAGCTTCAGTTGTTCTCCTAGCAGTTTACTCAAAGTATTTAGCAATCTGAAAGTCTTTACATGACCAAGTACATTTCATTATGTACGGATATCTCTGCTAAGCTAATTTAAAAGACAACTGATCTATATGAATGGCTCTTTTAATAGCAGATTATGGTATAACTGAATTAGCCTGTGCTTGGTGTATTGCATTCACATGGGCGCTGACACATGAAAAATTACATTAATGATTCATGATTATTTTTATGTGCCTTCCCCACAGCGTCAGTTTTTCGCCTTAATTAGTACAGCCACAGGACTCAGCTGACTGTAATAAACTAAATCTACTGCTATTGCTATTATGTAACTCAAAAGAGTCTTTGCTTTGGATCCAAAATCACTATTGGGCACATTTGAAAGTGCGAAAGTGCAGCAGTGGGATATCTGCTCTTCAGTTTGTCAGTTTATGATCAGAGAAGCCAAGAATACAAATGAATTGCTTTTTATTTGGCACATAGTTATCTTTGCCTTTTACAAGCACTAGCAGAACTAAATGGATCTAATGGAACTAATGTTTTTTCCCACTGTCATTTCCAAATAACTGACTTTACTCATCTCTGCAGAAATGACATACAGTCGACTGTAGAAACCCATCAAGTCTCTGAAATATTGAAGGGTTAGCTCATCCAAAAGTTACATTTCTGTCATTAGTTTCTTATCTTCATGTCTTACCAGATCTGTAAGACCTTCGTTTATCTTTGGAACACAAATTAAGGTATTTTTGATGAAATCTGAGAGCATAAAATTATGACATGATGTTGTTGATTATGGTTGAACCTCTGATGTCACATGGACTTTTTTAATCAATGTCCTTACTACCTTTCTGGGCTTTGAACATGTCAGTTGCGTTGGTGTCTATTGAGGGTCAGAAAGCTCTTGGATTTCATCAGAAAATATCTTAATTTGTGTTCTTACGGGTTGAACGACATGAGGGTGAGTAATGAATGACAGAATTTTTATTTTTGTGTGAACTATCCTTTAAAGCATATATGTGACAACAGAAAAATGAGGGGGGAAAGAAAACAATCATGGTTAATTATGTTGGGTGTATTTATGCTTTGCAAGCATGCATTGGTGGCTTGGAAAATTAAATGAAAACAAAACCATCTTGTTTGTTTATTCCAGCATCCATTACAATCAATACTGGCCCTGGGATGTGCGTACAAACACAGAACAGTTCATCTTCCTAATCTTTCAGTATTGAGCCTGCATGAGTATTGAGCTTCTAATCTCGGATTTGCCGTAATTGTACCTTGATTGAATTTCATCAACTAGTGCTCACTCAGAATCTGATTTTAAACTCTGGTCCGACAAAAAGAGATTTAAAGGAAATGACCTCACTCCAACTGGCTAAATCCTTTTTTTTCAATCTAGAAAACAAATGTAGAGTTTATTTGATTGTCCATCTGCCCATATTCTGCTGAATCATACTTGGTGTTCTCACACAGGTTGTGTATTCCAGGATAAATGTTTTCTAAAAGATTAATCCCATCAGGGCTCCTTCAGTCCTACCACTTTTCTTTGGATCTGTCTGATGTCTCGTTGCAGTTCTCCTTTGTCCAGCTTGGCTTTGGTGTCGCCAATGTTTCTCAGAGACGCAATGGCATCATGAACCGCCTGGAACCCTGGCAAATATAATAGAGGAGATCACCTTCAGAAAACTGTGGGAGCATTGATTCTGTGGCAGAAGTGTGTTAGATGTCTCATCTATAATGCATCAGCAGTCCATCACAAGAATCTCAAAGAGAATTTGAGAGCGAAAGTCATGTACTACTGTACAGGACGTCTTAAAGCTGGAAGTTACAATAAGTGTGCTTTTCTTTGATGGGTTTGTTTATTGAGTTTGACTTGGTCTTTTGTACTAAATGCCTAGAAAATGGCAAAATCTGTCAATCCATAACATTTCGAAATTGAGCAGTTGGAAGGAAATAGAGATAAACTAATAAATGTCAAATTTGTTAGGGTGGAAGATACCCAGCAGGCTTGTCTGTACATTAAGCTTCAAATGATACCAAAAGACCAAAAGCCATGCTTTTTCCACTTTAATTTTCCAAGCAAACAGCCTGCAAAAACAGCCACAGGAGACATAAATTGGGCCACTCATTTTGACTGGTGCTGCCAGTCGGGATGTCAGGAGGCTAGAACATAATCTTTCCAATCTGCTGTTAAGAAATGACATCATAACAGCTAATGTGCTGGTTTATTGGACAAATTTTGGCTTGCAATGATTTATCGATCCAGAGGTATGGGTAGAGAGACATCACACATCATTTTATACATATTTTGGACTATGGGGAACACCGTTATTTCGATGGATGTGGTATGGTTTCACTCTTTTGCCTATTTTTACTGCAACACAACTTGGAAAATAAAATACTGATACGATTACCACAGCTACTGAAAGAGATTACAGGTGGTGATGGATGTAAGCATAGGCTTAAACCAAATGCTGTATTTTTATTTATTTTATTTTTTCCCCACAAGGAGTCTAAATGCCTCTGGATATCTAAATCCACACTGAGAAGCTTCTTCAGTGGCTGCGGCTCCATGTTTACATCCTGTCAGGATGGCATCTACCATTCTCTGTCGTTTGTAAGCTCTTTCAGTAGCTGTGGTCTACTAAAGGCCTCAAAGGCATCAGGGCTAAAGTGGAGAGGACACAGACCCGCGTGTCCACTTTAGCCCTGATGCCTTTGAGGCCTTTAGTAGACCACAGCTACTGAGGAAGTTTTATTCATCCACAGGCATCTTCCCATTCTTTTCTCTTCTTATCGCTAAGAAAAGCAAGACTTGCATTGCTTCTCTTGTTGCCCTTCAACTTAAAGGAACACTCCACTTTTTTTGAAAATAGGCTAATTTTCCAACTTCCCCAGAGTTAAACAGATAAGTTTTACTGTTTTTGAATCCACTCAGCCGATCTCCGGGTCTGCCGTTAGCACTTTTAGCATATCTTAGCATAAATCACTGAATCAGATTAGACCATTAGCATCTCGTACAAAAAATGACCAAAGATTTTCTATATTTTTCCTGTTTAAAACTTGACTCTTCTGTAGTTACATTGTGTACAAAGACCAACAGAAAATAAAAAGTTGCAATTTTGCCAAGCTGATATTGATAGGAACTATACTCTCATTCCAGAGTAATAATCAAGGAACTTTGTTGCCGTACGATGGGTGCAGCAGGCGCAATGATATTACGCAGCGCCTGAATATAGTGCCCAGCTATTTTACTATTACCTTAGTGGCTTAGTGCTCATCATGTTGGAAGTTACCTAGCTGGGGACTATTTTCATGCGCTGCGTAATATCATTGCGCCTGCTGCACCCATCGTACGGCAGCAAAGTAAGAATAACAGTGTAGTTCCTATCCATATCAGTGTTCCTTTAAATTTACAACCAAAAGCCACACAATGTGGCATTGTATCAGTATTTTATATTTTGAGTTGTGGTAAAAATAGCAACAGATATTGGCAGTAGCTAACCGAGTGCAACCATTTCACGCAATCAAAATAACGGCAGCCGCAAAATCCAAAATATGTATAAAACAATGTGGATTATTTAAATACCATAAATCTTTAATGGGTTTTCTACTATGTATCTCAGTAATATGTAGTAATATTTTTGGGTTCCCTTTAACAAGTTAGAGTTGAGATGTTCTAAAGGGTTTATCCTATGTAAGACTCACCTGACTGGTACTCCCTCCTCATCTGCTCTAGTTCTTCTCTGAAGCACTGCTCCAAAGTGTTGATCTTGCTGTTGAGTTTGCTTTCTGAGCGCTTGGTCCTGTCAGATGATCGCACCTTCTCCAACTGTGCCTCCAACCTCTCTATATGATCAGAAAGGAGAGCCATGTTGTCCTTTAGCTTGCTGTCCACTTCAACCTGAGTACATATTTTGCACATAACATATACATGTTAATGGATATGACAATGTAAATGTATGTTGTATTGGCAAACTAGATCTGCTACACGTTGCTGCTGCAGAGCAAGTTCTTATATTATAACATGCTGCTGTGAGCATAAACAATAGATAAATTGGCATAATAGGCTGCTAAGGCATAAATAAAAACTTTAGCAGATCTAGACAGGTGGAGCTGGGGGAGGGGGAGGGTTAAATGACTGAACTATATACTGTATTTATATAATTATCTACGTAATTTATCAGTAGGCATACTCTAAAAAGACCTTTCATTTGAAGTTAACGTTTGAGACCACAAATGTTCTACCACTGTGACATTTCACTATGGCGTAGCTTTCTTGTTATATTTTCTCAGAAAGACGCATTCACACATTTACCGCTCTGTCCTGCAGCAGGGTGTGCAGCTGCTGGCTGCTCTGTGTGTGTGATTGAACTGTGGTTTTCATCTGCTCCTCTGCCCACTTCCTTAGTCTCACTGTCTGCTCCTCTACCTGCCTCAGACCACAGGAGACCCTGCATAAATATACACACATACATGGCACATTACACTACTATATACTTACATTTTGACTTAATCATTTGATACAATGCACATATTGTGTACATGCATGTTTTTACCTTATATTTTAAAAATACTGGAATGTAATTACATCTGTAATAAAATTATAAATATAGCTGCAAGCAACAAATACTGGGGTTCAAGCGCTTTAAGACATTTAAGCACAAATAAAAAAATACATTATTTAGCAAGATTGTAACCACCTAAATCAGTGATTTAAAAAGGTCTAAAAGCAGGTAATTTACCAAAGAAATGTTTTTTAATGGTTAAGACTGTTATAGCGCCAGCTGTGGTCCGATCCCTTTAAAACTTTGCAAGCTTGTTAAGAATCACCTTCAAGCTTCATGCTTCAAGAATCAGCTTCATAAACTTTGAGTTTTCCTTTAGGCTTTATAGGATTTGGGGTAAATTCGAACCTGTTATAGCTTCCCAAAAGGTAAATTTTATTTATTTATTTTTTTTTTTTTGATAATTATTGGCCTAGAGGACTCTCTACAGTGTTTTTTCCAGATTGAGTGAAAAACCTAGGACTAGTTTGCAAAAGTAGCTTTTTTACATCTTCTAAATCATTTAACAAATGATTTGATTGATAGCAGTGGTCCGATCCCTTTAAAACATTGTATGCTTGTTAAGAATCACCTTTAGGCTTCATGCTTCAAGAATCAACTTAATAAAGTTTTGAGTTTTCCTTTAGGCTTTGTAGGATTTTGGGTAAATTCGACCCTGTTATAGCTTCCTAAAGGGTACATTTAAATTTTTTTTTTTTTTTTTTTTTTTTTTTGATAATTATTGGCCTAGAGAGTCCACTGCAGTGTTTTTTCCAGATTGAGTGAAAAACCTAGGACTAGTTTGCAAAAGTAGTTTTTTTTACATCTAAATCATTTAACAAATAATTTGATTGACATCAGTGGTTCTAGAGACACAGTTGTCCAGAATAAGGAGTTCTATCGTATGATATGAATATCGTGCGCATGTGCGAAAACCATGTGACGTACAATCATTTACAACCTTGAAAAATGCAATATCCCCCTAGTTGCCAATTTCTTTCAAATTTCTTTTAGACCTTTGGAGCCGTAAGTCAGACACGCCCACCAAGTTTCATTCCGATTGTCCTTTGTTAACCTTGTCTGACAGGTGCTCAAACTTCGTCAGCCAACGGTGGCCAAGGTTTTTTTGAGATGCGCAGATGTCCTTGTACACACTTGTGGACTAGGACTAGTTTACACAAGTAGGTACTTTTGATCATTATAGCGCCCCCGTCAGGCCGATTGGGGTGAGCCTTGGTCACACTGTAGGCGGTGAGAGTACTACCATCCCTCCAAGTTTCAAGTCTCTATGACTGACGGTTTGGTCTGCACAATCAGTTTTATGTGGAGATTGCTGATCAGTGACCATTCTAACAATTACAATTTCAGTTTCAGTTCTACGCACTTGAAGCCCTAATTACACTGTTAACCGATTTTTTTACACCTTAACCCACCCTTAAACCTGCCAATACCACCTGTCCGTTTCCCACCTCAAAAGTGTTTTGCAATACAATATGAACACAATAAGTACATTGTACTTATTTTTGATGTAAGGCCACCTAATATAATATAGGCCTAACTGGTATGTGCTTATACATAAACTGACTTTCAAAAATACTGAGGAATTTCGAGTGAAGTAAAAAGTGTGTCAACTATCTCTCAACTCCTTTTCATAAAGGTTAAATTGAGTCTAATAGACATCACTCTCACATTTAGGCTTGTGCTATAGTTCCCAGCCTCTTCCTCAACGTATTTATTTATCTTTGACCCATATGCTTCTCCTCATGAGTCACTGTAAGCTATCTTGACTCACCACTATTACATAACAGCCCAAACATGGGCAGCCAATTGCTTTGATTCTGTCACACCATGAAAATACGTTTTCCACTGGGATCACGGGCAAGGCTCCATTTCAGCGTGCTGAAGCTGCCATCTGTGCTCCATGATGCAGTCAGGAGCTAATATTGTCACAGAGATGGAGAGCATCACCTTGCATGTCATGATGCTCATGTGGCAGCACATAGATTGGCATTTGCACTGTTTGGAGGCCTATCTGGTGAGTCATTGGTTCCCCTGGGAGCCATTTGGTGCCAAAACACCAAGCACATCTCAAGTTTCCTGTTTACATCAGTCTCAACAGAACAAATCCTCCTGACAGCAGATTCGATAAAGTTGGCCGGTGGGAAAGTATCCCAATAAGTGAATAAGTCAGGGCTGTCAAGTCCCTTCACTAGTGCCCTTCACATAAAAAACTAGGGGCCTAAAATTGATTTCCGCAACAGGTCTGATTATTGTTGCTTTTATCAATTAAATAGCAGTCCAGCAGCCCAAACCACTTTGAAAACATGTCTGCCAAGTAAAAAAATAAATAAATTCACGCTTTGGTATATTCCAACTTGGTATGTCACATTTAGTTACAAGACATGCAAGAATGAAAAAAAGTCAAAGAGTCCTGCGCAATCCCAGCCGATGAATAAAGGACTTATCTAGCAAAACGTCATTTTCTAAAAAAAAAAAAAAAAATTATATACTTTTTAACCACAAAAGCTTGTCTTGCACTAGTTCTGCGATGTATGTCTACGATTTCAAAATCATCCGATTTCGTTTTACCTTTTTTGTAAAAGGCCTACGTCACGTGTGACCTTTCTAACGTGATTACATAATGCATGAGATAGATCTAGTGCAAGATCAGCATTTGTGGTTAAAAATATATAAATGCGCTTTTTTTTTTAAGAAAATGACTGATCATTTTGATAAGACGTTTATTCCTCGGCCCTTTGAAGCTGCATTGAAACCACTGATCTACAATAGAGAACCTTATCTGTGTCTGCAAGTGCGCAGCTGAAACACCCACCTGAACGATTTCAAAATATTGCCTATTCTGCCTGAAAACACCAGAAACATTGCAGATTTTACGTAAAAAATAATTTACGTACACATATCCTAAAAATGAATCCTGTGTGACTGATATGCTTCAAATCGGGTGATTTTAAGTGGTTTGGCTGTGTTTCAATGGTGCTCTCTGCCAGTAGGGAATAGTAAGATGGCGGATCAAACACTTCCGGTGGCTTCACTGCCTAACCGCAGTTTAGAATGCAGTGAGCGATCCAGTCATATATAGAGCAGTAATTGACATTTCAATTTGGATCTTCAACCCATTGATCCCCACTTAAGTGTGTATTTAACAAATGTCTCTTTTCTTTTTTTTTTTTGCTACTAATGAATTTAAATGTCTAAAACATAATTTTTATGTGGGTAAAACACAAACACTGAGTGCGTCTATCTGGCTCAGTGCCAGACAAGGCGCAAAAAAGCATGTTTAAATTTAGCAGTGAAAATTTAAATACACTGGTGTTGAATGTTTTTAATCTAATGGTTAAAATAGACGAGTTTTGGGGGGGTTGGAGTGGGTCAAATTGAATCTGAGGTGGCAAACCTGAGGGTACCCTGAGTAAAATCGTATTCCAGGGGTGAAGGGGTTATCTCTCAGATGACCCCTGGCTAAGCCACCCCCAAGCCGCCCATTAGCCAACGTTCCGTGGGCGTGACCTCTGAGGCTGAGACTACACTGAAGTTAACTGTATGGTTTTCCTCAAAAACCTTTTTTTTTGAATGAAGAAAGAAAGACATGAATATCTTTAAAACGGTACAGTGACAGCTTTTGTACGCCTCAGACTTTTTTCCTAAGAGTGTACATGTAAACCAATCATATCAATGACTACAGAGTGACTTTAATTGCTCTTACTTCAGATCCAGTCGTTGTATCTCCTTTTGTAAATCTCCAATGGCGTTCCTCTGAGAGATGAACTTCTCTGACAGTGACACCTCTAGTTTTTCTACATCCTGAGACAGCTGGCAGATAACATGACAATATGAAATGCAGCTGTCATCAAATTCACTTCACATAGTTGTCATTGCATTCTAGCTTTGAACTGTATCAAACCAAGCTGGTTAAAAAGACCTGAAAAGGTTATTCCAAAATTTAGCATTTCTACATCAGTAAAAAATAACAGATATATATTTCATAAAAGTATAAAATGAATGTGTATTGGCATGTTTTGACATCAGCATGCATGGCATGTTAGTGCTCCCGTGTGTATTTGACAAACACAAGTTGCGGCTGTCCTCGTCCCCTTTCATTTTCAATTACCGTTATGGTGTGTGCTGCCCACTCCCCAGAGCTAATGCACTGCAATCACTGTGATTTACTGTTACTCCCCACAGTCACCATGGAGGGGCTCCAGTCTATTTGAATAACAGCACTGCAGTTTCCCCAGTGGAAGAAAGGCCAACCCTGATGCAATTTCGTATCTAATGCACATACTGGCTTGGTCACAATGTCTAAGTAAGGGAAACCAAACGCAGATATGCCAATCAGAAAGGACCATAGCATTACCATATATTTTTTTTATATTTAACATGGTGATACTGTTTTTTGACATGCACCTTACTATGGAATTTTTTTGAAGTAAAAGTTAAACCGTGTATGAAATGGCAGGGAGCACAGACTGTGTAATAAACATATCTGCTGTAATACAGTTCAGCATTTGAACAATGTTGATGTTAAAATGGCTTTGCGTGAATATATTTTGGTTAAGATCTTCAATGGCCTGGTCATTAATATCTCACCTTGAGCTCCATGTCTTTCAGCTTTAGCTCCAGCCCAGAGTGTAACTCGCTCACTTCCTGCTGGAGTTTCAGGATGTCTCGCCGTCCAGCACTAACATCTGATGACAGTTTAGCAATGCTAGCATCACATCTAAGGCAAAAAAAAAAATAATAATAATAATTCAGACACAAATAAGTATTTCATCTGTTCCTGTTCAAATTTTAGTGATATAGCTGTTTATTTTATAATTTTAGCCAGATTTACATCTAAGGTTTTTACAAATTGTAAACTCTTTTTATAGAACTTTTAATATATACATATATATATATATTAACTACTATTAGCGAACATGCTATTTTGAAGGTAGTATTATTCCTAATTAAAAAAAATATCAGTAGGTCAGTAGGTCATTGACAATTTCTATGGTTCAGTTGATTTTCAAAAACTTAATTTTACTTATCCATATTTTACAAAAGTATATTATAAATTGCTTGACCGCTGACCTTCAAAATAATTCTTCAGATATTTTTCATCAATTTTTTTTAATAAACAGTCAGTTATGGAAACCTGTTTCTGCCACTAATTAAAAAAAAATACTTTATCTCAGAATTCTGACTTTTTTCCTCAAAATTGTGATATAAACTCGCAAAACTACTTTATTTCACAAAATTGCATGATACAAACTCACAATTCTGACTTGTTTCTCAGAATTGTGATGCAAACTCTCAATTCTGACTTTTTTCCTCAAAATTGTGATACAAACTCGTAATTCTGGCTTTTTTTTCTCAAAATTGTGTGATACAAACTCGCAATTCTGGCTTTTTTTTCCCTAAAATTGTGTGATACAAACTGGCAACTCTAACTTTTTTCCCCAGAATTGTGTGATACAAATGTGCAATTCTGACTTTTTTTGTTTTTCAGAATTGTAATATAAACTTGCAATTCTGACCTTTTTTCTTACAACTGAGTGATATGAACTCATAATTCTGACTTTTTTCTCAGAATTGTGATATAAACTAACAAATTAGAATTTCTCAATTTTTGTAATTCTGACTTTTTTCTTAGAATTGCATGATATAATCTCGCAAATCTGAGTTTTTTTTCTCAGAATTGCGTGATACAAACTTGCAATTCTGACTTTTTTCTCAGAATTGTGATATAAACTCGCAAATCTGAGTTTTTCCCTCAGAATTTTTTTACATGACCTGTATTTTGATAAACATTAAACTTAAACTTAAATTAAAAAGTTATGTTTTGTTATGTTTTTGCTTACATTTTTCAGCTGGAAAACTCTCTACTGAGTTGCACTGTGGAGCAATAACATCAACATTTTCATGTTCTTAAGAGAGTTCTTAAAAATAAAATATTTATACATTATAATTATAAGGTAATAGAAACTATTTCCAGTAACAGTAAGTAGCAGTTTGTTTAGGTAAAAGCATAACATATTTTTTTCCATACAAGAACACAAAGATTTTTTTCCTAAATCCAGCAAAATACAATTACAACAAAATAATGGAGCAACTATGGAATTGTGCAGATTGCAGCTTGACCTTTTGCTATAAAATATAATGGAATAATAAAATGAAATAGAATAAAGTAAATTATGGAACTGTATATTGCAGTTTGATATTTTGTTATCTAAAACTGGGTGACCTCATCTTCCACTGCAATTGAAAAAATGACTCAGAAGATGACAAAGAACTTCTGACTGGTCACACGTATTGCTTGCGCACAACAGGCGAAACTAGTTTAGATGTTTTTAGTTTCACAAAGATGAGCTAATGAATACAAGAGGTGTGAATATGGGAATATGGAGTGGACTTGATAAGAGCAGAGTCGAAGGTCATGCGGCCAGCAAACATCTTAGTTAATCTCATCATGCTCAGTTTGCTGTCTATGCCTGGAAGGCGTTGCCAACCCTCTGCCCTCCATCTATTTCCACATTAATTTCTATATAAATATTTTTTTTTCTTTTTTTGAATAAACAAATGGCAAGAAGACATCTCTCTACTAAGTTCACTAAGCTGGTTGTTAGGAAATGTACATTATTACGAGTGGCGTTCCGTCCATATATGCTGCTCCGCATGCAGGCCATCTGAGAGAATGCATTCACGGGTTAATTACTATTAACATGGTTTTAAGTTGATCCCTTGTCATTTGAGATGTATATTGAGCTTAATAAAGAGTTGGGAATAAGTACGTCAAATTATTTATTTGCCAAACAACGGTAATTCTCTGTATGTAATCTATGTCAGTTACGGAAGTTTCCGGGCAAGCTAATTCTCTGCAGCTTTCTCGCCTCCACTCTATTGCTGTGACTCCTCAGGATTGATGCGCGTTCTCTGTGTTTTGCTGGCATGCGCGTGATTTCATTCTGGAGGTAAGGTCTCCGCGAAGCACTTATCCAAGTGGAAAAATGTGCTGTTGTGTTTGATGCACAGCTGACTCGACTAAATCAAATGAAAAAAAAAAAAACGTAGTAACTGTATATTTTCAGAATTTCTCGAGCAATTCAACATTTGAAAGTCCACTGAAAACATGTAGACAGTGTTGAAGATGTTATTGTCAGCATGCCTAAGTGGTAAATAAAAATAAAAAGTATATAAAAATGTATATATATTTTTTTTTTTAACAATAACATGGGAAAAAGAGGAAACAATAAAATCAGATTTTGTTTCTGATTTTATTGTTGTTTGCAATGTAACTACAATGTCACTTCCCTACCCTCTGAGTATTACCAAAGACTATAGAATACCCAAGACATGTCACTCCTGTAGTTTTAAATGGGGAAAATGCAACGCTCATTATGGCCACGAAGCCCCGTCTTCTTAATGAAAGAGCCAATCATTGATTAGTAAAGTCAGCGCGTCACTGCAACTGCCGTTAGAACTCCTGGTTGCTATAGAAACAGTTGGCGTTGTAAGGCGTTTGTCGGGTCGTGGAATGTCTGAGCAGTGTGAAATGATGCATGTGCACTGGCTGATCTAGCCTGAAAAATAAGCGTTTTTTTTAACTCTATTGGAGCACAAGGAATCATATTTGAGGCGGTTCTTGTCAAATTTCATTAGTGATTTCAAATATGAAATTTAATCAACAACTTGGTGAACAGTTTTGGAGAATTTGATGTTTCCCCATTCAAAGAGATAGGAGTTGCAGTTGCATGCCCGAGAGGCGTTTCAAAGATGGCCGCAGAGTGGAATGACTTGCCTTAAAGGGACTTTGGTATTACGTATCATAACGTAATATGTGTAAACAGTTTTTGTTTTATCTTTTTTATCTCACAATTCTGACTTTTTTCCTCAAAATTGTGATATAAACTTGCAATTCTGACTTTTTTTTCTCAAAATTATGTGATATGAACTTGTAATTCTGACTTTTTTTCTCAAAATTGTGATATAAACTTGCAATTCTGACTTTTTTTTCTCAAAATTGTGTGATATGAACTTGTAATTCTGACCTTTTTTCTCAAAATTGTGATATAAACTTGCAATTCGGACTTTTTTCCTCAAAATTGAGATATAAACTTGCAATTCTGACTTTTTTTCTCAAAATTGTGTGATATGAACTTGTAATTCTGACTTTTTTTCTCAAAATTGTGATATAAACTTGCAATTCTGACTTTTTTTTCTCAAAATTGTGTGATATGAACTTGTAATTCTGACCTTTTTTCTCAAAATTGTGATATAAACTTGCAATTCGGACTTTTTTCCTCAAAATTGAGATATAAACTTGCAATTCTGACTTTTTTTCTCAAAATTGTGTGATATGAACTTGTAATTCTGACTTTTTTTCTCAAAATTGTGATATAAACTTGCAATTCTGACTTTTTTTTCTCAAAATTGTGTGATATGAACTTGTAAATCTGACCTTTTTTCTCAAAATTGTGATATAAACTTGCAATTTGGACTTTTTTCCTCAAAATTGATATAAACTTGCAATTCTGACTTTTTTTTCTCAAAATTGTGTGATATGAACTTGTAAATCTGACCTTTTTTCTCAAAATTGTGATATAAACTTGCAATTTGGACTTTTTTCCTCAAAATTGATATAAACTTGCAATTCTGACTTTTTTTCTCAAAATTGTGTGATATGAACTTGTAATTCTGACTTTTTTTCTCAAAATTGTGATATAAACTTGCAATTCTGACTTTTTTTCTCAAAACTGTGTGATCTGAACTTGTAATTCTGACTTTTTTTCTCAAAATTGTGATATAAACTTGCAATTCTGACTTTTTTTCTCAGAATTGTGTGATATGAACTTGTAATTCTGACTTTTTTCTCAGAATTGTGATATAAGCTTGCAATTCTGACTTTTTTTCTCAGAATTGTGTGATATGAACTTGTAATTCTGACTTTTTTTCTCAAAATTGAGATATAAACTTGCAATTCTGACTTTTTTTCTCAAAATTGTGTGATATGAACTTGTAATTCTGACTTTTTTTCTCAAAATTGTGATATAAACTTGCAATTCTGACTTTTTTTTCTCAAAATTGTGTGATATGAACTTGTAAATCTGACCTTTTTTCTCAAAATTGTGATATAAACTTGCAATTTGGACTTTTTTCCTCAAAATTGATATAAACTTGCAATTCTGACTTTTTTTTCTCAAAATTGTGTGATATGAACTTGTAAATCTGACCTTTTTTCTCAAAATTGTGATATAAACTTGCAATTTGGACTTTTTTCCTCAAAATTGATATAAACTTGCAATTCTGACTTTTTTTCTCAAAATTGTGTGATATGAACTTGTAATTCTGACTTTTTTTCTCAAAATTGTGATATAAACTTGCAATTCTGACTTTTTTTCTCAAAACTGTGTGATCTGAACTTGTAATTCTGACTTTTTTTCTCAAAATTGTGATATAAACTTGCAATTCTGACTTTTTTTCTCAGAATTGTGTGATATGAACTTGTAATTCTGACTTTTTTCTCAGAATTGTGATATAAGCTTGCAATTCTGACTTTTTTTCTCAGAATTGCATGATACAAACTTGCAATTGCGACTTTTTTCTCAGAATTGTGATATAAACTCGCAAATCTGAGTTTTTCCCTCAGAATTGTGTCAAAAACTCTGAGAAATAAAGAATTCTGAGATAAAAAGTTGCAATAACCTTTTTTATTTTTATTCAGTGGCTTCCATAGTTCTTTTAGTTTATGTTTTTTTTTTTTTTTGTTTTTTTTTTTAACATGACCTGTATTTTAATAAAGATTAAACTTAAACTTGCATTAAAAAGTTATGTTTTGTTACGTTTTTGCTTACATTTTTCAGCTGGAAAACTCTCTACTGAGTTGCACTGTGGAGCAATAACATCAACATTTTCATGTTTTTAAGAGAGTTCTTAAAAATAAAATAAGTAAACATTGTTTGGCGGTTTTTGTTTGGAAAAGCAGCTATGTTTTTCTAGCTTGAAAATAACTATGGATAAGCCTGAAATGATACAAGAAAGATTGGAGATGAATTGAATTTTTAGAAATAAGGTAGGAAATGCACATACTTTTAAATCGACACCTGCCACAGTGTTTTCCTTGTTGAGTTTGTCCTAAAAGCGGTTGGGGGTGGGGGTTGTTTTAGCACTCAGCATACCCAGTAAAAAAAGTCACCGCTCACCACTGATTATTACGTGATCATTTCATTTTCAGCCTTATTGTTATAAAACATAATTAGCAACACAATCACAACCATTTGTGAATCACTCTTATAGTACTGTGAAATAACAGCGTAGTCTTTGAGTTCAAGGTCATGTATTTATAAATTAGGACTGTTTTGATGCAAAAATATATTGTAAGTGGGGCTCAAGGAAAATAAAATTATGAAATTCATATTTATTATTTAATTCATTTTTCTCTTTTAAAATAAAATAATAAATATTTGGACCTATAAAAAAATCTTGCTGTGAACTGTGACCTTGCAATTCTGCCTCTGAGATCCCCAATACCCATCACGTTCTTGTGATCCAAGCTCTTGACTGCAAAAGTTGTCCCTGCAGCAAGGTTGTCTCTCTCGATAATCTGGGCTTCCAGCACCTGGGGAGACAGAAGATTGTTCTGTCCTCGAGGTTGTATAACAGTGTGATTGCTCATATCAGCAGTCACTCACCGCAATCACAGTTTGACAGACTTCAGTAATTTTCCGTTATAATGCTGGAGTAATTATTAGCAGGATCTTGTTGTTGTTCTTTTAATAACTTCTAAATTGGATAATGTACTTCAAGTGTATTAACATTTTGCAATTTTAGCGGGAAAGGCAGAAGTGGTTTAGCTCAAGTCATTAGGCCTAGCAGGTTCCATTTTTTTTTCTATTGTTAATCAAGCCTGTGTTTTCTGGTTACGTCATCACTCTTCAGGGACAAAAAAAAAGCCTCATTCTGGCTGTGGTGACTGTTGGGCTTTGATTTATTTGATTCATTCATTTTTTATGCACATATTCTGCATAATGTATCCCATCAGGCAAATGGCTCTGCTGGCTGGCGTGTTCCCTCAAACTGTACCTCGCTCATCAAGCACTGTTAAATTTTTGCTTTCACATTAACAGTAAATGTAAAACTTTAAGATGCTTTGATCATACATATTATTGATCCAACAGTCTATCAGTGTAATTAGTTGAGATCTTTCTGAAAAAAACGCAAAGAAGCCTTTTACATTTCCAGTGCTCTCAAAATTAGAAGTCAGAAGTTAGGTAAACTTCTACAGTGGTAACCGAAAGAAAAAAAAAAGAATAAAGTTTGGATTCTCAATTGCCCCATAGCAAAAGAAAAACCTCACAATAGAGTTTATATGACTTTACAAAAAATGTAAGAAAACACAAAGTATAGTGTTAAAAATATACATTAAGTTTTTAAGTTTTAAAAAGCTCCGACTCTCTAACACTGACACTCTCTATTCGATTTCTATTCTTACTTGTTTTCTTTTCTTTTATGTACAGTGAGGGAAAAAATATTTGATCCCCTGCTGATTTTGTACGCTTTCCCACTGACAAAGAAATGATCAGTCTATAATTTTAATGGTAGGTTTATTTGAATAGTGAGAGACAGAATAACAGAAAACAATTGGTAGCACACTACGCTGTGAAGAACTGAAATCAATGTCAATGAACATCTGAATGATTCAAATGAGAGCTGGGTGAAAGTTTTGTGGTCAGAAGAGACCAAAATCGAGCTCTTTGGCATCAACTCGGGAGTTTGGAGGAAGAGGAATGCTGCCTATGACCCCAAGAACACCATCCCCACCGTCAAACATGAAGGTGGAAGTTCCGGGCATTGAAAATGGGTATTCCAGCATGACAATGACCCAAGGCAACAAAGGAGTGGCTCAAAAAGAAGCACATTAAGGTCCTGGAGTGGCCTAGCCACTCTCCAGACCCTAATCTCATAGAAAATCTGTGGAGGGAGCTAAAGGTTCGAGTTGCCAAACGTCAGCCCTGAAATCTTAATGACTTGGAGAGGATCTGCAAAGAGTAGTGGGACAACATCCCTCCTGAGATGTGCGCAAACCTGGTTGCCAACTACAAGAAACGCCTGACCTCTGTGATTGCCAACAAGGGTTTTGCTAAGTCATGTTTCAAATACTTATTTCACTCATTAAAATGCAAATCAGCTTATATTTTGGATGTTGTTGTTGTAATTATTCTGTCTCTCACTGTTCAAATAAACCTACCATTAAAATTATAGACTGATCATTTCTTTGTCGGTGGGCAAATGTACAAAATCAGCAGGGGATCAAATGTTTTTTCCTTACTGTATATATATATATATTGTGACGAGTCGGTTGCCTCCCCCCTATTTATCATCAACACCCCGTCCCATAATCGCCGCCCTTCGCCAGGCTCCCGACGGGAGTGTGCTTGTGGGAGAGGAGAGGTGCCAATCAACCACGTCTAGCGGCGTGTAATGAGGCGCATCTGACGTAAGCCTCATCGCCGCCGCTGTTTAAATGGCGCGGGCGCCTCTCCTCAGGAGACCGGTCTCATCCCCGTGCATGGACGCTGGTGTCCTTGTGGGTCCAGGAAGGAGAGCGTCGAGAGAAGGACGAGAGCCGCACCAACCAGACGGCCGTCGGATCCCTCCCTGGCAGTGCCGAGGGCCGGGGAGGATGAACCCGCGCAGATGACGCCGCCGCCCCTCGCGCCCCGGACCCGGGAGGGGAGCGCGTGCGGCCGCCGAACTCCGCCCCTTGCTGGAACCTTCCTCGACACTACCCCTCCTTCACCGTCCCTTTCACGACGAGGACACCAGATCCCCTGTTTATTTTGGACACTGTTATTATTTCCCCCCATTTTGGACACTTTATTTTGTGTTTTTGTTTAATAAAAACCTCTCAGAGGCCTGACGCCACCCCCCCTGTGTCTGTCGTGTGCTCCTCCCGCCACAATATATATATGTGTGTGTGTGTGTGTGTGTGTGTGTGTGTGTGTGTGTGTGTGTGCAAAACTTGACCCTCTAACCCTAGCACTCTATTCTATTTCTGTTCTAACCACTTGTTTTGTTTTCCTTTATTATATATAAAAAACTTGACCCTGTAACACTGGCACTCTATTCTTTTACTAGTCTACTTTTTCTAACATCTACTTGTTTTCTTTTTATTAAAAACAGCAACAACAAAAACAACAACACCTTGCTATGTGTACTGCATTAGGCTAACCAAGACTTGTCACAGCACTTATTATTGCTTTTTTTGTTGGTTTGATTGCTTCTATTGTCCTCACGTGTAAGTCGGTTTGGATAAATGTCTGCTTAATGACTAAATGTAAAAAAAATATTTTAAATAATATAATATAAATGCCATTGCACCTGAATGTCTTTGCTGAGCTGTTTGACAATGTGAGTTATGATCTGAATGTGGTTCTCCAGCAGTTTTCTAGCAGACGACTCCATCAAGACTGAACCCTGAGTAGCACATAGACCAGTCACCACATCATCCCTGATCTTCATGGCTTGCTCCAGTAGAATGCTCAGAGTCCGTTCCTGATTGTTCATGCGGCTCTCCATATGTCCTAAAAGCATTTCATTTAAAACAATTACACGACTGTACTCATTTGCTAGAGCTTCGTTTTTTTAGGCCTTTAAACATTAATAGTCAAGTTCACAAATTATTAAAGTAATTTGGGAATAAAGATTTATTATTTTCAAAAGCAAGGGCAAACAGCCTGTTACATCTCAGTATAACGTGAACTTATTTGATGTCATTTAATATTGTAAATGTATAGTATAAATAGAAAACAGAGTCTGAGAATGCTTTACTTTGTAAAAGAAACTGAGACACACTGTTGAAATGAAGCTGAATCAAAAGCTACAAGAACGCGGCACTGTTTTCTCTTACATTGCATTAAATGTAGTGAGCATAACTCAAGGGCTCCAGCAAACTACATCAACTATCGATTACCTGCCGCTGAGTACCGTTTCACCCTGATGAACTCATGAATAAAGTAATCATTTAACAGAAGTGAATCCTTTTGATTGAGCATTTACAGTTTTAATATAGGCATCCGTCATAACATAACCACACTGACAACAGAAAGACAGAAGTAACCCTTAAGATGTAGACAGTACAGGCTTATAATGCAAAGTAAAGCTTATATCTTTACTTACTTGTGAGCTGCTTCCCTGTAGTCTGCTATGTTTGTTTAGTCTGATCTCTTAGCTACCGCATGGCATGTTCTGACAGGAGTGTGTCATTTTAGGTCTACTTGACAACTAGATAATGCAGACAATTTGCAAATACGGCGTTGTAAAAATCTGCTTATCTAAATATAACGTTATTACAACTAATTAACTTTCTAGATGACAGCTTTAGGATGATGGACTGAAAACAGTTCATCATGCTATAATTTGAAATGAAGCATAATTAAGTATGGAGATAGAAGCCAGACATCTCAGACTCCTCATTAATTCTCATGGGCTTTTCTGACCAGAGTACCAGTAATGATTTCCCTTTAGTGATTTGTAACACATCTATTATGCAATAGAAAATGTACTCAGTATCTCCACGCTTCAAAGCTAAATGGTGATGGTCTCTTTAGGGGAAAAGTCCTAATGTGTGCTGTTACATGTTGTGTGTAAAATCAATGTGATACATATAAACCTTTATCACAGTTTTTTTTTTTTTTCCCCAAACGTAGACGCCTTTACGGCAGCTGTTAAAACCTTCATAGAACTCAAATAATTCAAAGATCTTTAAAAGGAAATATGAGTGGGTTTTGTTGTGGGTGGTACTGGCTTTGGTTTCACTTTTAAATCGATAGCATGGCTATTTAGACTGTAAATGCTAGTAGTTTTAATGGAAAAATGATATAGAGTTGTCAACTGAACTAAACTCTCAGTTGATTAACAGAAAAATAGGCCCACAAGTTTACCGATACAGCAGTGTATTTCATTGTGTACATGTGGTACTTTTTTTATTCCTTTGTGCACCATCTTAAGTGTTTACTGCTAAAAAGCTATTTGTTTGTTTGTTTGTTTTATCTTTTCAATTTGAGGTTCCAGTAGTGACAAATTAATATGCTGGAGCTTGTTTTTGGATGAGAGCATTTTCTTTTCTTGATTCATAAAATCTGGTGATAGGTGATTTTGATAACTTTTTAAAGGTTTTCTTAGAACTATTTTCATGCTTGGAGAGTCTTTGGCCACTCAAACTCTCCTCGTCACATTGCATTAGGACGATATAGACACACGTCCTCTTCCAAAAAGATTCATGGTATTTTCTGTTGTTTGGAACTTCTTAATTATTGTCCTGATGGTGGAAATGTGAATTTTCAATGCTTTAGCTCTTTTTTTAAAGTCACTTTTTGATTTCTGAAGCTCAGCAATCTTGTTCTGCCCATCAGAACAATATTCTTTGCTTTTACTCATTGTGATGAAAGTTTAAGGGAATTTGGCCTTTGTGTTCTTCATATTTATATTCCTGTGAAGCCAAGGCTGGATAATTTCATCTTTATGTTTTTGATATGTACAGTCAAACCAAAATTTATTCAGACACCTTGAACATTTCTCGCATTATCAGAGTTTATTCGCTACAGTTTAGAAAATGGTAATAAAATATGACAAGTTAAACTGTGTTAGAACAAATTCAACTTGATAATGTCAGATAACTTTGTTAGACAGGTATGTGCTGTAATGGATTACAATAAACCAAAAATTTGACTGTTAGTATGACAGTATTTACACAACTATCAATACTTTGTTGACCAATTACCAAGCAATGCTTAGTTTTGTTCAGTCTGTGGTGTAAAGAGGTCGCATTAACAAATAAAGAAAAAAGTCAAGTCAAGGTGTCTGAATAATTTTTGGTACCATTTTTATTTATTTATTTATTATTATTATTTTTTTTTTTAGCAATTTTACCGGTAGTCCACTGTATTTTAAAATGGGTATAATATGTCAGTTTCCTTTATTTTGCTATTCTCACGTACATAAATGAACTATAGTGTCCTGCACCCACTAGTACAAAATATATAAAAAAAAAATGTCATGTGTCCTATCTAATAAGTCATGTGCCACCTGTATTATTATCAGTACGTTTATAGTAACAAACAGCATTTAATAGCGCTCTAATGGCTTGTATTAACATTATGCAATATAATGACATAGGTAGACCTGTACTGTAAAACATACACTCACTACATTCCTTATAATTACGGACTTTCACCAGAGGGAGGCGTATCTTACTATTCTGCAATTATGTTTTCGTGTACTGGCTATTTCTTAGGTTACTGTCAGGTCATTAAGTCATTAAAGAGTGAATCAGATACACAGTCACGTTTATTTTACAGGTAACCCTTGTTGATAGCTATTCCTTCGATTTTTACCTCATGCCTTCTTCTATAGGGCTCTTTTATTAAATGAAAACAAATGGTCCGGAAATAGATTTTACAGTAGTTCAGACTTCAAGGTTAAGGTACCCTGAAGGACCCTCTGAATAATGCCACTACTAGCATCATCACCAGATAAAGTGAATGTGCTGTAAGTGCCAGAGTGTCATTTGCGATCAAGAGCACGCGCTCCTGTGCGCTCGCCCGCGCGTTTCAGTGTCACTGGCGCTCCGTGCGCTGACAGCCTGCTGCCGCTGCTGCTGCTGGACGCCAACTATGGAGGAGAAACACAAGGATGAGAGCGCCAAAGATCCGCAATCAACGTCCTACCAGAGAAGGATGTGGAGGAATTTCCAAGAAAAGACTAAACCGTTCTTAAGCCCCAAACTGGGGTCCGAACGACGCAGCGGGGATGCTAAAAAGGAAAGCGGGCTGTGGATGTTTAAAAGAAAGAAGAAACAGGTCCTGGACCGGGTCTTCTCGTCCTCGCAGCCCAATCTGTGCTGCTCAACTCCGCCGTCTTTCGTGGGCGACAGGACCCTGTGCGAGCAGCCGGACTCAAGCGCCGGTAAAGGGCTCGGGATCTCACCGCTGGCCGCTGCTGAGGGAGCATCAGTCAGTAAACCGGAGATTTCCGTATCCGCGCATGGGAGCCCGAAGCTGTTGGTGTCTCATCTGGTGATGTCCCAGCAGAAGAGCTCGTCCTTGGGCTCGACGTGCTTCGAGAAGCTGGTGGTGGATTCGGCAGCATCCAGTGAGGATGAGCTGGCTAAAAACGCCAGTGACCTGGTAAGTGCGAGAGTTATTTAAAAACACAAGATAACCAGAAAGTGACCTGGCTGGGCTTTTTGTATTCTGAGAAATGAATTTGCTCTTCACGCTTCATCCTATATTACTACGTATCGGCACTGTCTCCTCATTAACTGACCCGCAAATTGAATATTGTCTATTCATCTCCCATGTGAGGTGTTTAGACAGCAGTCGACATTAAACATGTAGACTGAACTGTCAGTATGTGGTGCTGCTGATTCCCCTTGTGTAGCTACTCATATGAGACTAAGAGGTTTACTAACTTTATTAATATCTCGCAATCTTGCAATTGCGAGATATTCCAAATAGTATTTGGGCACTTAAGCCACATTTCTGTCACTGCATTAGATAACAGCATATCAAATCAACAAATTATTATAAACCGAACAAACTTAACTTTTCACGGGCAGTTTTTGCTATTTTTTTTCAAGTAACTAGTGTCATTTTGACTTGTGATGGATGTATGCAGTCTTTTCCCCTCAAGTTCACACAGGTCCTACTACTGATCTTGCTGTTTATTCATTTTCTGGTGTCTATTCATCACTGGGATTCACAAAATAATGAAATGAAGGGCCAATAATGATGTCAGGAGGTTATAAATTTGTGAACCACAGGTAGAGCTCATAACATCAGGATTCCCACAATACATGATTTTCCCAATTCCCAGTTTCTAAATATTAGATGGTTGATGGTTTATAAATTATTTTATAAAGATTGCATAACAAACACAACACATTTTATAGCTAATATAATCATTTTTAGTTGAGCATAAAGTGCACATCTAAGGTGTTACAGGTGTCCCATGTCTTTTTCTGGCCTGGAAATCATGTCACACATTCCTTTCATGTTTAGCCTCATGTTTTATATGTTATTAAGCAACTGAAAAAAACACAAATGTCAGGGCATATCAAAACTTCTTCAGGCCTCCAAAACACCCTCAGACCGAGGGTTAAATTTGAGAATAAGTGTCCTGATAAAATACATTTTAAACAGCATATTTATTAACAAACTTCTTTTTTTTTAATTGTTCAGCTTTAAAAGTCTGTTTGTACTGTCTTTCTTTAACATAAATGTTACTTGGTTTGATATTATTTTGCAGTGACATTCACACATTGTTAAGTATGACTAAAGTGTCCCAAACACACCCAGTAAGTTTATGTGTTCTCAGAGTTTAACATATTAATGCACTAATGCAAACATGAGTTTCATAAAATGCAGTTAGACACTGTATGATATCTGTATTGTCATGAGAATGAGTTTCATTGTCCTAACCTTAGCTGGTGATGTTGCTATCATGTAGCAGCTCTTGTGGTTATCACACTTAAGTTACAAATGTCCCAGACGTTTGAAATGACACATCTGTCTTAATGAAGCTGTTACATGCAACAAAGCAAACTTCTGAATACTTCATAACTGCAATCTTAGGTGCAATCAGCATGATGAGTTGAAACTTCTTGTAAGTTTGAAACTTGCCAAAGTTTTGACTGAAACCTGCTGCAGGTGGTCAGCTGTTTCACACTGGAGCCATTATTGCCTTTTTTCTGAATATTAATTAATTGTAAAAAAATAAATAAATAAATAGGTAACCAGGAAATATGAACTCAATGGCATAAATGGGACTTTGTAAAGTATTTTTTTGGGTATAAGTGTGCTTTTTTTTAGTTTATTTTATCTATTTTTTCAGACGATGAAAATGAAAGAGAAAGCAATTCTCCATTTCATAGCGAACAGTTGTCAGCACTGACCCACTGCAAATAAGAATTTTGTGAACTTGACAACATTATTGGCTTTTAATTTCATTATTTTGTGAATTCCAACTCATGTTAAAAAATGAATAGATAGCAAGAAGCTTTGAAGTTTGTTGAGATTATCTGATGTAATGCTGCAGAAAGAGAAAAAAATATATACTTATGCTTAACTTTTCAGGGGCTTACATTTATTAAAGTAGTAGTTCACAAAAAAGTGCTGAAAATGTACTCATCCTCAGGCCATCCAAGAAATAGATGATTTTGTTACTTCATCAGAACAGAAATTGGAGAAATGTGTTATTACATTACTCACCAATATATCCTCTGTAGTGAATGGGTGCCGTCAGAATTAGAGTCCAAACAGATGTATCAATTTTTCTCTTATGAAGTGAAAAGCTGCATGTTTGTATCAAATCCATCAGTAACGCGTTTTACTTTAAACCTCTTCTGGCCAAAAAGTCCTTAATTCATAATAACGCTTCATCACTTGCAGGGCTGGTCTGGAGGATGTACACTATATTGCCAAAAGTGTGGGACACCCGCTACTAATCAACAGGTTTGACTACTTTAGTAATTTCCATGAGTACTAATCTTAATGTTAAAGCATATGATGATCTTCTAGGGAATTGTGTCCTTCTAATTTTATAGCAACTTTGGACAGGACCCTTTTTTATTCTAACATGACAATGTCTCTGTGTTCATAGTGAAATGTTTGATTCACTCATTGTGGAAGAACTTGACTGGTCTGCATAAATCCAAGTCCTAATCCCAGCTGGACATCTCTGGTGTGCTCTGGTGTGACTTTAAATGACTTGTGCATATGGGCACAGTCAGTTTAGACATTTCTGAAACTGAAGCCACAGAGATGCAAATACAATTTTTAAAACATGAATTATGCTTCCATCTTTGTTTCTACAATTTTGAAAGTGCCTTTTTCTGTTCTAAAGAAAGGGAGTGTCCCAGTACTTTTGTCCATATAGTGTATGTACAAGTCATTGGTGTTTAGTGATATGTTTTTGGCTCAAGGTCTGAATTTAAAGTCACACCGCAGTGTTCAGCTGAGATTAGGACTTGGCTTTATGCAGACCAGTCAAGTTCTTCCACACTGACTGAAACAAACATTTCTCTATGAACCTTGCCTTATACACAGAGGCATTGTCACGTTAGAATAAAAAAAAGGGTCCTGTCCAAACTTTTGCTATAAAATTAGAAGGACACAATTCCCTAGAATATCATTATATGCTTAAACATTAAGATTCGTGGAAATTACTAAATTAGTCAAACCTGTTGATTAGAAGGGCGTGTCCCAATACGTTTGCCTGTATAGTGTATGTTAGCATTTCTTTAGGTGTATTTAATTAAGAAAAGTCATGTTTCCAATGTGGGCAGTTTGCATTCGGCTTCTTATATGAAGTCAGCGATATTTATGGATAGATCGAAAATCTCTGCATGTAATATGATACAGTGTGTGGGTTTGAGAAGTTCAGTGACATTGTATGCAGAGAAGGCAATGAAAGAATCAGTGACCCATTTAGCCTGATCCATAATTAAACCCTCTACCATATCTTTCCCTCCATAGCAATTATATAATACCTTACTGCCATACTGAGGTCCTGTTCTTCTGTGTTGTTCTGTTTGAAAATGTAACAGATAGTGCTTATATCTTATGAAATAGAGAGACTGCTAGATATAGATCTATGCGATTTCAGTTTAGAGCAGATTAGTTAAGGTCATAAGTAAAGAGTGTGTACAACCACTGCTGCTCAGGCAGCAGTTTTTATTGTCTCACCATGGAGGTTTCTATCACCAGCTGAGAGTGGACGAATCTTCTGGCAGTCAGTGTACTTTCTGGCACACAGACAATAATCATTTTTGCCAATATGCTGACTAGTCTTACTGAAGTGTCAGGGCTGCATAATCTTCAATTATTAGGGCTGTCCACTTGGTTTAGTACGCATATTAAAAAACACAATAAATTAAATAATCTAGTCATGCCACTTCACTTTATGTAAGTGGGACGTTTCACAGTTTGTATTGCTTTAAGACAGCCTGTTAGTTTGGTAGGGATTTTCAGTGACTTTTTCTGCTTGCTTGCAGCATTTATTTACAGCCAATAGGTGGCAACAAATGAAAGTCTTTAGATGTGATTCATTGATTCATGCATTCAAACGATTCGTTAGAACACTAACTAATTCAAGAACAAATCAGGTGACTATTAAAGGCACAGTTCACCCAAAACTAAAAATTCTGTCATTAATTACTCACCCTCATGTAATTCCAAACCCGTCAGAACACACATTAAAATAACTTTGATGGAATCTGAGAGCTTTCTGACCCTACATATGAAGAGTTTGGTTCCAAAACACAATAAATCCAAGTTGAAGAAAAAATCCATTTTGAAGAACTTGAGTAAAGTGGCAGGATGAAAACCACTATTTTCTGTTTCAAACTTTCACATAGCATCTTTAGATTATAATAACATTAAACATTCAAATTCAGATTTAGATTTTCAAAGATTTATTATAAAAACTTCCCCCCCACCTCCAAAATGCAGTAAATCCAGCAGGGCTCAATGCTTAGTTTTCTTTTCTTTTTGTTAGTTTAACAAAATTAGGAGCACAGTCAATTTTAGAAGCACCTTCTAATCAATAATACAAAAATCTGATCAAAAATTAGCCTTCCCATTATGAGGTGACATTTGACTCCTTAAAGTGAATTAAATGGGAATTTAGTTTTTACCTTAGTAATGGCATTTTTCTAACATTTTTTTTTTAAAATGTGTTTTATAAGCTTTTTAACATTTCTAATTAAAACAGAATAAGAATGAGCTACCAATCAAATGAAATCAGTATTAGCAAAATTAATTTGTGCTATAGAGGTGGCACAGAAGAACACAGAAGTGGCTTGTAGGTGTATTTTCATATGTTTAATGAAGCTCAGAGGTGGCATGCATACAATTAAATTCATAAATTTCATGTTGAGATTAATTTTTTAAATATAAAATTTTGAATAAAGAAATAATAAATGATTTAAATTACTGAAAATATACTTTAAAAATGAAACTTAAAAATGGTGTCAAGTCACTGATTTAATTACTGAATCATATCATTAATTTGATTAGTTTGAACTGCTGATTTATTCAGGAATAAAGCAAGTGAATGGGAAATTGAATCATTGAGTAGATTCGTTTAAAAACGCATGTTCATTCATAAACGAAACACCGCTGTGTTTGAATGGAGATGTGCAGCGTTCAGGTTCAGTTGTGACTTTGTTTTAAACCATTTTTCACAAAGAATTAGAGCAAAATCAGGAAATTGTGTTAAGAGTCAAACAATGTAAGTCACTTAATATTAACTTCTTGTTTATTTAACTGTTGTATTAAATCAATATCTCATTTACAAACTCCCTTAAAAATCATTAAAAGCTTATTACTTTTAATTAGTGATGGCTTTGATGGCTTATTTTCTTCCCCACCGCAGAAACCACCATAGGTCCATCAATGCAGTCAAAGTTATTCTTTGTTTGTTGATCACAAAGTACAAAGTAGATGAGGAAAACTAGGATGCTGGTGTATTCAAAGTGCTGCCTGTACTGTTTACAATGCGTGGAATGGTGCGCTGTGATTGGTTGAGCGGATGTATCGCATTTTGCAAAGAAGAGAGACTGGCGTTTGTCGCGGTTTGGAAAAATAGGGAGAAAACATGACAGAATAACACAGCGGATATCGCATTTTGTGTAAAATTAAAAAATTTTCAATACCGACCAGATACAAAACTGATTTTGGCAGGAACTAATTAAAAAAAAGGCGTTGTTCAAGGCTCAGAAAGATGGTAAGGGCATTGTTAAAATAGTCCATGTGACATCAGAGGGTTAATTGTAATTGAATGAAGCTACAAGAATACTTTTTGTGTGCACAGAGAACATTTTTGGGTGAACTAGCCCTTTAAATAAGCGAGTCATTGAATCATTCACTCAAACGATTTAAACACTGAATCATTCTGGAAACAAACACTGCTGTGTGCTGCTTGGATGTGTTTTGACTTTGTGTGGAACTAATTTTGTTGGCAAAGTGAAATTACAGAAACTACCTGGGACACTGTATCTAAAATGTAAGTTATTCAATATTTAATTATTGTTCATTGCCCTGTTGTATATAAAAGCAAATATCACACTCTGTATACATAATTGTGATTCATGCCATGCTGATCAGTGATCTTGCTTGCCAGTGATATATTTGGTTTGATATATAATTTAGACAGCATAAATTGGCAGATGTATTCGGTAGTACATTAATCGTGGAATCCATGCTGTTGTTTTAGTATCGCCAATATGGCCGTGTATCGGGGTAACTGACCAAATCGTGACATAAGTGCAAACCCTGTATAGTATGATAAAAAAAGGTTTTCTCAGGCCTCACAATCTTAAAGTCTAATTTGGTTTCTTTGAACTCTTCATCATCTTGGTTTTGACTCAGAAGCTAATGAACCTTCATTACTACATATGCCCTCATTTTTGTAAAGAGCTGCAGTGTTCTGTATTTTTTCATTAGTCTGTCTACATCAAGGTAAGCTACGCTTGGACCTTACTATATGTAATGAGTAGTGTATGTAATTTAAGGTAGCTTTAGTAGCCCCTTTAATTGAGTTTCAAAGCACTGCGATGAACACCTCCTCAGTCAGTTTATTTGTAAAGGGATGTTTGAGTCACATTTCCTGAAACATACAATGGTAAACCACAATAGGTTGTGCTTTTCTGTGACTGGAGACCTTTGACCACTAATGAATACTCCATACCATCACAGTTTTCTATCAACATCCTGCCCCGAGGGGCACATAGGAAATTATCTAAAATGCGTAAACCACACAACATCAGAAATAAATTTTCTCACAGACCGCTTGGCCTAATGTTGTCTTGTTTTCTGCCTGGAGCAGAAATGCTGGTGTAATATCCTCATGCCCTGCACAAATGAGATGGATGCACAAGCCAGGATGACTCAGGGTTTTTTCTAGATCTATTGAATTTGTAAGGTCGTTATCTCATATGTAGGTTTCTTGTGTGGAGATTGAGGATAAAGATAAGACTAAGACAAGACGTTGGCGGTAAAACAAGGTTTATCTTCCTCGAGAGCAATTCTCCTTCAAGTCAAGTACTTTGTTTTTGTGGTGTTGTGTTTGATTTTTTTTTTCTTTTTGCACATTACAGGCTGGATATTGATATAGAAGAAGTGGAAATGAAACAAATAATGCTTATTTTAACCATGAAGTCAAGTGGTATCACGATCTAAATAGTCCCTGCTGTTAGATGCCTTTGCTTTATCATGTAGGAGGCGTCTTTCTCTATTTACAGCCATTCAAAATGTGTATTCTGACAATTTACTTGTCAATCCCAAGTGTTTCATTATGTAGGGGTTCTACTAGTGCTTGATTCTTTTGGATGCTCTTAAAAGAGTAAAATAGACTTACAAATAGATGTCACAGGCCAGGATACTCTCCAAATATATTAATATACAGTGCCTTGCGAAAGTATTCATTTATTTATTTTTGTTCATGTTTTGGTATGTTGCTGCCTTATGTTAAACTGCTTTAAATTAGTTTTTCCCACATCAATCTGCACTCCATACATAAAAAGGTTTTTAACATCCTTGCTAATTTATTACAAATAAATAACTTAAATGACTCCATTGCATAAGTATTCATACCCTTATCTTTTTGAAATTTAGCTCGGGAGCATTCATATTGCTTGTAGATGTTACTACATTTCGAGTGAAGTTAACCTGTGGCAAATTCAATTGAATGGGTATGATTTGGAAAGGCACACACATATTAATAAAAGGTCTAACAGCTAAAAATGCACACCAGAGCTGCCCATAAACTGCCCATAGAGCTCAGAGATGGCACTGCATCTGTCCCTATCCCCACTGACAGAAATTGAGAGGTGAATTGAGGCGAAGAATGGCAGATAATTGCCAAAAGCAGATGTGCAAACCTGTTGCATAGTACTCAAAAATACTTGAGGTTGTAAAGGTGCTTCAGCTAAATACTGAGTTAAAAGGTATGTGTAACGAGCGAGACTGAGGCGAGGGGATCCATGTGCAAGCTTTATTCAGATAATAAGTCGAGGTCAACAAGCAGGGTCAATAAACAACAAACAGGAGTGGCAAAGATAATCCAGAGAGAATAGTCAGAGTCCATGCAATGGTCGGGGCTGGCAGCGAGCAACAGAATAATCCAACAAACAGTCCAGAGGTCACAAAGGCAGGCAGAAAACAATCGGGAACGAGGAAACAAACAGAGTCAGCAACTGGAAAGTACACACGGGAAAGAATGCTCGGAATTGCCAGAAAACTAAACAAGACTTCGCGAACGGTTGTGTGTGTGAATGGCTTTTATACTGCAAGTGATTAGGTGTAATGACTGCCAGGTGTGTGAGGGTGAAGGCAAGATGGCCGACAGGGGTGAGAGGTGACAGAAGGGGGTTATGGGTAATGTAGTGGAAAAAGGTCCATAAGTCCATGTGAAGGCTCCCTCTAGTGGGGAGTAGAGGGAGCCACAGCGGTACAGTTTGTGACAGAGCCCCCCCCCCAGGAGCGGATTCCAGATGCTAAAGACAGTCCAATAGTACCAAAGGGAGGGGGGGTGGGACAGAGTACAGAGGGGAGGACCAGGTCCATGTGGGCTGACAGAGTTAGGCAGGGCAAATGGTCCAGGAGCTGCCGGAACGGCAGCAGAGCAACAGAGCTGCCAAAGATGCTTAGGAGACCACCAAGATGGAGCAGACATTCTCTTGAGCGGAGACGGCAGAGCAGACAGCTCCCAGGGCGGGACTGGCAGAGCAGACATTCTCCACGACGGAGCAGGTGAGTCAGAAGCCCACCAGGGCGGATCGGGCGGAGCAGGTACCCTCCAGGGTGAAGCGGATGAGTCAGATGCCCTCCAGGGCGGATCGGGTGAGTCGGATGCCCTCCAGGGCGGCACGGAAGCCCCCCAGGGCGGAGCAGACAGGACAGGAACCCTCCAGGCAGGAACGGGATCCTCCCAGGGCGGAGCAGACAGGACAGGAACCCTCCAGGGCGGAACGGGATCCCCCCAGGGTGGAGCAGACAGGACAGGAACCCTCCAGGGCGGAACGGGACCCCCCCCAGGGCGGAGCAGACAGGACAGGAACCCTCCAGGCGGGAACGGGATCCTCCCAGGGCGGAGCAGACAGGACAGGAACCCTCCAGGGCGGAACGGGACCCCCCGAGGGCGGAGCAGACAGGACAGGAACCCTCCAGGGCGGAACGGGATCCCCCCAGGGCAGAGCAGACAGGACAGGAACCCTCCGGGCGGGGACAGGAACCCTCCGGGCGGGAACGGGATCCTCCCAGGGCGGAGCAGACAGGACAGGAACCCTCCAGGGCGGAACGGGATCCCCCCAGGTGGGAGCAGACAGGACAGGAACCCTCCAGGGCGGAACGGGATCCCCCCAGGGCGGAGCAGACGGGTCTGGAGCCCTCCAGGGTAGAGCGGAATCCCCCCAGGGCGGAGCAGACAGGTCTGGAATACAGAACATAGACAAACAAACACAGAGAGAGAGAGAGGGCTCAGAGCCCAAGTTCTTGGCCAGGTTGGGCTGGATTCCCAGCATATAGAGGAGCTCTGCGGCTGAATTGGGACTGGGCGAGAGCTCAGCGTGGTGGGAGTTGCTGGACGCTACCACCGTGCAGGGAGCAGGTGCGACCTTCCCCACAGCTTGAGGATCTGTGACCTCAGCCACCTCCTCAGGGAAGGTCACCCTCAGAGGTTCTGCGGAGTGAGCTGCCACCTCTGAGGACTCGGTGGTGGTATACGCGGCCCAGACAACCCCAAGAGCAGTACTCAGGAGGAGCATGGCCTCAGTGAAGGTTAGTTCCGGAGCAGCGGCAGTGGCTTGGCTTGGTTTAAGGGTGATATTGGTGACCTTTAGAGCAGCTGTGGGGGTGTGGCTTGGTGCAGGATGGACAGCTGCATCGAGGCTGGAGACTGGAGCGACAGCTGTGACAAAGATGCTTGACATTGGAGGCGGAGCAGCTGTGATGACGACGCTTGACTCTGGAGGCGGAGCAGCTGCGACGGAGACGCTTGACTCTGGAGGCGGAGCAGCTGCGACGGAGACGCTTGACTCTGGAGGCGGAGCAGCTGCGACGGAGACGCTTGACTCTGGAGGCGGAGCAGCTGCGGAGACACTTGACTGTGGAGGCGGAGCAGCTGCGACGACGACGACGCTTGACTCGGGGTGAAGCAGCTGAGACATCACTTGACTCTGGAGAGGCGACTGCGACGACGACGCCTGACACTGGAGGCGGAGCAGCTGCTGCGACAACGCTTGACGGGTGCTGACTCGGGAAGGGCGGCCATGATGGGTGCTGATTTGGGAAGGGCGGCCATGACGGGTGCTGACTCGGGAAGGGCGGCCATGACGGGTGCTGACTCGGGAAGGGCGGCCATGACGGGTGCTGACTCGGGAAGAGCGGCCATGACGGGTGCTGACTCTGGAGTGGCAGGCTTGGCACTAGCGAGCATTGATCTGGCGGGCTTTGGGAGACCGGCCTCTCGTACTGAGAGCAGCGGTGGGTCCTCAAGACTGGAGATCAGTCTCTGGATGGCGTTAGGGGTAAGGAAAGGGGTTGTGGAAGCTGCCATCTTGAGGTCACATGCCAGCGTGGCCGCCATTTCGTGATCGAGTTCCCCCTCTGTGAAGCCCACAGAAACAGATGAGTCCCCACACCATAACGCATAGTCTACGAAGTCAGAGAAACATGAGCGAGGTCCTTCTGATCTCAGCCGTGATTTAAATGGTTCGTCAAGACCATGAAGAAACGTGTCCATAGAGAATGCCTCATCATAAAAAGGGAGTCGGTATAGAATGTCACAGAAAGCTCTTACATGGTAGTCAATGGACGTACCGTTCTGCCTGAGTGTTAGTAGCTGATCGAAAATGTCCATGGTAGAGCTGGGGGTTGAAATAAAGCCGCTGGATCCGAAAGTGGCGAAGTCTTCTGTAACGAGCGAGGCTGAGGCGAGGGGATCCATGTGCAAGCTTTATTCAGATAATAAGTCAAGGTCAACAAGCAGGGTCAATAAACAACAAACAGGAGTGGCAAAGATAATCCAGAGAGAATAGTCAGAGTCCATGCAATGGTCGGGGCTGGCAGCGAGCAACAGAATAATCCAACAAACAGTCCAGAGGTCACAAAGGCAGGCAGAAAACAATCGGGAACGAGGAAACAAACAGAGTCAGCAACTGGAAAGTACACACGGGAAAGAATGCTCGGAATTGCCAGAAAACTAAACAAGACTTCGCGAACAGTTGTGTGTGTGAATGGCTTTTATACTGCAAGTGATTAGGTGTAATGACTGCCAGGTGTGTGAGGTTGAAGGCAAGATGGCCGACAGGGGTGAGAGGTGACAGAAGGGGGTTATGGGTAATGTAGTGGAAAAAGGTCCATAAGTCCATGTGAAGGCTCCCTCTAGTGGGGAGTAGAGGGAGCCACAGCGGTATAGTTTGTGACAGTATGAATCATTAAGCAATGTATTTATTTATTTATTTTTTTTAAATAAATGTACAAAGTTGTGACAAATCTGTTTTTGGTTTGTCATTATGGTGTTTGGAGTGTAGTTTGATGTGGAAACAAAGGATTTTAAAGCAGTTTAACATAAAACAGCAACATAACAAAATGTGGAAAAAAATTAAATTAATACTTTTGCAACTGTATATTCAGTATCAATTTTTTTTTTTTTACAGATGTTTTACCCAGATTTTGAATTACACATTGCATTGTGGTGTGTTTTAGAGTTACAGGAATGTTTTTTCTTACAGTGTAGTCACTATTGAAGGGTTTGGCACATTGCACGTTCTTATGGTGTGGTGTCATCAGCCAGTCGGCACTGGCATAATTTTTCTGGAGTTCGTTAGTAACATAGCTTTTAAAGCTCAGGGGATTTACTCTGGCTCTTTGAGCAAAAATGGCAAATTTCACTTTGTGTACCTCCAGGTGGTCCTGTGTCAGCCAAGCAACTGCCATTGCGATGAATGGGAACGTTAAACATTTCGTTTTTTCAGAACAATTTAGTTTTATTCATTTAATCAACTCTCAGATGTTTAATATAATATTATATATTTTTTTAACTATTAAAAAAGCAAACATTTTAATTGTTCTGTCAGTGGGACTTTATTTATTAGACTTTATTTATTAATCAAGTAAACAAAAGAAAAAAAATATGGATAAATATGGATTTAAAAAATGTGGTTAATAAATCAGTTAATAAATATCAAAGGATTTCTTTGAAATGTTATTTCAAATTCTTAAACATGCTTTTGACATTACTGTAATTGGTTCAATAATTAATTGCCAACTTATTATATAATTATTTAATTATAAATTACTGCTGTATGACTGTAACAACATCACTAATGTGGTATGTGTGATCTGTTCTCTGTGTAATCTATATGTTTATTAGACTGCGCTGAGCTCTTCTGTCGGTCTGTTGAAAGCACATGAAGTGCTTGCACTATAAAACCATTTTTTCCCTTTGCTTTTATTTTTATCAAACAGTGGCTAACAAATTACTGCATGAAAGGCCTTCATGGGGTTATTTTACATTAAAGAAAACTGTAAATTAACCCTACACATCACTAGTCTGATGTCTGGTGTATGTAATACGACAACGTGTTTAGAAAGAACAGGTGAATATTTACAAGATAAAAGCGTCTCTTTATTAAATGTTTTAGTATGGTAATTTAGCAAATAATTTGCAGTTCAATGGAAGTTATCAAGAAGCGATGGTCTAAATGCATTTGCAAATGAAGCTGTATGAAAACACATCTCTGCTTCTCATGTGAATATGTTTGTATGTCTCTTAAAAGGGCTAATGAATGTGCATGAGCCGCATGCTATAAAGGGCAGTCGTGTCTGTAGTTGGGTTCAGTGAGCATTATGTAGAGACGCTGGATGAAATGTTTTTTTGGATTTCTACCATTGTCATCAGAACAACTGTGGTGTGTGTATGTGCTGTAGCAGGACGTGTTGATCCAGAATGGAGTGTGTAAGTACCTAATCCAAGCCATTGTGTGTTTGTCTGTTATGGTGAAACTTTTGATCTACTTGTTTTTTAGAAGCTGTGAATATCAGTATTTCATGATGGGGTTCTCTGCAGAAAATCAGGGCAATTTATTACCACAGATGCAATTTGAATTCACTCTTCTGTGAGTGAACATGATATCTTGTTTATACGAGTAGAAATCAAATATTGCAGGAAGCCTTTGGAAATATTGCTGAAGTAAAGATCATTTTATATAAAAATATTTTGTACATTTTCTATCATAATTATATATCAAAACTTAATTTTTGATTAGTAATATGCATTGCTAAGAACTTCATTTGAACAACTGAGCAATTTTTTTCAATATTTAGATATTTTTGCACCCTCAGGTTCTTGATTTTCAAATAGTTGCTTTTCAGCCAAATATTGTCCTATCAACCCTTATGACTTGTTATGTGGTCCAAGGTCACATTTATATCATAATAGTACTTATCAGTCAATATTAGAGTGTTTGTTCAAACATACAGCAGATACCTTGTAATTTATGATTAAATAATTATACATTTGATTCTTTTGGGTGACAATTGACAATAATGCATTTTAAATGATTATTAAAGGCTATAATGCATTATAATTTTTAATAATGTGCATTGTAATACTTTATATCTTGTTGCCAATAATTATAAACAAATTTAAAATGCATAGTGTAACTATGAATTGATAATGTGTTATAATGTATCTGGGTTGTAATTATTCATGAGATTGTATGATACATTATAAGGTGCATTACAAATCATAATTAATGCTTTAAAACTACTTTTATAATGTATTACACATAAAGGCTTTAAGTAAAGTGCTGCCATATAATCTTTAACAAATCTCAAAATGAATGTTCATTATTAATGTTGTAGTTTATAATATGTGACTCTGCGCCACAAAAACAGTCAATTTTTTGAAATCACCTGAATAAATAAGCTTTTCATAGATGTATGGTTTGGGACAATAGGACAATATGTGGCTGAGATACAACTATTTGAAAATCTGGAATCTGAGGATGCAAAAAAATCAAAATATTGAGAAAATCGCCTTAAAAGTTGTCCAAGTTAAGTTATTAGCAATGCATATTACTAATAAAAAATTAAGTTTTGATATATTTACGGTGGGAAATTTACAAAATATCTTCATGGAACATGATCTTTTTTAAAAAATCAATCATTTTGACCAATACAATGGCCCATATTTACAAATATACCTGTGTTAGGGTCCAGGATTACATGTTTTGATACATATTTCAAATGATTGTTTTATCTCAAATATGAGTTTCTTGTGGTTGCAGTGGGAGTTACAGATTCACTTTTTAAGACAAGATGCAAAAGGTTTAACCTCTTTGTAACCTACAATCCATTGAACCACCTGGACCTCTAACCCTCACAGCCTTTTTTTGTTCTTGAATATAGTTATTATTTTGTAAAATTGAATATGATCAGTTGTGGACTGGAATCTGTGGGAATAGCACTTGTGACAACATAACCTTAATTTCTTGGCAATGGCTGATAGTGGTAGAAGTGTTGCAGGTGATGTAGTGTTATCGAGTCAAGTTGTATTGTTGCGGTGTTTAACAGCACCTTCACACCTTCCTATAAAGAAACAGTCCTCCACTCACTCTCTTAAAACTCTCTGCATCAAAAGACTTGAAGATTACATCACACACTGGGGATTTACATTGACAAAAATATATAGATTAAAAAGTAAGGCATTGAGAGAGTGCATAGTCTTCATGAAGGCGAATAGTATATAATCTATAGTATAAACACAGTATAATTAAATGATGGCTGCAAGCAGGCCTGTTCACCACTGTGTGAAATCTCATTTGCACAGGGCTGAATCTAGCACAGAGCTGTTTGCATATAGGCAAATGCGATTCGCATTAACTCTTCAGGCAGACTGGACATCAATTAGCTGTTGTGTGGATGGATGCGCCGCTCCACTGGGCTCCATGACTTCCAGTATTGCACTGTTTGTTTGTGTAATACAAGCTCCAGCACATCCAGGCTTTGTTAGGTGATGATGTTCAGGCACATGCTGTTTGTTTGCTTAACCTTTGAAAAGAATGATCCACTAATGCTCAGTTTTAGTTTAGGGTTAGGGTTTTAGTTTTTAACCCTTTAACTGTCACATGAAAATGCAGTATTCAAACTTACATTTTTATAATTCATGAATAAAGTGAAAGTGAAAGTGACAGTGCCTTACTTTTTAATCTATATATTTTTGTCAATGTAAATCCCTGGTGTGTGATGTAATCTTCAAGTCTTTTGATGTAGAGAGTTTTAAGAGAGTGAGTGGAGGACTGTTTCTTTATAGGAAGGTGTGAAGGTGCTGTTAAACACCGCAACAATACAACTTGAATGAAAACATTTTGTAATATGATTTTGATGTACATTTTCTATGGTAATGCAATGTCTGATTTTAAAAGGGTTTTCAAAGGATGAATTTTAAAATTTTAAGTTTTTAACTGATATACTTTCTTATGATTTCTAAAGCGTGATATGGAAAAAGCCAATGAAGAAAGTATTTTTGTGGTCAGAGCTCCTCTTATGAAGTATATTTTTGAGGTGCACTCTTGTCATAAATTAATCTATTACTTTCCCTACATAATTTGAAACACAAAAAAGGTAAAATATCTATTTAGGAGTCTTAGACCTTTCCAACAATATATGAATAAATTCTTAGATTAGGATTTATTTGTAAAATGGTGTAGAAAGTAAACTTAGTAAAAAGTAAAATTTGGAAAAAGTAAACTTAGGCGTCCCACTGAGGGGGTGGGTGACAATTAAGGGGTTAATAATAATGGTAATATTATTTTATAGTATCCATTTGTTTTAAAATATAAAACAAATGAGTTCTCCATGGCTCATTTGTACGATGCCATTTTTAGTGCCACGTAAATAAAAAAAAACCCCACTAAAATTCCGCAATTAAAGTTGTAATATTTCGAGATTACGAGAATAAAGTCGAAATGTTTTGAGAATAAAGTCAAAATGTTTGCAATAGGCTGATATACTCTCAGAATATTATAACTTTTATCTCGTACGAATTCTTTAAATATTTTGACTTTATTCTCGAAACATTTAAACTTTATTCTCGTAATTTTGAGTTTGTTCTCAAAACCTTTCGACCTTATTCTCATTATTTTGACTTTATTCTCGAAACTTTTCAACTTTATTCTCAAAATATTTAGACTTTATTCTCGTAATTTCAACTTTATTCTCAAAATATGAAGAGTTCCGATGCAAAAGCCTCTAAATCCATCTGACATCTTTCTTTAAAAAATGCATTTTTATCAGGCTCCGATGTATAGGTTTCTGTGTAAGTACTGGTACTTCTGATTGGGCTGAGGGTGGGATTTTAGCGAGTTTGAAGTAAAAGTATTTGATGGACGTACAATATGTGTCGAGAGCATTCACTCAGTATCATTATCTCATTTTTGACCGAGATGGCTTTTAGCTGGTTTTGCATCTGAACTCTTCATATTATGACTTTAATCTCATAATTGTAGATTTGTTTTAACGTGGCACTAAAACCCAGTCGTACATTTATCCTCCATTTGTGTGTCTGTAAGAAAGAAAGAAAGAAAAACAACAAAATGCTTGTGGGTGGTTTAAGTTCACAAGTGGGTCAACTTTATGCTTATATTTATGTGTAGGTGTATTTATGATCTGTTACAAACCATGATTATATTTGTGTTGATGCTAATTTACATACTGGCTTTAGTTAAATGAATGAATAAATGTATACCAAATGACCTCTGTTCCCGTTGAGACATCAAAGTATGCTAACAGGCCTGTTTAATGTGGCATTATTGTGACAGACACTGAGGCAAAACTCCCAGAGAAATGAGAGTGCCATTTAAGTTTATGTCCTAGAAGGACCTTGAAAAAAGCATGTGTTTTTGCTAGATAAGCAGAGAGGTCTACTTGATATTTGACTGGAGGTCCACAGCAATATTTGAGGTCACAGTCAAAGAGACTCTTTGGTTTTGGTTTTTAATCCCTAGTTGACCTCTGTTTCTAACCATATTAGTTGGCACGTCACATTACTGCTAATTTGCATAAAGCTGAGTTTTGAGTTCTGTCACAGAGAGTATTTCTGTCATGACAACTCTCGGAAAGATTTAGCATGGTAATGGTTTTGACAATGTTAATGTATTTGGTCTTGGCGGAATAGATCTGCTGCACTGCTGCTGCTGTTGGTTATTGTTGTAGTTGTAGATTATTGCTGCTGCTGTTGCAAGCAAGTACAGGAACTTGCTACTGCCAAAGCATATGGTGATATGGTGATGTGAATATTTAAGACATACTGCTGCTGCACAAATAGCATATAAAATAACCTCGTAGCAGATCTATACAGGTGGAGCTGGGGAAGGAGAAGGGTTTCAAAGGAACTCTGAAGCATGCTACCGAATGCCCAAGTGAATTCTACCAGCCATTTAAATGTTAAGCTGCAAGCTCATTGGTTGCTTACGCAACATGAACCAATCAGCTTGTGCCGAGTTGTATACTCGGGGAATATCATTAGTTACGTTAACAACCCATTAGCCTGCATCATCTAGAGTTTCATGGCAGAACTAGGTATTTCTCTAATGCTATGTCAGTAGTCAGTGCACTCAAAACTGAAAATTCTGTCATTAATTCCTTACCCTCATGTCATTCCAAACCTGTAAGACCTTAATTTATCTTTGGAACACAAATTAAGGTATTTCTGATGAAATCTGAGAGCTTTCTGACCCTGCATAGACAGCAACACAACTGACATGTTCAAGGCTCAGAAAGGTAGTAAGGACATCATTAAAATGACATCAGTGGTTCTGCCTTATTTTTATGAAACAAAAAACAAAAATGAGACAAGAGTTCACACGAGTACCAAGATGCATGTGTGTGGAATATGGAATTACTTTTCTGCAAATAAAAATGAATGTAACTTTTTAAGAAACTTATGAAAATATGACTTGAAGCTGAATAAAATGTCTTTAAAACTGAAAAAAAAATAAAAATAAAAAAAATAAATTAATCACAGGCAAAATCTTTGACTTCCTTTTAAATATACTGCATATCTTGCTAACTGTTTTCTCCTCTTTTTTTTGCTGATCTATATTTACAAATGTGCCTCCATTTACAGTTTTCAAGTTTTCATTTATTACCTTTTTTTTTTTTTTAACTTTCAAGGAAAGTATTTTTCTAAATAAAGGCTGGAAGTGTTGACAGAAGCCCAGGGAAAGTATTTTTCTAAATAAAGGCTGGAAGAGTTGACAGAAGCCCAGTGGTGGTGTAGTTTAAGTCACATGGCCATGGTGTAGTTCGTTTAAAGTCTGCGTTTAGCTTTTTACTTCTGGTGAATGTATTTATACATATCTGATGTGCTCTAGATATATGCATTGATCACTTTTGATGTCAATAAAAGTCTACATTTCATCTGTTCATCATATAAAGTGTTTGTGTAGAATTTTAATTTTTGGCTGAGCTATGACTTTACATACCATGAAATTTGATGTTCATTCACATGAGATAAGGACTCTAGACATTCTAGAAAAAGACAATTTATTCTGTTTTATTCCCCACATGGATGCCACCATGTCTGGAGCATGGTGTAGATATATTTGTAGCAATAGCCAAAAATACATTGTATGGGTCAAAATGATCCATTTTATGCCAAAAATCATTAGGATATTAAGTAATGTTCATGTTCCATGAAGATAGTTTGTAAATTTCCTACTGTAAATATATCAAAACTTGCATTGCTAAGAACTTAACTGGACAACAACAAAGGCGATTTTCTGAAATTCCAGATTTTCAAATAGTTGTATCTTGGCCAAATATTGTCTTATTCTAACAAACAAATGGTTCTGATGTCAAGCATAAATGAACACAAACATAACACAAAAGCCTTGCTATTAAATAACAGAAGTTAAAGGAATCGTTCACCTAAAAATTAAAATTTCCCCATGATTTACTATCCTAGGTGCATGTGACTTTCTCCTTCCAGGCAAATACAGTCAGAGTTGTTTTAAAATTTATCCTGGCTTTTCCAAGCTTTACAATGGTGGTGGATAGTGGCTGATATTTTGGAGCTCCAAAAAGCGCATATATCCGTCGTAAAACTAACCCATATGCCTTCAGGGGGTTAACACATGTCTTCTGAAGCGGATCCATGGGCTTTCATAAAAAAATATTTATATTTTTAAAATTCTAAACTCAAATCACTGACTTCCGGCAACGGCCATATGCGCGTTTGCAAGTTCCTGGTCAGTGTAATGTTACTCCGGTTCAGACAAATAAGGCTGTGCAAAAAAACTCAAGCTCTTCTTCTCTTTTAGTGAAATCCGCTGACATTTTTTTAACTTCTCATTTTCGAATTTTAATTCGCTACCGGCGTTTAGTATTGCTCTATCCTTGTTTGTTTATTCTCACCAGAGATTACACTACAAATGAGGCTTACGTCATACATCGAGTCAGAGGATCTCAACTGAGGCGAACACGCATACGCCGTTGCCGGAAGTCAATGATTTGAATTCATAATTTTAAAAATAGAAATATTTTTGTTAAAAAAATCCCATGGATCTGATTCAGAAGACATGTGTTAACCTCCCGGAGGCATATGGGTTAGTTTTACAATGGATTTATGCGCTTTTTGGAGCTTCAAAATATCAGCCACTATCCACCACCATTATAAAGCTTGGAAGAGCCAGGATAAACAGCTCTGACTGTGTTCATCTGCAAGGAGAAATTCATATACACCTAGGATGGCTTTTGGGTAAGTAAATCATGGGGAAATTTTTATTTTTGGGTGAACTATTCCTTTAAAGGGTACATAACATACACAGTTTCACCTTATCTCATGTTAATCCTGAGTACCTATAAAGTAGTAATGTATCCTTAATATCTCCAAAAAGTCTTTAGTTTTATTATTTTTATAAAAGAAAAATACAGCTTTCCGATTTTCTCCGGAAAAAGCCGAACTTCTGGAGGTGCGCCATGGGCGGAGCTAAGTTCGACGATCACTTGCATTAGGATTGCCAATAAAACAGATATTTGATTCTGTTTCACTTACCATCTGCAGTTCTGAATCATGACCGGGATCTTTTATAGCTGGGACTGCTCCATCTTTCAATAGCAAACAATGTGCAAATCCAGCGTCGAACTGGTCCTTGTATATGAAACATTTATCAACAAACACACACTTGCAAAACTCCATTGCTACCCCGGAAAAAGGAACTGCATCCACTGTTCACATAACGCTGGGTTCTTCAGGAAGCTGAGCAAAGTTATCTTTGCCTTACAACCATAACCGCACTTCTTTAGAGACATTCTTCCCGAGTGAATCCCTTGCAGAGTGCAGCCGAATGAAGCACGTTGATGGGCACGCTCTCTTTCTCACGGTCTAGCCGACGTGATCGCGGGCGCCGCGGGCACGCTTTTCCTGGAGAAATGCTCATCTAAGGAGTTCCACCACCGATTACGTCATTAATGCCAAGAATGAAAAAAAAACAGCCGAAACTTGTACCAACCCGGAAGTAAGATTTTCCGCAAAGAAATTCTCTGTCATTTGTCCAAATTATTTTTTTTTAAACTTTGGTCATGAGAATGCATGAGAATCCAACTCTTTAACACTGTAAACATCTCTGAATATATGAAACACCATTGTACCCTCCCTTTAATGAACAAACTTCATGCATCCATACCAACAGGTGTCAGTAAAAAGTCAAAGCCTATTGAAGCTGATAGGACGAATAAGATACAGCTAAATGCAGGCCTTTTAGGCCTTTATTATTTATTCCTTGGCAGTCCTATTTATTGCCCAATGACTGGGTCAGTGAAATTTATTTCCATAACCTTGTCATCAAACAGCACCATGTTATACTACAGGGACAGTCCCGCTTTGGGATTAAGTGTTCAGGGACATACTGCTGATAGATAAATGATGGTCCCATACAGGGTTTGACTTTGACCCTGTAGTCTTGTGGTTACCAGACCAGATCTCAACCACTATATTACACCCCACAGATTTAAAGACATTCTCACTGCACCTCTAGCATGTTTGTGAAGACAAAGCATAAAATACAGCACTGACAAACACAGTCTCTTACTATACAGTGTAAGTCTCATCTGGTGCTCGTCCTTTCCTCTCTAATACCTGCTTTCAGACTGTAGTCTAACAAACCACTGAAGTGACGTCCCACACACAGGTCTCAGATTACACTAAGAGTCTGCTTTACTCTGATAACCTGTAATTAGAGCTGCCCTGAGTAAAAGCTGTGAAGCTGGGTTGTTATAAATGTTCAACTGCTGCTGTAAGAAGTGTACAAGTTATTTAATTAAACAGTCTTTTAATCCCTCTTAGTTTAAGGCACCATGAAATTCAAATAAAAGTTTTATGGGTGTTAGTGCATGTCTTTTAGCATGGAGGTCAACTGCATGCTAATGCAGGGCTTCCCAGTTTGGGGTTTGTGAACCAGTTCAGGGAACTGCCAGGGGTTTATGACCTAATACAGCTAATAATTGACGTTTACTAAAAATATATATAAAAGAGATATATTTTTATACCATGCAGCCCTTAACTAAGAACAAAGAAACATAAATATGCAAACTTTTTGTTAAAGGGAACATCAGATGCAAAATTCACTTTTACATGGTGTTTGCATATAAATGTGTATTACACTACCACCCTACAATAATAAAAATCCATTCAGTCCTTTTTTAAATCTCCAAAACACCTAAACAGTCTTTATTATCAAGCCGTTTTAATTTTCTGAGCAGTATGACATCATATTGCTCAAGCCCCACCCATGACTGTTGACTAAATGTCCCGTATTAGCATATTCCCTCAGCCAGTTTTATGCTGTCTGCCATTTTCTTCGCATTTGAGCAGCTGTAGTGCCAACATTGTCTCTTAAACAATGCAGGTGTTTTGTAGTCGGATGTAAAAGTGAACAAAAGAGGAAAAGAGAGGGGTGGGGTGAGCCATAGCTCATTATCATTTAATAAAACAGGTCGCTGTGAACAGAGCTACTTTTGACAAGGTACAAAGAGTGTTGTTTTACACGACCATCAAGGAATTTTAACCAAAGTATTTTGCAGACATTTCATGAAGACCCTACATAACCAACTTGTAAAAAATGGCCATCCAATGTCCATTTTAAAATATTAGAAATATTAAAAATTGTATTTTTTAATATTATTTAAAATCTCAGGGGGTACTTCAGGTAAATAGTTAACAAAAAACTCTGGAAATCCTTTTGCAGGCATACAAAATTCACTTTTAACAGATAATACACATTCAAATGGTCCCTTTCTTTTTTGGGAAAATGTGCCAAAAATTTTGACTCATCCGGCACTGCACAGATTTTTGTCCAATTAAATGCTTTCTAGAATTAGAACGACCCTACCCCTAATACCACCTCCTATAAAAGCTTGTATGTGTTTCAGAGCAGAGTAAATAATGCTATTTTAATTTTTAATGAATTTTAAATCACTAGATTTCACACAGTGTGGAATTTAAGGCCTATTTAAGGCCTAAGTTTGAATTGTTGAAGGACAGTGTATCTATTAAATAAGTGTTTCATTTTTTTCAATAAGCACATATCTTTTCATGCATAATTCACACAATTTCAAGAAACATCATACCCTTTTCGCTTATTTCAGTTAATGTCAGAAAACTAGCCAGTAGTAGTACTGACAGTGTTGTGTAAACATGGCTGAAGACGAAAAAGAGGAATAGATTAACCAAATCAATTGAGTGAGTCATTTATGCTGGAATGATTTTTCGAAACTTTTCTAACCTATTCGCAAAATGATTCACTGTTTTGGAGAGCTCTGAACGGATCACGTATCGAAAATCATTTGATTTAGATGGAAACTTTGCATATTGCAAATCATTTGATTTAGATCGGAACGGGTTTGTGAATCATTCTGCAAATTAAATGATTGGCAATATGCAAAGTTAGATCTAAGTCAAATGATTTGCAATTTGCCCTCTGAGTCCTGATATGAAATGATGGTCCATGAATGATTATTCAGATCGGGTCTTCAGAGTGTGGATCGCAAACCTTTTGGTTTAGATCGGAACTTGGGAGTGGGGTTCGCGATTCATTTGATTCAGATCGGGACTTTGGAGCACGCATGGTGAATCACTTGTTTCAGATTAGAATTTCGGAGTGATTTTGTGAATCTTTTTGTCTGATTTCTTTTTTCTTAAACAGTAGAAAACACCAAACCATTAAGGCAGTACAAAACAAAGAAAAAAGAAAAAGTATATACTAATAATGTTAAAAATGTAAAAAATTATTACATAATGTCATAATTACAAGAGAAACTTTTACATGGTCTTTACAGTGCTGCAGTTTTTAGCATCATTTCCTTTTTTTTTTTTTTACAGATGTGAATTGTATAAAGTAGGTGTAATTTGCATAGATTTAGCATCTCAAGTTAAAACACATCAAATAAATATTTAATATTTTAATATGATAAGATTTAGGGTTTTGTAAGAGCTGAGCAGTATGGATGTTGTATTTGTTATATAATGTTGCTTCAGCACCCCCTCAGGATACTCGCTTCGGAGGTTTATTCAAAATCCAAATCTCTCTGTCATGTCCTGTTCAGGCCTGTCAGAATAGAAGTTAAGTAAGACCATTCACTCAGCTGTTAAATATTCATGATGCCGTATCACATCCTGGGAACATGTATAACTTACGCTGTCAGATACCGTCTACGTCTGTCTTCCTGTTCAATGCAGTTCTAGTTTCATCACGGGGAGTTTTTGGACTGGAGCAGAAAGCAAGCTCTGTTTGAATAGATCTGGCTCCACCTTCTGGCTCTCACGTTGAACTGCGGCTTATCTTCCCCAACAGATGGGGAGTCTTTTTGGGTTATTTTTTGCTTTTGGAGTGACTTCATTGCATAATGTTGTTCCAGAGCCTTTCACATTTATGTTACAGTAACGTCAGAATAAATCCCAGCCATAATGTCCAGCTATGCATGATGCTGTCGGTCATATATGTGAGTGTTTTCATTTAAATTATTGATTGGATGTCTGAAAAGCGTATTCGTGGGCTTACTGATTAAACATGACTCAAGATATAAGTCAGGGCTTTTCCGCATACAAAATTTAAAGGGATAGTCCACCTCTGTTAATACCCTCTTGTCTTTCCAAACCCATATGACATACTTTCCTCTGAGGAACACTAGGAGATTTTTTTTTTTTCATATAATGAAGCATGAAGTCGTCCATATGTGACTCATGAACTATATTCCAAGTGAAGTAATCCAACATGACATCAGATATGGCCAAGATACATATTCTGAGCGCTTTTTTCTCTCGTACTCTTTGTGCAGAGTTGCATTTAGTCTGCAGGATGTTCATGTGAGTTCTTACTCTATGTACAAGATCTTATTTCCTTTGCTTCTAAATTCTCCATCTGGAGCTGTTCCACAGTCTTCCAAGAGTGTGTTTTCTCATTTAGAGCTGAAAATGGGCTCGTACTGTAAATGCCGCCAGCTGGTTTTGCATGCAAACACCATCTTGACCAAGGACGTGTGTGTGTGTGTGTGTGTGTGTGTGTATGTGTGTATGTTAATGCAAAGTGCTGACAGCATGCAGAGCAAACTATTATTGACATACAACCTTATGTTGAACATTTGGAATTGCATGCTCACTAAAGATCGAAATCTGTGGAAAATTGCAAATCATTAGTTGGTTTATGCATTTGTCATTAATTCATCATTAATTATAATACAACATTTTAGTGTGTGTCTCGCACATTCTCTGTATAAATTGAAATATTTCTCAGCACATTGGCTGGTGTTGTTTTTGAAGACTGATAATGATTATTAATGGGCTTTTCAACTGACGAAAAGCAAAGTAAACAGTAGACGGAGAGTTTTTAGTTTTTATGTTCTCAAAAAATATATTTTTTTTGTGTAGGGAGTTTTTTGACTTCTTATTTTGAGCAGGGAGAGCTGTGATAAACAGAAGCTATTTTTATTTTCCACTGAAGACTCAGAATCTGCACTGTTTTTGAAGATTTTTTTAAATTATTATTTAAATAGGACAGTGTAGAGCAGGGTTCCTCAAATCTTATCCTGGAGGGCCAATGCACTTCAGAGTTTAGCTCCAACCCTAATCAAACTCCCCTATCTGTGATTTTCGAATGATCCTGAAGACACTGATTAGCATGTTCAGGTGTGTTTGATTAGGGTTAGATCTAAACTTTTCAGGAAAGTGGATCTCGTGGGCCAGATTTGAGGATCCCTGGTGTAGAGTGAGATGGGCGGCACTGCAAAGGACCAAAAGCCAAGAATCAAACTTGGGTCAGTTTAAGCTGTTCTGTACTGTGTGTCAGAGCACTGCCTCTGAAGCTAGCTCTGAGGTTTAACAGCAAGAAAAATGATGTATTCAGTAGAGAAATATTATAAAACATTTTATTTCCATCCATTTAACTTGTCACAACCTGAACTGAGCTTTTTATATTGTTTTTGAACAATACTGGTTGTGTGCTGGACACTGGCCTTGGCTTTAAACAGGGGAAAGATCAAGAGATTAACCTGTAATTTGAAATTTCTTTGAAAGAGATTAAGCCTTATTGCAGTATTGTGTGTGTGTGTGTGTGTGTGTGTGTTTGTCTATGTGTGGGTTTGAGAGTTATAAATCACACAGCTGTTCACTGTTGACTGACAGATCCATTACTTGCTTGAGCACCTGAGAAAAGCCTTTTCTTCCTCTTTTGGCTCTCTCTTGCTCTCTCTTTTCAAAATATACACTATCGCTCAAAGTTTGTGGTTGATATATGCATTATACAGTTGAAGTCAAAAGTTTACATACACCTTGGAGAATCTGCAAAATGTTAATTATTTGACCAAAATAAGAGGGATCATACAAAATGCATGTTATTTTTTATTTAGTACTACATGAATAAGATATTTCACATAAAAGGTGTCCACAAGAGAAAATAATAGCTGGATTTATAAAAATGATCCTGTTCAAAAGTTTACATACCCTTGATTCTTAATACTGTGTTGCTACCTAAATGATCCACAGCTGTGTTTTTTAGTAATGTTTTTTTTTTCGTTGTTTGTCCCTTGTTTGTCCTGAACAGTTAAACTGCGTGCTGTTCTTCAGAAAAGTCCTTCAGGTCCAACAAATTCTAGCAAATTCCAGCAATGACTGCATGATTATAAGATCCATCTTTTCACACTGAGGACTACTGAGGGAGTGAGGGACTAATATGCAACTATTACAGAAGGTTTGAGCCTCATATTGTTGATAAGGGTTCAAATACACAGAAATGCTGAAAAACCACAAAATTTTTGTGGGACCTGAAGGGTTTTTCTGAAGAACAGCAGGCAGTTTAACTGTTCAGGACAAACAAGGGACAAAAAAAAAAAAAGGGGTCATTTTTATACGTTTTTATAAATTCAACTATTATTTTCTCTTGTGGACTATATGTAAATGTATTTTATGTGAAATATCGTATTCAGGTCAGTACTAAATAAAAAATATCATGCATTTTGTATGATCCCTTTTATTTTGGTAAAATAATACATTGCAGATTCTGCAAAGTGTATGTAAACTTCTGACTTCAACTGTATATTTTTTTGAAAGACGTCTAATATAATTTTATTTCAGTGATAACAAATCTGATTTATTTCTTTTTGAATTTACCTATTTTCATTTTCATTATTACTCTAGTCCTGAGTGTCACATGATTGTCCTGAGTGTCACCTTTAGAAATCATTCTAATATGCTGATTTGCTTATCAAGAAACATTTCTTTCTTTTCAATTTCGAAAACAGTTGTGCTACTAATTATTTTGGTGGAATTCTTGGTGGGGTTAATTTGGTGAGATTTTTAGATGAATAGAAATGTAAAAGTACAAAAACAGTATTTAATTAAAATGGAACTCTTCTGTAACATTCTAAATGTATTTACTGTCACATACCTGAGCTCCTGTAAGCTCTTCATCAGCAGTATTTAGGTGTGACATAATGCTTTTAACAATAAAGCAAACGAATGTTCCTTTGTCCACAGAACTGAGGTTCAATTAGGGAAAAGCGATATCATCTGTCCTTCCTTTTAGTCCACAGTTTCTTATCATCTCAGACACATGCTCTGGTTGTTGTACGCTCATGTTGAACGTGAAAATTGAAAACGGCATCCCAGCCATTCTAATGGTTTAGAATTTGGATGCGAGAAGGAACAGATTGTTAAGAACTACTACTTTAAGTTAAGTACTAGGCACACCTTACTGCTGTTTTATTAATAGCAACTAATTACCTAAGTTGAATTCATTGTAATTGCTTGGAATGCCATTTAAAACTGAAGAAAATAGGAGGTTTGGTTGTTATGTACCAAATTATGTCTTGGGAACAGTTACCAGTATCTATAAATCATCTGTTTATTTCCTTAAAGCTAATAAAAGTATCTACTTCACTCAAAAATTAGTACAGAAAAAAAGTATGTTTAAGTATGCCATAATACAGAAGCTTGTTTTCAACAAAAATTATATTGTGACTTTTTATCTCACAATTCTGACTCTTTTTTTTTTCTCAGTTGCATGATACAAACTCGCAATTCTGACTTTTTTCTCACAATTGCGAGTTATAAAGCCAGAATTGTGAGATATAAGCTTACAAATGTGAATTATAAAGTCAGAATTGTGAGATATAAACTCACAATTGTAAGAAATAAAGTTGACAAAAACCCAGAATTCTGACTTTATTTCTTGCAGTTGCAAGTTTATATCTCACAATTCTGACTTTATAACTCACAATTGCGAGTTTGTAATATCAAACAATTCTGAAATGTAAACTTGCAATTGCGAGAAAAAAGTTAGAACTGTGAGATAATTTCCAATTACTTTTTTTTTTTTTTATTTAGTGGCTGAAATGGGATTCCATACCATAAGGTATGCATGATCTATTTCAGGATATTTAAAACCATACAATAATTTTGAACAGACTGAGTTAAGTTGTTATTGACTTTAAATTTTCATCTTTGCTCCTAAACCTTGTTCATAAACCTTCAAATCTGCCACTTGCAAGAACTCATGAAATTAATAGATTTTTTTTCAAAACAAATCCATTTTTACTTGTAAGCTAAACTTTGTTTGGACTAGTATGCATTATTATTAACATTATTATTATTATTATTATTATTATTTATTACTATTACTATTACTATTATTGTTAACAACAAATAATAATATTAGGAATAGTAAGTTTTGACTTTGTGAATATAACTATTTTTATACTACTACTGCTACTACTAAAAATGACATTTTCTGAAATTAACAGCTTCTTCATTTACTCTTTTGTTGTATAGAAGAGTGAGCTAAATAATCCTTGACATTAGGATAAATATCGCTTGAGTTCTATTATAATATTAATAATGAAGATTTCAAGTGATATGAGTAAACAAGATAAGAGTAATTCTGCTTCAGAGAATATACTACTGATACAGTACTTTCAACAGTACTTTAATCATTGAGCGCAATAAAGGGATGGGTTGCTCTAGAAGAATAATGTCAGACAATGACTCTGGTTTTTAGATTCTAGCAGGCTTAAAAAAATAATCTATTATCAACATGGTAATTGTGCATTCTCAAAATGTATACTCAGTGGTCAGATATGCAGATTGTTCCCGACATTAGTAGGAAAGCCTGTATACACTTAATTAAATCATTGTGTGTGAGTGTGTGAGTGTGTGGGTGGGTGTGTTCTAGAAACTGGACAGGTGAGAGGTGTAGTTTTAGTCACCACTGATGATTCTTCAGGCTCTGACATAAACATATGCATGAGTCAAATCACATTAGGCCAGGCTGCTCATGTGGGTGAGGTGGGTTCAAGTCCCATTTGTGTCATTTATTGGAACCTGGAATTCATAATTTTCCTTTCCTTTCTATGTAATCACTGTCCATTAAAATGTTTCCATGGAATGCCTGGATACTGGATTCTGATTGATTGGCTGGCAGGTATGCAGTAAAACCGTTAAATGCACAGGTAGTTCCAAGTCACTTTAATCTGAAAGCTAATAAAAGTATTTACTCCACTCAAAAATTAGACACAACAAAAGTAGTGGCTAAGTATGGCTGTCAAGCTAAAAAAAAACAAGTACTGAAAAAAGTATGTTTAAATATGCCATAATACAGAAGCCTGTTTCCACCAAAAATGTTATTGTGACTTTTTATCTCACAATTCTGACTTTTTTCTCTGAATTGTGAGATATAAACTCGCAATTCTGACTTTTTTTCTCTCAGAATTGTGAGATATAAACTTGCAATTCTGACTTTTTTTTCTCAGAATTGAGACACAAAGTTGCAAATGTCAGATAAAGTCAGAATTGCGAGATACAAACTCATAATTGTGTTATAAAGTCAGAATTGCATGACATAAACTCACAATTGCAAGAAATAAATTAAGAATTGCAACATAAATTCACAGAATTCTGAGATGTAAACTCGCAATAAAAGTCAGAATCCACAATTTTCCTTTCTTTTCTATAAAATCACTGTCCATTAAAATGTTTTATTCCATGGAATGTTTGGACACTGGATTCTGATTGATTGGCTGGCTGGTATGCAGTAAAACCGTTAAATGCACAGGTAGTTCCAAGTCACTTTCATCTGAAAGCTAATAAATGTATTTAGTCCACTCAAAAATTAGACACAACAAAAGTAGTGGCTAACTATGGCTGTCAAGCTCAAACAAACTAAGTACTGAAAAAAAAAGTATGTTTAAGTATGCCATAATACAGAAGCCTGTTTCCACCAAAAATGTTATTGTGACTTTTTATCTCACAATTCTGACTTTTTTTTCTCAGAATTGCATGATACAAACTCGCAATTCTGCCTTTTTTTCTCTCAGAACTGTGAGATATAAACTTGCAATTCTGACTTTTTTTCTCAGAATTGAGACATAAAGTTGCAATTGTCAGATAAAGTCAGAAATGCGAGATACAAACTCATAATTGTGTTATAAAGTCAGAATTGCAAGATGTAAACTCACAATTCAGATTTTTTTCTTAGAATTGCATGATATAAACTCACAATTGCAAGAAATACATTAAGAATTGCAACATAAATTCACACAATTCCAAGTCACTTTAATCACCTAGATACTAGATCACTATATTATATTCCTCAGCAACGAGGTGGTAAAACCACTGTTTTTAAATTAATTGTATAGAGTGCAGCATTCAGGTAATACGCACAACTGTCATCTCTCTCTCTCTCTCTCAATAGATAATTTATTGAAATAAATGCTATAATTCATTCAAATAAATGTGATCTTACCGCACTATTTCATCTCTGTGCCTGATTTGATGCTGGTAGAATCCTAGAGATAATATGCCTAACTGACGAAAATAAGTCATTTTTAGCCATTCGGTCAAATACTGCGCTGCAAAGAGCAATACTAGTCTGTAAATTTACAAATGACCATGAAATAAGTGGGAGGCAACCACCCTCCACTTTGTGTCCAGAGGTTATTAGCCTCCACGTCGTGCATTTAAAATCCTTTAATGTGCGGCAAACCGTTGATTATCCCGTGCGAAAAGGCCAAAAATAAACCTCAAATACAAACTGAATAATAGCAGCCTTGAATAAGAATGAGCTGCGCCATTTGAATAGACAACTGTCATGCACCCTAAATTTCCTGTGTCTGTCAGTCTGCTGTCGTTGATTGCAGACACGTCTGCATTTGTGTGTGTGTTCTTGTAAAGCATGAGTGAAGAAATCAGGTCTGTGCACTCATTTCCTGACTCAGCACTTCACTGCCATCTGTCTTGTTCTTCTCTCCCTGATTCCTCTCTTGTACATTTCCCTGACTTACTTAAATAAGGATAACACTGAGTTTCCACATCTTTCAAGTTCGATCGAGAGAGACGCAGCAGAGCGTGAAATTAAACCTCAAGAGTTCCTCAGTTTAAGAATTTCTAGTCATTCTAATGTGGTCTCATATTGTTCATGCTACTTTAACTTACATTAACTAAACAGAAGTTTGTCTCTCTTTGTTTTCACAAATAACAGCTGTTTTTATTCACGTCTTTTGAAATCTGTATGCCTTTTTATTTTGTGCCACCTGAATATAATTATTTATAAGAATGTCCAGGCTGTGCTATTTGAATGATGACTTTACTTTTAGTTGGTTCCTTACACAAATCTGTCATATGGGTTCAGAAGACTGTAAATATAAAACACAAGTCATATGGACTATTTTCATGGTGCTTTTTGTTGCGTGACAGCCCCTGGTCCACATCAACTGGATAAGAACATGCTCAAAATGTTCTAAAACTGCTAACTGTTGAGTCCAGTAGATGGTAACAGTTGGGACATTGTTTTTAACAACTTCTCAAAGGTGACATATCGTGAAAATATTTTTTCCCTGTGTTTAAGTGCTATAACGCTCCTCAAGTGCTCCTCAGAGGACACAAGAAAGGATATATTTATTTATTTACTATATATTACGCTGCTGCTACACTGATCTAATATAATAGCATGACATTTCATTCCCAGCTGTTTATCTTCTCAGACATAACTGCCTTTTTGTAACTCATGTGTGTTTTTAGCATAAACTTGTGTGTATTTGACAGTTTAAGCACAATAAGACTGGAAAGAGAACTTAGTGTGTTTAGTACTCACATGCCATGTGATAGCCACTTTCTGTGCTCGTGCTTTGGATGTGTGCTCTCAGAAAACCCTAGTTTAAACTAAAATGCCTTTAAAACACACAATTTCAGCACAACAGACGTGATAATCAAAACCAAACAGACATTTTTTAAGCAGAGTATCTGAGGCGCAAGCTTAAAAGTACAGCTCTATTCTGGAAAAGGGGTGAGGAGCAGCAGCTCATTTGCATTTAGAGACATGCACGAAAACAGTGTGTTTCTGCTTTCACTCAAAATTGCCAATTTCAAAATGATATAATAAATGATTTGTGGTGTATTTTGAGCTGAAACTTCACAGACACATTCTAGGAACAAATGAGACTTTACATTTTGTAAAAAGGGGCATAATAGGTCACCTTTAAAGAAGAGAACAATAAATATTCACTTTGGCTGTGTCTGAAATCGTAGGCTGTCTGAGTACTTCTTGTGAATATATGAATTTATCCAGATGTCCTACATTTGTCATTTTGTCTGTCACTTGATTGTCACTTGACAAGGGATTGTAAATTGCTCTTTGCATGAGCACGTCAGAATCAACGTCAAAATGATGTGAATATTGTCACGTGCTGTTTGTATGTGAGTGTGTTTATGATGGGTGTGTGTATATATGTTCAGGCAAAAGCACAAATTTGACTTCTCCATAGGGAGACATTAGTGGTTATCCCGGAACGTTTATATACACACCAAAAATGCACAGGATATATATGCGTTTTCATAAACAAACATGCCATAAACGTAATTACTGTAATTTCTCAATTTCCTAGTCTCAAGTAAACAATCTCAGTCCCTTTAATGTGTTTTGAGCCATAACTCGACGCACACACGCATCCCCATTTTAATCAAGCACAATTACGGAGTATAAAATCTGAGAAACAAATGTCCTTTGTGACAGTATTCTGAATGCTATATATAATTGTTAATGCAATGAATATATTTTTAATGATTCCTGTCTTTTAATGTAAATATCAAATAACTTTTTTAGTGGGTACAATAGTTGACTTTTTCTGTGGAACACAAGAGATTTTTGAAGAATGTTTCAGTGTTTCAGTATATATAATATAAAAAAACACTGAGACATTTTTTTTAAATCATCTTCTTTTGTGTTTCACAGCAGAAAGGTTTGGAATGGCATGAGGGTGAGTTAATTATGATAGAATTTACAATTTTGGGTGAACCATTACTTGAATTCATTAAAACAAATTGCTGGGCGAACTGTAACAGCTGGAGGAGAATGTTTTGAGACATGATTTTAAAAAGTAAAAATACAGTTAGCTTGACACACCATCTTATAGTGGAGCTAATAGTGTGAGATTAAAAAAGTAATACAAAATGTAATAAAAAATGGTGATGTGATGCAACAGCCATCTGATTCTGCTGCAAGTGTACATAGACAAACTATGAAAAAACATATCAAGAGGAATACAGTATGTTAACAGCCCCTGTTAACATGATTCATTTATAAATGCAATCAATAAGGCTGAACTGAAAGAATGTAACTTTAAGGTATAGTTCACCCAAAAATCTAAATTCTGTTAACATTTATGTCATTCTCAAACTGTGTCTTTTGTGTTCAGCAGTTAAAAAAATATCATACATGTCGCTCTTGAAACAATACGGAAGTGACTGAAGCTGCAGTTCATCGGCTGGCCGCTTGAGGCTGGCTCCAAAAGGGAGCAAATCCCCATAGACTCTCGTGTTAAAATGTTCAACTTTATAACAGATAAAAACATGTTTATAGCCTGGTACAAAAAGTGGTTTTGGTTTTTACAGCTAGTTTTGCCCTTCATGACAACTCTGAGGAGGGTGAATTTTTTTCTAACTCACCTGTTTAAATTATATTAAGCATTAAAATTCGGCATAATTAAGGGCGTGGCCACTTGAGTGACAGGTGTCAGGCAGCCGTCACATTACCTCAGCTTATTCCAGCAGTTGAACTTGGCATCTCAGCCGTGTTATTGCGTTTGTTTTTTCTTAGGGTGTTACTTTATCAGGATTATTTTAATAAATTTAAAGACCAGACATCTTAGCTCCACCCACGTCCAGCCTCTTTGTCCATTTTCTATTTTCCTGGAGTGACGCGCTGCCAAAATGGCGACGACAGGCCCCGCCCAACTTTTGCTTCAAAAACGCTCTTCAGAAACCTACGGGTGACGTCACTGACACTACGTCCATGTTTTTTACAGTCTATGGTTTGAACGACATGAGGGGGAGTAAAATATGACCGAATTTTCTTGTTTGGCAAACTTTCTCTTTAAAAAATGTCACTTGTCTACAACAGATAAAGAAAAAGTCAGACATTGGCTTAGACAACGGAGCAGACCTGTTTTCAGGAAAATACTAGATTCTGTGCTGTAGGAGAGACTCTATAAATACTGGCCTATTATGTGGTCGTGACTGCTGAGAGAGGGAGGGATGCTATGATTAGGCTTGTTAAGGTTGTGTTTCAGGCGGCGGCACAATCATCTCCCCTGTATGACTAATAGAAGTGTGAGGAAACTTCCTGCTCTAAGCTGATCATACACTAATAAGGGAGCGAAACGCTTTTCCTTGGAGGCACTTACCAACTTCACAAGAGTAAAATGAGACTGAGTCATTTTAAGTGCTTAAGTTATAAAGAAAAGTTAGAGTGTTTTTTCGTTGTGGGTTGACTGTGGCATAGTGGTTAAATATCTTGGCTAGTGGCTGTGATGTTGGATATTCGAGCTCTGTAAGCAATTGTGGGATTGTAAAGCAGAGTGGCTTTCTCCTGTTGAAAGCAGCAAACATGGCATACTTGTGTACTAGCCATGTGCTCTCATTTCCAGCCAGAAACACAACAAAGCAGATGGTGTTTGCCATGTTTGCGCTCACACTCAGTCTTCCGTTCTCCTTTGTGGACAGCATGAGTAAGGAGCCCAGATAGACACAAACAGCATGTGTCTCACAGGCAATGGCACAGGATTAGTTTTATGACATTTTTAAATCATTCAAACTATGCAGATAGACAACTTTTTCACATAAACTGTCAATTTGTCAACACTGTCAACACAGACTCCTGTACTTGTTGGTAATTAAATATATTGTTATATAACCAGTGCATCTTGCATGATAAAACTGGCACTTTATACTACAATTATTGTTGATTCTCCCTGTTGAATAAACAGTATATGCTGGTTAGGTATGTTTTGAAGCATGGTAGCTGGTTTGAGCTAGTTTAAGCTGGTCTTTAGTTAATCATGAGCTGGTTTATGCTGGTCCTGAGCAACTAGCTCCTGCTCATTTTCTTCTTAATTGCTTATTTTCCTCTATTGTAAGTTGTTTTGGATAAAAGCATCTGTTGAATGAATAAATGTAAATAATTTTGGATTATATTTCAGGTTTTAATACAGTTCTTATTTCAAATATTATGAAATAAAATGTGCTTTTGAAAGTAAATTTAAATGCAGTGTGATATTACCATGTGCTATTCAAATGTTTGGGGTCTGTAAGATTTTTTTGATGATCCTGCTCATCAAGGCTGCATTAATGTGATTAAAAATAAAAAAAGTATGCTGTGTAATTTTATAATTTAAAATATTTCTATTTTAATGGATTTTAAAATGTAATTTATTCCTCTGATGGCAAAGCTGAATTTTCATGGAATCCTTTAGAAATCTCTCTAATGCACTGATTTGGTGCTCAAAACAATTATCAGTGTTGAAAACATTGCTTTGTTTTTGCTGCTTAATATAGTGCTGGGCGGTATGACCAAAAATTCATATGATGGTATTTTTCAAAATTATAATGGTTTCACGGTATATGACGGCATTTTTTTTTTTTATGCATAACCGGGTGTTAACCACATTTTCTACTGATTGAGTGAGGAAATACTGCAGTAGATTGACTTAGAATGCCCTATTTTACTGCCATGATAAATGAGTATTGTAGAAAAAATGCACACTAGTATTAATACAGGTTTGCAAGGCTTCACAAAATGATGCCATTTACAAAGAGGTGGTACTCATGAATCTAATTAAGTGAAGGAATCAGAATGCATGACAGTTGCGGTCAAAATACAGAACTTTTTTATTGTGCAAATTTCGCAAACTTAAAAAATATATTTTGTAAACCACCTGGCAACTACACAATGTAAACAATCCCCATCCCCTATAACTGCAAAGTTTAAACTTCTTTAACAACTGTAAAAGTATGCAAAGGCAACTTGTACACATAATATTTAAACAAATAAATAGAAAAGGTGTGCAACTTGCATTAATAATACTATTCCTTCATGTTTAAGCCTAGGTACACTACATATACAGTACCTAGACAGTCATAGACAGTACCTCTAGAAAACGCGTCTTTAATTGACATCTGAATCGACTTTTCTTTTGCTTTTGCAGTGTAATTAAGTGGCCATTGAAACAGAACGCTTCTTTGCGTCTAAAAACGCGAGACGCAGCGCTCAGGAATGGTTTAAAAAAAAAACGCAGCATAGAATGCGAGGGTCTCGAGACGCGCTTTTGAGACGTGATACAATAACGACAGTAAGTGTCATTTTCAGTATATATACATTCAGTGACCGAGATATTTCTCTCCAAGCTCCTTTTTTAAAGAAGAAGTTGTGATAATCAGTTGAAGAAATGTTATATAATTCAGGGTATCCGGACACAGCCGCTATGAGCGCCTCCTCCGCCATGTTGCCGTCAAATAAAACAGTTGTCATGCCAACTTGCTAATGTAAACAGAAGCTCGCAACGCTTGCCCTGCACCCGAGTTCTTCTGAGTTCTTCACTGCTTTGGAAATGACATTGTTGATGAGCGGCGCTGTGCGTAAAAGTTGAAGTAAGGAATAATTGACGACGGGCCGTTGAATTAAATATAGTAATTGACTTCGGTCCACTGAATTCCTAGAAAATAATGCACACCCGAGGTGTAACGGCCACTCCGTTTTTAAGTTGTTAATAGTCAGAGCAGCGCTAACAACATTAGCGTCTTTAGTGTCTGTTCTTCACTTCGGTGCTGACTGTTATGTGTGTGCGTCTGTTAGAGAGAGTGGAGAAATAGCGTACATAATAAAACTTAATTTTACAGCAAAAACATGGAAGAAATCTGTCGTTTCTTTGTATTGTTTGTATCTGTATGTATTTGTTTGGCCAGTGTCGTTGTGGGTTTTGATTATTTTGCTGTTTTAGGCTGTAAGGACCATTGAAATAACTGAAATAGTGTGGCGAAGTGATATAAACATGTAATGCGGTTATGTTTCATCTTCTTTTAATGGTGGTTTGCAAACTAAACACTTTGGTGCCCTAGCATTTAATGAACGCATGCAAAGTGCATTTACTTTTGCATTACTTCTTTAATAATGTGTGATTTCAGCTCAGTAATCCACCAGCTCCGCAAACACTCGGAAACATAGCTACGCCAAAATCTTGCTTTGCCTACTTTCACATCGATTGGTTGTCGCCCGGCGTTTTTCGCTCGAGATTTGCATAAAGTTGCGGAATGCCCAACCTTTTTGACGCTCCCAGCAGCTCTCAATGCTTTCTCAGTGCCGCTTTCAATCCCATAATGCACCACGAGAGCGTTTAAGCTCAGCTTCCATAGGAATTAATTGAAAACGCTCGCTACGTGCCAGTGGAAACGCACCGTAACGTTCATGCACGTCCATCAAGAGCGTTTACATAGAAAAACAATGGAAAAGTTGCGCATTGGAATAGAAAAACGCATTCTGTGTGAGAAGCTGTGAACAGTGCAACAGTTAAAAGCGACCCCTCTCAAACAGTGTCGCGCTGCGCGTGTTCCGAATGTTGTTTAAGCGACATACACCGGTATTGCGGTATATTAAAAATTCATATGATATAAAAAACGAAAACCGGTATTCGGTATGAACCGGTATACCGGCCAGCACTAGCTTAATATCTTTTGAGGAAACAGTGATACTATATATTTCTACTTTTAAACAAAGTAAGTGTTATCGAAAACAAGTATTCTGTGATAAAGTAATCCTTATGAAACCAACGCGATGTTCAGTCTACCCCCTGGAGCTGATTATCTGTAATTAGTTGACGCCCATGAGTTAGCTTCGCTTTCATATTACAGTTAGCCACGTGAGAAGCGTGGGAGGTAAACGCCCACATCACCTTCAACAAAGCAGCAAGACTTTTCGTCAAGTTTATCTGGGTTACTGTTCATTTCTAAAAGAAGACCTGCTGAGAGGAAAAATCTTATATTTACCTCATCAGAAGAAGAATGCGATGTGACGTGTGGTGGAACCAACAGGATATTATTACATGTAAGTCTTTCTTTTATTAGCCTACTTGCATTCGCTGTTATTGTGTTACTGTGACAGACTAAGTTGTATTGTACTTGTTAGAGTTGTTCCAGACTATAATTCCTGACTACATCAAGCGAAACGTTTGAGCGTTTGAACGAGTGAACAAGATGATTTTCACATCATTTTGTAGAAAAAAACTCTGGCCTACCACATCCAGTTCTCAAAAGTCTTGTGAACAAATTTTCTGTATGTGTTTCCTATTTTAGTGACTTTAATTTTTTAGTTTTTCACTAACCACGCATAAACGTTGTTTTCTCAAAAATACAAACATGCATATTATTGTAGCCCAGTTTGTGCTGATTACAATATCATCTGACTTTAGCCAGTAATATGTTTTTAAGATTCTGAAAAATGCACAAATGTCAGGGCATGTCAAAACTTCTCCAGGGCCCAAAAACACCCTCAGACCCCAGAGGGTTAAATGGGACATCAGATGCCATTTTCCACAAGTTGATATGATTCTTTAGGGTCAACCTGAAAAGACTATAACATACTTTGGTTAAAATTTCTCATTGGTAGTGTAAAAACAACACCCTTTTTATTTTGTCCCTTTTTACTTTGACCCATTTCAGTGCATGTCCCTTTAAATGATATTGAGCTACTGCTCACTCCACCCCTCTCTTCTGTTCAAAATGACTATAGCCTATAGTCTATAACAAACACTTTTATTAACCTCTAGAAAGACAACCTTAATGTAGTGTAGTCGGCGCAACAAAGCGACCATTGCAAATTATTTGGGGAACAACCTTTTTTTAGCAAAACCTACTTTGAACAGTAATATACAACTTCTCACTGCTTCTTGCTGGTTCAGCTGATATTTTCTCTGCACTGCTGTCATTTCAGAGAATAATTCAACAAAAACACCTTGAGTATAGACTCCACAACAGAATGAATACGTCAAGACTTAACTCATTCACAAGCACCTACACCACAACCCTGCTATTACTGCAGTTCCAGGGTGCGTGTACGACACGATACTTGATTTTGTTCGTGTCAAACCTATAAAATTTTAATTATGTTTTATAAATTGTATGACGCATGTAGCAGAATATTTGCAACTTGGTGAGTCCAATATATAATATGAGTCAGTAAGTGTTGATGAAGCTTTGACTACTTGAGCTTTGACAGAAGGTTATGTGAGATAGTGAGGTAGTGCTATGCACAATCTGTGCTGAGTCTAATGCAATTGTAAATTAGCGTTCGTGCTGATATCTACAGCGGGAGATGAAAGAGCCACACAGCGATCCTCTCAGGATATTGTTTGCAGAAGTGGAGGTTGCACAGATGACAGATGATACTTGTTATTTCTTATGCCACTTTCATTAGTATAACCTAGAGAGAAAGTGCAAGCGCAGTCATTTGAATGCTTACTCACAACCCACTAAACACACACACCGTTGCAGGCGTCATGCTGACAGTCTGTATGATATCTGATGCTTACCTGCTCAATGAGTCAGACACTCTCTTGTTCCTCACTGTAACCCATTTAAGCCAGGGGGCAACTGAAGTTATCAAAGGGTGTCTTTCCAATCTGTAACTAAAGATGTTTCTTAAAAACTATTAATGTACGAGTACACAAGTTTGCATCTCGTAACTTTAGTGACCAGTGTGGAAATCACTTTTTTATATCTTCATTATTACCTTTGCATTGGTAAGTTAAAAAAAAAAACTTTTAGGGTATGTTGATTTTAGGTTTTACAGCAGAGAAATTAGAACATTCCCCTTTACTGCTTAAAGGAACACTCCACTCCACTAAAGTTAAACAGATTAGTTTTACCATTTTTGAATCCATTCAGCTGATCTCCGGGTCTGCCAGTAGCACTTTTAGCATAGCTTAGCATAAATCATTGAATCTGATAAGACTATTAGCATCTTGTTCAAAAATGACCAAATATTTTAGATGTTTTTCCTATTTAAAACTTGACGCTTCTGTAGTTACATTGTGTACTAAGACCGACAGAAAATTTAATTTTTCAGGCTGATATGGATAGGAACTATACTATATTCTGGCGTAATAATTCAAGAACTTTGCTGTCGTACCATGGGTGCAGCAGACGCAATGATATTATGCAGCGCCTAAAAATAGTCCCCAGCTAGGTAACTTCCAACATGACCAGCACTAAGCCACTAAGGCAGGGGCGGGCAAACTTTTTTGACTCGAGGGCCACATCCGGTTTTTCACATCAAGTGAGGGGCCGCATAATATTTATACAATATTATACTTTTTTTTCTAAATTGACACTTACTACTGTACTGTATGTAAACTTTTACATACATGGCAGTTCTATTCTTGTACCATCTCTAGAGAGATAAGTTGCATTGTGTACATGTCGATTGATGTGAGACACATTCATTTATTCATTCATAAATAATGTAAGATAAATGAAACAATTACAAACATTACAAACATGTATTTATATTCCCCTTACGCTACAAAAAATCATGTAAATTTAGCAGTGTTCCGAACTAAAAAGGATCGAAAATAAACAATACCAGTCAAATGTATGTGAACAGTAAGATTTTTCGTTTTTTTTAAGAAGTCTCTTCTTTTCACCAAGCCTGTATTAATTTGATCCAAAGTACAGAAAAAAAACAGTATAATTTTGAAATATTTCTAATAATAATAAAAAAAAATTATTTGAATATAGCTTATGAATGTAATTCATTCCTGTGGTTTCAAGGCTGATTTTTTTTTAACTTTTGCTGTATTTTATATCAAATAAATGCATGCTTGGTGAGCAGAAGATAATTCTTTTAAAAAAAAACATTAAATATTTTACTGTTCAAAAACATTTGACTGACACTGTAAGTAAAAAAGCAAGGTAATAGTAAAATAGCTGGTGCTCTGTAATATCATTGCGCCTGCTGCACCCATGGTACGGCAGCAAATTTTCTTGATTATTACACCGGAATGAGAGTATAGTTCCTATCCATATCAGCTTGGAAAATCGCAACTTTTCATTTTCTGTCGGTCTTTGTACACGATGTAACTGCAGAAGAGTCAAGTTTTAAATAGGAAAAATATCGAAAATCTTTGGTAATTTTTGAACAAGATACTAATAGTTTAATCTGATTCAGTGATTTATGCTAAGCTATGCTAAAAGTGCTAACGGCAGACCCGGAGATCGGCTGAATTGATTTCAAAATGGTAAAACTCATCTGTTTAACTCAAGGGGAGTTGAAAAATTAGCTTATTTTCAAAAAAAGTGGAGTGTTCCTTTAAGCCTGGCTCAAACTACAGGATTTTTAAAATCCTAACCAATTATGAAATCTGGTTGCAGCACACACATAGGGAGAATCTTTGCAGATTATCTTCCCTCAAATCTTAAACATGCACACACTACAAGATATGAAATTTGTGGCACATCTGACACTACAAGATATTATTAAAATGATCATGCAGGACGGATCACCTCACGTGATCCCACACAGCAGATCGTCATTGACATTTTAGAAACTAATGTTTACATACACTACCGTTCAAAAGTTTGGGGTCAGTAAATATTTATTCATTCTTTTTTGTTTTAAAGAAATGAATAAATTGTTACATTAATAAAAAGTGACGTAATAGATTTACATTGCTAGAAAAGATTTATAGTTTGAATAAATGTTGTTCTTGAAAGAAAAAAATACAGGTAAAAAAAAAAAAAAAACATTGGCGGCACAACTGTTTCCAAAACTGATAATTCTGCTAATAATTCAGAATATCAGAATGATTTCTGAGAGATCATGTGACACTTAAGCCTGGGAAACTGAGTAACAGCTGATGAAAAAGCAGCATTGCATCACAGGAATAAATTATATTTTAAAGTATATGAAAATAAAAACCATTATTTTCTATTGTAATAACATTTTGTAATATTACAGTTTATTTTCTGTATTTCTGATAAAATAAATGCAGCCTTGACTTCATAAAAAATTGCAAGTCTTACTGACCCCAAACTTTTGAATAGTAATGTATGTTAGCTGGCCCCGATTTGTATGCGAGCAGATCAGAAGGTGCAAGATTCGTTCTGTGAATGCCTCACATTACCAGATAATCTGCGCTGAGCATCAGAACCGATCGAGGTGTTTGACATGATTTTTGCTCCGATTCTCGGGAGGGGAAAATGGTGGATAAATCAGGCTAAAACTCCTGTAGTGTGAGCCAGGCATTACCTCTGCCCTATGTTAATAAGCTGATAATAGAACAACCGTTTTCAGCATTATATTTAACTTATCTATTAAAGTCCTCAAGTTACAACTGAAGGATAGGAGGCTCTTAGAACATGGTGTGCTGTCTCTGGCGGTTCTCTGTGCCTCATCTGCAGTGAATGAAACAGCCGTTATCTCTCCACTAGTACACTGATAACATCAAGTATAGCTGCAGGAGGTGGACCACAGGAAGTGCTACAGCATTCTGTCTTCTGTTTTGTAGGAAACTAAAGACTAGCACAAGTCGCAGGTTGTCTTTAGGCAATTTTTTTTGTTATCAAGTTCTAACATTGTTCTCAACGGGGTTTGAATATTTCTGAGAGTGTAAATTATATAAAAGGAGAAAAAGTGTAGTATGCATGTATGTTTTAAAGAGTTTTGGGCTTATTGTTGCAGTGCAGTTGCAGTCTTGTATTGTGGAACTGCTTTGCATTACTTTTTGCATTACACTTTTGTGTTTAAATGCACTGGTTATGTGGATGAATTGTGTACTCCTACCTGCTGTGAAATTCTAGACGAGCACTGACTGCTTGTGTGGGTGTTCATATGAATGTCTAAGACATTTCTGCTCATAAAGGCGTAGGGTGTTGTGGTTGTGTGTGGAGAAGTACACTGTTCACATAATGTTAAATGCCGCTTAAGCTTATTTGTGGTGTGCTGTTGATTACCACAGAGAATTATTTCAACTCATCCATCTGTGCCTTAACAAAAGAAAGTCATGTACAGTAATCCATTTGCTTTGGGAGTCTGTGGGGTGAATGTACAGATCTATCTACAAACCAGCACACTCTCCTGGAAATTCATAACTTATGTTTTGGTGAATTGGTGGCAAATTCATATGAATTTGTATGGTTTCATTGTTGTTTTTGTACAATACTTATGCCCCACAAAGGAAACCATTTTAGGATTTTACTCCGTACACTCTTAAAAATAAAGATGCTTTAAAAGGTTGCCATAGAAGAACCATTTTTGGTTCCACAAAGAACCATTCAGTCCAAGGTTCTTTAAAGAACCATCTCTTTCTTACCTTTTTATAATCTGAAGAACCTTCTTTCACAACAGAGAACCTTTCGTGAAGCAGAAAGGTTCTTTAGATGTCACAGATTATTTATGGAACCATTTAAACAAAATGGTTCTTCTATGGCATTGTGAAACACCTTTATTTTTAAGAGTGTATAGTGGACTTTAGTGGTGGCCAAAGGGTTAAAGGTCCAAATTGCAGTTTCAGTGAAGCTTCAAAAAGCTCTACACAACCTCAATTGGGGAAGAAGCGTCTTATCTAGTGTAACGATTGGTTGTTTAAAAAAAATTAAATGTATATATATTTTTAACCACAAATGCTCGTCTTGCACTAGCTCTGCGATGCGCGTCTTTACGCATTATTTACACAATTTTGGGAAGGTTACATGTGGTTAGTTCATCTTTGTACTCCAGTTCGAAAAGGTATGGTAGGTCGAAAAATTCTTATGACATTGTTGTTTTATTTTTTTTGTAATGCTGTTTGATTGTGATTTGAAAATAAGGTTCATTTCATTCTTTTTCCCATTATGTTGTATTATTTTATACTGCACAGGATCAGGATAAAACCACCTGTCTCTGGAGTCCTTTGATTAACCTACAATTACATGACATCATCTCTTGACTCTCTGACCTTCTGTCTTGTGACTATCTGATCTCTCTCTTTCTCTGCCAATCATTGAACAATTTCCTTGTTTCACTGGCTGTGGTCCCAGGTAATTATATGGCCTGTGCTTTTGGACACTGTGCCACATTAGGTGCTACAATGACAAAAATGCTTCACCAAACCTTTCAGTGCACCCTACAGACTGAATGAAGGCAGGGGTATTCAATTAAAGCTCCAAGAGGTCCCAGTCTCCACATTTCCATCCCAGTGATGGTCTAGACAGCTCTGATGCATTGCCACTTGCTTCCGCTGTGTCACTGGCAGCTCTCTGTTGTCATGGCAAGCAGTGTGCTTCTTGTTTTTTAGTCTTACTGTGTGTGTATATGTGTGTTTAGAACTACATTTCAATCGTGACAACTCTTGGAATAGTTTTAGCATGTTATTGCACTTTACAATGTAAGTGTATTTGGTTACCTGATTTAATGCCGAAAACGTACCTGTGGGAACTTTTTCACAAGACACAAAATATGTACCAATAAGTACATATCACTGCAGTTCACCAACAGAAATGAACACTAGAGGCGGTAAAACGGTCTTGCAATCGTTTTTGTACACAGTTATGATTACAGCTCCATTTGTTTTGCTTTCCGGACATCACAAGCTTGCTCTGTAGGTTCCCACAGGTACGTTTTCGTCATGAGATCTGGTTGGTATTTGGTCTTTGTGGACAAGATCTGATATGCATGCTGCTGCTGTAAAGCAAGCATGGATTTGCTATTGCCAATAAATACACAGACTCACTGCTGTGAGCATGTAATATACGTTTTTGCTGCATAAAACGGCATACATAAATCTCCTACCAGATCTAGACAGGTGGAGCTGGGGGAGGTGGAGGGTTTCTGATCTTACAATGTAATTCCTTGTAATTGCTAGAGGATAGCATGTAAAGATTTTATCAGCATACACTATGTAGAGTTTAACAATTGAACTAGATATTTATGACCACTGGTGACCTCTGGTTTAGTGTTGGTTGAGCATCTACCAAAAAGCATGACAACTAGTCAGTTAGCCTTCATGGAAAATTATGAGCTTACTTGTTTTCAACTGGTATTAAATAGTCTACACTGTCCTGTTGTAGTCTATCAGTGTTGGTCTGATGTTGTCTTCTGCTGTATACATGGAAATGTTTCAGCAGTATTGAGTAGCAAATATGGCAAAGTCAACAGAGCTCTCACAAAAGCTATAAAGAAGCTATAGAGAAGAAATAATTGTATTATATTAGAAAGTCTAGGGCTACATGAGGATTTCCAAGACATTAAAAGTTCCTAAAGACACAGCTGGCAGCCTTATTTCTTAGTTTAAAATGTGTTGTACCAGAAAACCTTTGAGGGTGTTACAATCAGAGGTGGAAGTAACGAATTACAACTACTCACGTTACTGTACTTAAGTAGTTTTTTTGGGTACTTGTACTTTTTTGAGTATAATTTTAAGACTGTAATTTTACTTGTACTTAAGTAAAAAAATAAGATAAGTAATGTACTTCGTTACTTTTAAAATTACAGTTCGTTACTGAGTACGCCTATATTTGAATTAATTTTCAAAGAGTTTTTTTAAAGTAGAATAATAATTTAAAGTTTTCTATAGATTATTATTATTTATTATTATTATATTTTTCGTTTCGCTTTTCATTTTATTTTTAGGAAGCGCTCCTGTTCAGCATCGAGCCATCAGCGTCTTGTTTGTTTTCTTTATTTTTACAAAAGCATTCCATTTTGTTGATATTGTGAGTGCATGCAAATAAAATTACCAACATGTCCTCCAATTTATACGACCGACGTAAGTCGTTTTCACAAATCCTCAAATACGTCTCTATAGAGCGTATTCAACATCAAATACGTCTCTATAGAGCGTATTCAACATTTGCTCCCTTATCAATAACAGGTATCTAATTCAACCTTAGTATTATGTGTAGGTCAATTAGTAGCGCGTTGCACTGCGAAGTGGTATAATCATATGAACACAGGTTCGATACCAGAGAACGCATATGTTTTCATTGTATGTTTTTTTTTTGGAATATGCACTAGAAATCATGATTTTGCACTATTTCTGTAAGGGGTAGGTTTAGGGTGGGGTTAGGTGTGGTCATTTATATGAATTACACCTAGTAAAACATTTACATAAACATAAATTACCGTGAAATCGGTATAAAAACTCATACGTCATTCCATGACGTCAGATCCAACGCGACACTGTCATTATTTTTACGACAGCTAGAGGGCACTTAACTTTAAAACGTAAACATGGGTCGTATTTGGTCGATGTTCCGGGTGATATATTACGCTTACTTTTATGAGCAAAGATTACAGTGTATTTTAATTTGTTTGCCGATTGCGCTGGCGCCTCGAAGTCCTGCAAAGCGCAGTTAGCTTTCACTCTCCAACAAACGATTGTGCGCATAATAGGGTGCATTTATGTGAGTAAAATTGTTTAAAATAATTTTGTGATATGTTTGAAGATTTTATTTTAGGCAAGTCGTGATGATTTGATAAGGAAAATTTGATCAAACTGATGTGATCAACTTACTGCCTGCCACTGGCCGCTTGGTTGTTAAAAACAAAAACTTTAAATTAACAAACAAAAAATGTTCCAAACATATTTCTAAATTAACTTTATAAAGAAACGAAAATAAATATGAACACGTCAATTTTAAAAACAAAACTGAGCTATATTATTGTAGTGCGAAATGGCTTTCGTATTTTATTTTATTTTTTACCGTTTATACTTTCGCTTTCAGTTCAGCAACGAGGGGAGAGGATGGAAAGGGGGAACGCTCCACTTAATTATCTGTTAATGGTTTAAATAAATAAGTTTGTTGAGGGGGCACAAATTCTTGCTGAGGGGGCAATGCCATAACCACCGCGGTGGTAAAAATCTGACACCGTCACAGCCCTTCCCGTGATCGAGAGAGTGGATGCAAGAGCGGTCTGACTTTGTGTGACGAGTCTAAAAATGCGTGGAAAATGCTTTCCAAAGCGCTATCACTTCTGTGGCATCTGCCGTTGCTAAGCAGTCAATAATGAACCACGTTCTCCACTAAACGTTTTTTGAACAACTACAAAAAAAAAAAAAAACACAAAACAAAATAATGATTGTTTACTGTGAAAGGTTCATATGTTAATGTTTAATTTGTATTTCTTTTGAGACAAAATTTATTTTATATGCATTCATATGTTTGCCTATGTTTGATCCATTCACATTTCTGATTTAGTGGTTAGTGTTTTTTCATTAAAAATCACAGTTTTAAAAGTAATTAGTACTCTGGGTACTCTGAGTAGTTTTTGATATGGGTACTTTATACTTTTACTTAAGTAAATGTTTAACACCAATGCTTTTACTAGTAATTGAGTATTATTTCTGCAATGTAACTACTTGTACTTGAGTACGAATTTTCAGTACTCTTTCCACCACTGGTTACAATATTATAAATTATTTGATCAGAGCAACCGAGAAAAACCTGCAATGTACAGCCAAAGACTTGCAAGATGACCCGACGAAAGAAGGAACAACATTTCAATGCAGTGTATATAAAACAGCACAAGACAAGTATGGCCTTCATGTTGAGGCATCTTGCCAAATACCATTATTGACCAAGAAGAACAAAAAGGCTAACTTGAATATGCTAAAATTCATTTGGTTAGACCTGTGGAGTTCTGAAAGAATGTTTCATGGAGTGATGTGACCAAACTGGAACTTTTTGGACCTATGGATCAGTGATCTGAAAGCTTTTTCAGGGTGAAGAATGGGCCAAGATTGCAGTAGAGAGGTGACAGAAGCTTCTAAGCACTTCCAAGCACAGTTTGTTGGTGATTTTTAAAGAATAAAAGATTCTTCACCAAATTTGAATAATTTTGAACATGAACGTTTAGAGCCAATTAGATTTTTTTTTTCATTATTCATCAATTTCCATTCTCAGAATGACTCAAATGTGTATTAATAAGCTTTCTCTAATAGTGCATTGATGCCTTTGTTGAATTGATTTCACAAAATGTAGTTCTTTGCCGAAAAATGTCTTGCGAGTTAAGCAGGTTGAATCATTTTGATTGTAACTGTAAATTTGTATTGTTTTTGAAAATGAGCGATCGTTTCGCTAGATAAGACCCTTGTTCCTCAGCTGGGATCGTGTAGAGCCCTTTGAAGCTGCATTGAAACTGCAGTGTGGGCCTTCAACCAGTTGGCTCCCATTGAAGTTTATTATATGGAGAAAAAACCTGAAATGTTTTCCTCAAAAACCTTAATTGCTTTTGAAAAAAAAGAAAAGACATGAACATCTTGGATGACATGAGGGTGAAAATTATCAGGATTTTTTTTATTCTGGAAGTGAACTAATCCTTTAAACAAGCCAATGATAAAGGGTGGACAGTTCAAACAACAATAAAACAAAAATCGTTTTACCTGTTGTTCAAGCTGGGCTTTGTTGCACATCTAACAGTGAGCTGGCGGGAACCACACAAGTGAACTACCTTGAGAATAGTGCCAAAGTTTCCTGTGTTCCACACTACAGGATGTTTCCCTCTGATCTTCCCGACTTAATGAGCTGCCATATGGTCGATGTGCCAGGCAGCACAACCAAAGGACTGCCAGTACTTGGGTGTTATTGATGTTTATGTCAAAATATCAGATCTGTGCATAATTTGTCTTTTATTTTACTATCTTTAAGCTCTACAAATAAGATCTTCAGTGAGGTATGTGAGGTCACATATAGTACTTCTCTATTTGACCCTGAAAGCATCTGCTGCTTGTTATCGTAGCACTGACATTTGGGGATTGAAAGAGGACACTTGAGTTTCACATGATGAAAATTTGATTGCTTTATATAAGAGTACTTCAGTGGAGATGGGCTCTCTGAGAATCCCTGTTCTCGTGTTGTGGCCGTGAGTTCCTGGAGTCAAGAAAGAATCCTCAATTAAGAGATTACATACTCCCAAGAAAACCTTAGAAAGCCTTATTCACTTAATTGTCAGTACATGTGATGAAGGAGTTGATGAACACCATCATTTGTCAGTGGCTTACATTTAACCTAAAATAACTTGAGATGAGTCTGCTTGCTGATGCTATTTACCAAACCACCTCCATTTCTGCAAAGTGCAGTTGCTCCGTTTCTCTCTCATCCCATCCTTGGCAGCCAATGAGAGTCATAGGTGTGGGTTTTTCCATGCACCAGGGCTGACCCATTTTCTTGATGTGGGAGACCCAGGCATTTCTGCAGGAACCCATTTGTTCAAGAACACCTGGGCAGAGGTTCAGAGAGATTAATTGTGATTAATGGCCTCTTATGCATCTTGCACACACTCACGGCCCATAAAACTTGTAATTATGGTGGCATTAGTTTACTGAGGCTTCAGTGATAGTGGAATGAACACTATTGATCAGGTAGTTCAAATAGCTGTATTTAAATATATTGTAAAAGCTAAAGCTTCTGCTTGAAAAGAAACATAGTGCCGTTAATATGGATCAGTTTTATAGATCAAGTTGATGTGTGTGCTAATATTTTTGAATCCAACATTTTGGACTAAATGTATTTTTTAATATATATAATTTTAAATGTCTTAGAATTTACATGAACATGTATCCATTACCTTTGTTGTAATTAATTGTGGAGCAATAGAAGCTAACACCATTTTGTGAAAACCCATTGTGAAGAAATCATAATGTAGCATGTAAAGAGTCAACAGTAGTGGGCCTAGGACAGAACCTTGAGGGGCACCATAAAATCATCATGCTATTATGTTTAGTTATGCATATTTCATTGAATTAAATTGGATGATAAACTAAAGACTTCAGAACAGCATCTGTCTTTTTCAAAAGGCACAAACTGCAACATTTGTGCTGCAGATAGAAGCGATTACAGCCTGCCTGGTTCAGCCTGAATTGCTTCTTTTAGTTCAAATTCTAAGAACCATTTTGGCTCACTTTTGGTAATTCTTTGTGCCAGTCTTTGTGCACCTGCTTAAAGCACTTTACAAAGTCCTTTCCACAAATAGCTTGTATGGGATAATTCACTTTGGTGAAGAGAGAAAGAGAGAGAGAGAGAGAGGGGTGTGTGGGGGAACAAGAGTAGAGAGCACAAAAGTGAAAATGAGTTGAAAAAAGATGAAAAGAAAAAGCTAGAGGTATTATTACTGGATAAAGGGTTGAGGATGATATAGTGGAGAGTAGGGGTGTACGATATATATCATCTGCAATAATATTGTAATTGTTGTTTTAAAGGGATAGTTCACTTTGAAATTAAATTTTGATATGTTTTAGCTTACCCCAAGGGCATCCAAGATGTAGGTGTCTTTCTGGTGTGTGACCGCGCGTTCTGGCTTATTGATGCGCCGGCGCTACTCCCGGAAAGTGCCGGACGTGATCCATTGCACGAGCACAAGTATTTCTTTTCTTTTTTAAACATCCCTAAACATACCTTTTTTAACCATTTCTTGTTTAAACATCCCGGATAAGCGCAAACGAGTACCATTTCTGTTAGCCATCTTACCTACAATCTCTGTTCTGTGTAAACAATGAGTGACGTTCACGCGCGAGAGATCACTTCCGGCGCTTTCCGAGAGTAGCGCCGGCGCGCTCACACACCAGGAAGCGCGCGCACTTCAACTTGGACGTGGTTATTTACAAAAGGTAAAAAAGGTAAAGGTAAATTCTGTTCGTTTTCTCACACAAACCACTCGTTTCGTGTCTTAGGTCGTCAATGTGTACTTACGATGGGGAATTGTTTCATTTGGACTGTTTAATTTGAATCTGTGCATTTTCTTTGATGAGGTGACCATAGGCATGCATTATATGACTGACAGACAAGAACGGTTGGACCTAAAAATATCAAAATTGAAACTACTGCGGAAACAAAGACACCTACATCTTGGATGCCCTTGTCAATATCATACGAAGAGTGTCGTTTTTTCCAACAAAAATCAGCATGAGTACAAATGTGATAATGATTTTATACAACAGTTCAATAAACAATAAGTTAATATTAAAAGGCTTACGTTTTAGACGACATATTTCCTGTTTTTGTTCAATTTTACCAACCAAAATCATTTAAAAACAGCCACAGCACTGTTTTGCGTCTCTGAGCAACATGACAGAGTTTCATTCTTGAATGAAGCAACCGTTTAAATGATTAGGTTCAGTCACAATGACTCACTTTTTAACAGTGACTTGCTGACACCTACTGTCGGTTTTAATTTCACATTCAAAGTATATTTTCACTTTAAAAATAATTTCAAATATAGCTGCATTAGCATGTGTAAATGCATCTAAATTCCACTTCTTATGCAACATCTACAAAGATAGTTTTGTTGATACTGATTTAATTTGTGTGGTACAGCCTAAATGTGTTAATATTATAACTGACTGATTAAATGTAAGAATTTGACTTAGATGATGATGATGATGCACACTTAGATGATGATGATGATGCACACTTTTAGAAAAATGGCTTTATAAAGGTAAAAATGCCCATGAAAGGTAAAAATCAATTTAAACTTGTTGGAAAATAATAATTTATATCACTGCTGTAGACTGACTACAGAATATGAAGAATATCAAAAATATTCCTTAAGCACAATAACACACACAGCAAAATATTGTCTAATTATTGTTATCGATAAAATCCCAGAAAACATTGAGATATAATTTTTTTTGTCAATATCGCACACCCCTGGTGGAGAGTAGGCTAATGTTAATCTAAATGAGATATGGAGAAAGAGCCAACAATGGAAAGGAGCAATAAAATTAGACTAGAAATTTGAAGGGCTAGAACTAGTAAAAAACTTAAAGGGATAGTTTATGTCATGTCATTATAATTCTGTATGACAAACAGCTTTGGTTACTACTGACTTCAACTGCATGAAGAAAAAAACACTGAAACATTTCTGAAATGTAATATCTAATAATAATAGCCATAGAAGAACCTTTTCAGAGGCAGACTTTATGGTTCCATGAAGAACCTTTTAACGTCTGAAGGACCTTTCTGTTTCACAAAAGATTCATTGTGGTGAAAGAAGGTTCTTCAGATTATAAAAAGGTAAGAAAGAGATGGTTCTTTAAAGAACCTTTGACTGAATGCTTCTTTGTGGAATCAAAAATACTTTTGAGTGTAGAAGATGACATTTCATTTTTTTAGTCAAATATTCCTTAAAAGTGAAAGTGTAGCAGTTATTTAATAAACTGATTTCCACTTTGATTATAACAACCACGATTGATGTAGCTTTTGGAGTAAGGGCGGAGCAAGCTTGTGACATCATATAAGCATTTCTTTACTTTAAAAAAAACACACAAATGTTTTACACCATCACAGGACACTAAATCTAATCACAGGACACTAGATCCAGTCACCTATTTGAACGATCAGGCCATTCCGGCTTCATTCATTCTCACGTGTTTTAAGTCTTTTCAGTTTAAACATTCAAGTGTTTTAAGTCATTTAAGCGTAACACAATGTAAAAGAGATTTCAATGCGTTACTCGTGCCTTCTCTTTCATGTCTTCTTGAGCAAATGCACATAAAGTTATGTTAGTGTGATTGTTTTGATGAGTATCCACATAAACACGTACTGTTTCCGACCCGCTCTTCACCCAAAACCAGCAGGTTCACAACTCCTTCCACCAGTAACGGTACTACTGCTTGGTCCCTTCACCATATCGGCTCACATGCGTAAGCAATTAGACTTATTATAGATTCAACATTCCTTTCAAGTTCGTTTCTCCATTTTAAAACAAGCGTGTTTTAATTCATTTAAGCGCAAGACAGCATAAAAGAGATTTCAATGCATTACTCGTGCCTTCTCTTTCATGTCTTCTTGAGCAAATGCACATAAAGTTATGTTAGTATGGTTGTTTTGATGAGTATCCACATAAACACGTACCGTTTCCGACTCACTCTTTACCCGAAACCAGCAGGTTCACAACTTCTTTCACCAGTAACAGTACTATTGCTCGGTCCCTTCGCCATATTGGCTCACATGTGTAAGCAATTAGACTTATTATAGATTTAACATTCCTTTCAAGTTCATGTTTCTCCATTTTAAAACAAGTGTGTTTTAATTAATTTAAGCGCAAGGCAGCATAAAAGAGATTTCAATGCATTACTTGTGCGTTCTCTTTCATGTCTTCTTGAGTAAATGCACATAAAGTTATGTTAGTATGATTGTTTTGATGAGTATCCACATAAGCATGTACTGTTTCTGACCCGCTCTTCACCCGAAACCAGCAGGTTCACAACTTCTTCCACCAGTAATGGTACTATTGCTCAGTCCCCTTGCCATATCGACTCACATGCATAAGCAATTACACTTATTATAGATTCAACATTCCTTTCAAATTCATCTTTCTCCATTTTAAAACAAGCGCATGTTCAAAAAATAAAGTAAATGCTTATATTACTTCACAGGCCACTGGAGCAAACCAACCCTGTGACATCACACACTGGGGTACTGCAGGATGGCGCCAGCCCTTGTTCCAAAAACTATAGCAAAACATCCTTTTTTCTTTAAAGTCACAAAAGACTTTCCTCATTGCCTTTTTCCCTATCACACTTTAGAAATCATAAGAAATTATATATCAGTTGAAAACTTAAAATCTCAAAATTCATTCTTTGAAAACCATTTTAAAATCAGACATTGCGTTACCATGGAAAATGTACATCAAAATCATATTGCAAAATGTTTTAATTCATAAATTCAAGTTTGAAGACTGCATTTTCATGTCTATGTTCAAAAATGGAAGTAACAAAAATAAACAATCAGTGGTGAAAGTGATTAAAGGAAACTCTAACACAAAAATGGAAGGTTTTTTCCTGAGAGCACAATAGAGGAATGTTTAAGAATTCTTAAAAAAAATTGGGTGAGGAAAAACGATTTTCTCCACCGCTGAAGCAGTGAAAATTGTGAATGTGTACACCTTCAGATTAATTGTAATTGTAATTGATTAAAACGTTTAAAAATGCTGAAAAAAGATGAAATTTGATTAGACTACATAGCACTAAACAATACACTAATTTTATAGTGCTTTTTCACGTTTTTTTAAAGCTTGATAGACATGATCAGTATGAATTGCTATTCTCTTTTCTTCACTGATAAAAATCACACAGATTTAGAAAGACATGAAGGTGAATAAATATTGACAGAACTGTCAATTTTGGGTAAACCATCCTCTCAAAAGAGAAAGTTGGGTGAAAATGGGGGGTTTTCCGAGATCAAGAAACCATATACAAGGCAGTGGTAAAGGAAAAAGAAACGGTGATGAAGGCTAAGAGAAGACATGAATGGTAAAACGGTGACAGTTGTCCTCTGAGACACTGCAGAGTAGCTTTCTGACCCTTGAATGCTCTACAGCAGCTCATTAAACTTTATCCCTAGAGTCCTGGGAAACACCACTTTGCACTTTATGTGTGCACCTTTTTTTTTTACAGTAAATTTACAGTAGTGGCCTGAAGCCCATAGTTTTATATCAAAATCAAAATCAAAATCAGCAGGCTCATGTGGGTGCATGTAGCCATTGAGAGATATTTGAGAAGTTCAGTAGAAATGCTCCCTGTCTTTTCTGACAGCTGGTTGCTACGTGCACTGTATGCAGTGTGTGTGTGTGTGTGTGTGTGTGTGTGTGTGTGTGTGCGTCTGTGTGTGCGAGGCGGGCTCCCGCTCATATAGGGCAGCAAACCAGAGGCAGACTCAGCAGTGGCAGCAGCAGCAGTGTGAGGATAGAGTGTGAGGACTCTTCATCTCTGTGGCTGGATGTTAGCACTCTCTCTCCCCTCCGTGGGACAAAAATTGTCTGTATGTATGCTCTTTTCCATCCTTTCTTGAAGCATTCCTTTTAGATGTGCCTCTAATGAATGTACTGCAGATGGAGTGCTCTGTGACACATGTGTGGCATGGAGCCGGTGTGAAAGGGGACTGTAATCTTTTGTTAACGCTGATGTGTGATGGAATCGAAAATTCAGGCTCAGGTGAAAAAAACGATTTCTTTTGCATTTGAAATATTTGAGCAATTTTGGTGTGAGTCAGTTGTGAAAATGTTTCAATGTGTTGTTTGCACTAGGGACTGTGTTTATTTTTGGGATAGTGTTTGGTGTCTAAAAGCGTGTGGTTGGAACTTGAGAGGGATGGTACAAAAGGAGTGCTGGAAGGGAAGAGAGAGAAAAGAGGGATGAGGTGTGGAGAAGGAGAGGAAAAAAGGGTGGGAGAGCGGGGGGATTCCTGCTGTTTGTTTTTGTTTCTTCTTCACAGAGACAGCTGTCAGGTTTTTTTTTTTTTACCACCAAGACAGCTGATAGCTGGATAACAACAGCAGTATAAGGCAGCATCCTGTGAAAAACCATAGAGAAGCGTTTCCTCAAGCCTACAGAGTGTGAAGTGAATAATAGTGGAGGAAACACCCCAGTCTGCAGGATGTGTTCTGTGTGTGATGGTGAATTTTTAGCTGCTTTGATGAAACTGGTATGTACCTGTATTTCAGAGTATTTCTGAATGGGGCTTGTCGGTCGTTTCCTTCTCAAACCATAAGCAAACTATTGCATGGAAGTGTACGTGAAAATATGCAAAAATGTGCAATTATGAAAAATTGTTCAATGCAGTTGGAGTCATATTTCATATAGGCATGCTATGGAAAGTTTGAGTTTGAGCAATTTATTGGTTTTGCACACAAATTAGGAGCCAGCACAACAGGAACACAGTGTTTATGTGATTAAGAAGATAGTTTCCATTGGAAATATGTGCCTGTATATACATTTCTGCACAACAACAACAAAAAAACTACCTGTATGTACGAATCACTGAAGTTTCCAGTTCAAATGAACACTAAAGGCAGTAAAACTCAGACAAATGTTATTCCTTGTCACACAAAGTATGATTTACACACAGAGTTTTGATTAATAAAGCCTAATATTCCCACAATTACTTGCAGAATATTATAGTTGCAAAATAATTTTAACATCCTGCGTAATTTAAAATAGCACATCTGCATCAACAAATGCATTTTTATATCGCTTTTTCATTTGTTAACACTATCGGATAGGTTTAGGGTTGGGTTTGGTGTAGGGGATATTTCCATATCTGCGATACGTACCTCAAGCAGCATAATAACAATGCAGCAATACATGTAATAAAAACGTGGCATGGTGACGTATTGAATGTGTGTGTTATCGCTGCTCTCTGGACATTTCACTTTGAAACTGTTGCGAAACCTGCAATAAGGTACGTAATTATGGTGCTGCAGAAATGTATATAGAGGTATGTATTTCCAGTGCGCCTGGGTTGCGGAGAGCAGGCGTTCTTGGTTTTGCCTCTTTTATTCTGAAAAGGTTTGGTATAATGCTTTAAAATTAGATATTTTTGGCATATTAGCAGCCATTAATGTTAGTTTAAGGATTAGTTAAATTTCAGAATATCAATTTACCCCCAGAATAAAAAAAAAAAAGGACTTACCCCGATGTCATCCAAGATGTTCATGTATTTCTTTCTTCAGTCGAAAATAAATTAAGGTTTTTGAGAAAAACATTCCAAGATTTTTCTCCATATAGTGGACTTCTTTGGGAGTCAACTGCTGAAGGTCCAAATTGCCATTTAACTTTAGCTTTAAAGGGCTCTACATGATCCCAGCAGATGAATAAGGGTCTTATTTAGTTAAACAATTGGTAGTTTTCTAAAAAACTAGCTTGACTTTGAGGTTTTGTTTACCCCACCCTACCCTGCCTTTTTAAATCGGAGTACACAGACGAAAAAAAGTAACCACACGTGACTTTTCCAGCATAATTATGTAATGCGTGAAGACTCACATGCGCAACGCAGAGCTAGTGCAAGACAAGCATTTGTGGTTAAAAAGTATATACATTTTTGTTTTGTTTTTTAGAAAATGGCAAATCGTTTTGCTAGATAGGACCCTTGTTCCTTGGCTGGGATCGTGTAGAGCTGCATTGAACCTTCAACCCTGTTACAATTACCCTGGACTCTTGCCACGCTTCCTTGGACTCCATTTCCCATTACCCTTTTGCCCATGAACCAGTTATGGACTCCTCCTGTTTTCACTCAGACTATAAACATTGCACTCAAGCACACTCACATTGTGAAGTATTGTTTTGCTTTTGCAGACTCTACCTAGCATTTCATTGTTTTCCTAGTTTTGGATGTCATGGGGCTTGGTAAATTATCAGCAACTTTTTATTCTGAAAGCAAACTAATCCTTTAAATAATTAAAGTGATAGTTCCCCCAAAAAATGAAAATTTGATGTTTATCTGCTTACCCCCAGGGCATCCAAGATGTAGGTGACTTTGTTTCTTTAGTAGAACACAAACAAGGATTTTTAACTCAAATCGTTGCCGTCTGGCAGTCAATGGCCACCAAATCTTTGAGAATAAAAAAACATACACAAACAAAACCAAATTAAACCCTGCGACTCGTGATGATACACTGATGTCCATGACATGTGTATGTGCTCTGGCATAGTATCCACGTCGAAAAATCCACGTTGTCTGATGATATATAAAAATCGTCTTCCATTGCGATGACCTGTACTTCTAAACATCTTTAGATCTTCACAGTGCCAATGAACATGCCCGCAATCTCGGTGCACTGTGTAAACAATGAGTGATGTGTAAGCGCAGATTGCTTCCGCTGCTTGCATGTACTACGCAAGAGCGCGTACACATGTCATGTGTCGGATGCTGTGCAAGCGCTCAGGACAGATGGACGTTGTGGTGAATCAGAGGTAAAAAATTACATAAATACTGCATTTGTTAACACTATCGGATAGGTTTAGGGTTGGGTTTGGTGTAGGGGATATTTCCATATCTGCGATACGTACCTCAAGCAGCATAATAACAACGCAGCAATACGTGCATGTACCAATGTAATAAAAACGTGGCATGGTGACGTATTGAATGTGTGTTTTATCGCTGCTCTCTGGACATTTCACTTTGAAACTGTCGCGAAACCTGCAATAAGGTACGTAATTATGGTGCTGCAGAAATGTATATACTGTAGAGGTATGTATTTCCAGTGCGCCTGGGTTGCGGAGAGCAGGCGTTCTTGGTTTTGCCTCTTTTATTCTGAAAAAGTTTGGTATAATGCTTTAAAATGAGATGAACTAGGGGCTTCTGTTTTAAGTGACAAAAGACTGCGGCAAAATTCTATAGAGTACTTTTGTTTGCATTCCGTTGTTTTCTTCCTACCTAACCTCATCAGAACAGATTTGTAGTCTACTAGTTGAGCACCTCTGGCCTATATAATGAAAAAATGCTGACATTTGCTAAATAATCTGGTTTAATCACCAGTAAGAAAGTCTCTGGGGAACTGACAATCCAGTCTGTCAATTACACAGTATTTATGAAGCGTTATTGATTATGCTGCACTTACAGTATGAAGAGGGATATAAATGCAGTCCAGAATAGTGGAAGAGAGAGAAGAATACTAATGTGAAAGCTACCCTCAGTATTAATTATTTGGCTAAATTCATCTCTGTCTCATAGAGAACAAGTCTGATAACTAGATTTGGCATGGAATTATTAATTCATGTGTTTGATGTACAACTACTCAGCAGGTGGATTGACCCTGCCTCACCTCCCTCACAGTCTCTCTCTCTTTCCTTCAGTCGTTCCCACTTATTTATACAGAAAAACCTAATTCTGACTTTTTTTTAAAAGTTTGTCTAATGTACCTGCTCTGAGAGAGATATTATTCAGCAATTAGTTCCACTCCACTAATTTGATTGGTCGAGTGGCGTTCCAAGAGTTCCAACAGCACTGGAACATTTCACATTTGTATCTCTCCTCTTGTTTGTGTTCCAGTTCAACGGTTTGCAGCTTTGTAACAGAACTGTTTTGCTGCCACTGCAAAAAATACAATGACAATATTGTTTTTAAAAGGTCACTTACTTGATATTAACTTCTTTTTTTTAACTTCAGTAAAAAAAGCAATATCACACTTGAGTGATAATAACATTTATTGAGGTCAAACCTGAAGTCGTGGTAATGGCTTCTTGAGTTTATTTTGAGTGGAAAGATGGCAGACGTGCAGTGAAAAAAGTTCTGGTGTTTGTCACGTTGAGCAGCACACACAGCCAATCAGATGTGATTCTCCTGTGATTACTGAGTCTGTTGATTGCAGTGGGGGTGGAAAGGTTGGCCGTTGGCCATAGTCTAGAATACAGCCAACTGTGAAGTATTTCATCGGTAAAAAAATCACTAATGAGATCTCTTTAAGGGGAAGCTCCACCTAGAAGTAAATTCTTTGACTTCCTCACCCCCATGCCCTCCCAGATGTACATGACTTTTTTTTCTTTAGATAAACAAGAAAAAAAAAATCCATCTCTGGGAGTCCATAACCTCCAAAGTTGGCACGTCAAGAAGTCAGTATTTTCTGAAGCGAAATGTGTGTGTGTGAGAGAAAACTACTTAAATTTTAAAGTTTTTTTTTTTAACTATAAATCATTGCTTTTGGCCAGCTGTCACTGTGAGTTGAGAAAAATGCCAACATGTGCGTTGTGAAACAAAATAAGTGACAGGACCAGAGAACTCACGAGTTTCACAACACGAAAAATTTTTGTATTTTTCTTACACACACCTATCTTTTAGTTTAGTAGACAGTACTGAGACATCAACTGGGGTCATACGAATTACTGTCGTGTTGATTGTGTGTGTGTGTGTGTGTGTGTTTTAAGCATCAGAGATGGTGCCATACACAGGGACTCACAAATACGGTTTATTTTTCTACAAATATTTGTGAGAGTATCCCATTGTCTCAGTTGTTTCGTCTAGCTAGCCCACAAATAATCTGCTAGTAATTGGATTGATGGCTCAATCAGACTGAAAAGCCTTCGTGTAAACACCTTGATCGATCCAAATGAAATTTCGATCAGATTGGAAGGGGTGGAATCTGATCGAGAGGAGATGTAAACACTTGTTTGCATTGAAAAACGAAACCGTAAAGTACTGTGTATGACGTAGAAGTGGCTTAATGACGCATGATGCGTGGAACGAGCTGTTGTTTTTGTAGAATGAAGTGTCATAAATAACTGTCATGTTATTCTAAAATTCTACTTCCACTCATCATCTGTGAACTGGAGCAGAACAACACCCCATTCAGTCCTCACTTTATACTCTAATCCACAGATGGCTTGTTTTGGCCATGGAAATGGCATTTTACTGCTTGATAAATGAAAGCAGCAAGGCACAAAGCTTCACATGCTCGTCGTCTCCTAATTAGGACTCGAAATAGATAAATATTAAGTCTGCGCTTAAAAAAACAAAGAAAACTAGCAATGGCAAGCAGTAATATGTGCAAACAGGTGGAAAATCTGATATGTGACAAACACACACATCAACCTGATCACTTTTTTAGCATTCATGTAAAGATTACGTTCGGATTCATCAGTCAGATTAAAACAAAAAGTGTCCATATAAACATAGCGAATGAGATATAACGCAGACGTGTTTAAGTGCTATTTTAAAGTCCAATTCTCGCTATTAACAAACCATTAACTACAACTTTTGCCTCAATAAACTAATTAATAACTAATTAATAGTTAGTAAGGTAGTTTTTAAGTTTAAGTATTTGGTGGGATTAGAGATATAGAATATGGTTATACAGAATATGTGCTTTATAAGTACTAATAAACAGACAATATGTTAATAATAGGCATGACAATAAGCAACTTATATTCAGAATTGGTCCCTATACTAAAGTGTTATTTTTTCGGTAACACTTTGTTTTCCAGTCTCTTAATTCGTTGATTATTAGCATGCATATTACTAGAATATTAGCCATTTATTAGTACTAATATGGCACATAATGCCTTATTCTAAATGACCTTATTCTACGTACCTAATCCTACCTAGTACCTAAACTTAATAACTACCTTACTAACTATTAATAAGCAGCAAATTAGGAATTTATTGAGGAAAAAGTCATAGTTAATAGTGAATAAGTGTTCCCTCTTCTGTAAGTGTTACCATTTATTCTTTTCTACCTTTTACAATAGGTCATATTCTCATACATCTCTTTTAGAGTTTCAGAAAAGATCTCAACAACATCTCAAACTGTGCTTAGATTTGCCTGTATACAAAATCTAGATTCAAAAGTTTATTTCAATATGAAATCATATCAGATTGATTCTGACCAAAATGTTCACATTTCTAAAATAGTTGTTCATCATTTTATTGCTCTGTACTTGTTGCCTGTCAAAAATGATCTGATTTGTTTCTAATAATTTCTTTTATTTCTAATAAGGAATTTTAGGTGAACCATTAATGTTTACATGAAACTGAATAATTGAGAAACCCATTATGTTTTCAGAGCTATGAAAGAACAACCTCTGATTCCGAGTAACACAGTTTTCCTCTGGGATATTCTGCGCAGGTGAGATAATGCGGATGAGACATAAAACCTTGCATATCTCCAGCTGCTTTTGTTGTAATCGATGCCGCTAAAAGCAGAAAACGCCCATTTACTTGTAATTTAAGCATCCTCCTGTTTTATGAGTCTCAAAGCATGAGTGATTACAAACGTATTGTATTAAAGCATTTTTACACACAGTCACATTCAAAAGTCAAGGCAGGTGCTTGTAGTATTTTCACTATTAACTATTGACTATGACTTTCACCTCAAAATACTAATTTCCTGCTTATTAATTAATAGTTAGTAAGATAATTGTGAAGTTTAGGTATAGGGTAGGATTAAAAGGATAGTTCACCTAAAAATGAAAATTCTGTCATTAATTACTCACTCTCATGTCGTTCCAAACCCATAAGACCCTTTTTCATCTTCAGAACACAAATTAAGATATTTTTGATGAAATCCAAGAGCTTTCTGACCCTGCATAGACAGCAACGAATAATTGAGAAACTCATTAAGTTATGAAAGAACAACCTCTAAATCTGAGAAACACAATTTTCCTCTGGGATATTCTGCACAGGTGAGATAATGCAGATGAGACATAAAACCTTGCATATCTCCAGATTGATGCTGCTTTTGTTGTAATCAATGCTGCAAAAAGCAGAAAATGCCCATTTGCTTGTAGGTTTATTCTGTTTTATGAGTTTTAAAGCAGTTTGCAGTGAAACTATAGGCCTGTCGTGATTAATTTATCATCTGATCATGGTTACTTGATCTAATTGTAATTATTTGAGATAACTGTGATATTTGCAATTCAAATAAGGAAAATGTAGAATGTAAATGTAAAAAAAAATGTCATATATGAAGGCAAGGGTGTAACTTTGGTTTGAGAGGTGGGGGGGGGGGGTGCCATATATGCCATATATGGTCCACTGGCATACACACACACTGAGACAGCCAACCCTACAGTGTATCCTCTACATTCCCAGTGTCGTGTCCCCACAGGATTTTCTGAGACTGTAGTGAGTCCACTTTGGTTCCTCTAGGGGGGTTCCGGGGTATGTCAGAAAATTATGTTCATTTCAAATTTAAATGCACAAATCTAGTGCATTTTTAGAGCGGAATCAAGTGATTAGATCAAATGAGGAATTATGTGCTCTTGTAAACAATTTTGTGCTCTAGTAGTAATTTATTTATTGGTTGCATAGATGTAAATGTGATGGTAGGGCACAATTTTCACTACATACATTCTTATAAAAACTACAAATGCTATTCTGTCAAGTGCAGGGAGTGACTTTCTCCTCCTATTTTGTTGTTCGATTATCATTAACGCTGTCATTTAATTCAGACAGAGTTCACAAGGTCGTGATTTTTACACATTTTTTTTTTAATTCTCACCGCATGGTCTGCAGATGCATTTTGAATTGTTTAAACTATAAAATTGGTTGCTCTTTCAATATTCAAAGTGCAAATAGAGACCAAATTTTTCAAGCATGATACAGAGCTATAGACAACTACACAACCTATTGTAGCCTACATACTAATAACAGCCTAGATATGGTATGTAGCCTAATTTGCGCGCATTGGGACGTCGCTCTCTAAACGCAGGGTATTAAAATTGCTTTTGAATGTGCGTGCGCATTTTACTTTCAGTTTTGTTTTAATGATCGTGCGAAACTCTTAATTTAACAAATGAATTTGAAAGACGGGGGGGCACAAACAGGATTTTGAAAAGTGGGGGGGACATGTTCCATCTGTCCCCAGTGGAAATTACGCCATTGTATGAAGGTGTCAAAAGCAAACCTGAGTCCATTTATGCAATATCAGCAGCACATGACACATGTCCAAAAATTCACAACAGTGCAATAGTTGCTCTCATGCTGGATGTCTGCCAGCCTTGTCTCTGTCTCTCCTGCTCTGTCTATCTATTCTCATCTCTCTCTGTTCACCTGTCTTGGTTATACAGTTTCACCTGTCACTCTGGAAGCCTTTGGTCCCTGTTGTCTGTACGTCTGTCTGAAAGGTTCAGCTAAATTCATCCTCTCTCTCCTACGTTCTGGCCTTACCTGTCAAAAGTTGTCAGTTTATGTGGACATATTTCCAGGTTACTATTTCTGTACACTTTTTTCACCAATACCTTTACCATCCTTGTGATCATTCATTTAACATCCATGAATTCAACCAGTTACAGTATGCCACTTTTGGACATGATATTTTAGCACGAAACCCTGAGCTGCGAGTATTCACTACACACATTTTCTTGATCTTTCTCACTTCCCCCTCTCTAACACATTTCCTTTCTTACACCTTTCTCTTTATCTCTCTCTCTGTGTATTCATGTGCACAATGTGTGTCAGACCCAGCCGTGTTTTTCCCCCCGTGTAGCTGTGTTGGCCTGTGGGATAGATTGCCTGTCATGGTGCTTCCCTGCTGCTTTGCTTTATTCCAGGTCACTGCGACCTTCCTCACCTGTAGTTTCTTCTCAGACTCAGCATCCTGATCTGAGTGCCCTTAATGCCTAAATATTGTGTTACACAATGCTGGCTTCTTTACAGTGTGCAACTGACTAAAATGCCTTAAACATTCTAGAGGACTGCATTTTGTTGTTTTTGGAAATGAATGTGGCAAATTAACTACCAGACAAACCAGAATGATGGCATCCATGATTTTTTTAAAGCATTTAACCACTGTGTTTCACCACAGTGACCACAAAAGTAGTCTTAAGTGTCTTAAAGCATGTTTAGACAATGTTGCATACAAAAGTTGAGGCAGGTTGCTTATAGTAGAAGTTTTAAAAGAATAGTTCACCCAAAAATTAAAATTCTGTCATTAAGTACTCACAGTCGTATTGCTTTAAACCTGTAAGACCTTTGTTCATCTTCAGAATACAAATAAGATATTTTTTATGAAATTCGAGGGCTTTCCATCCTCTATAGACAACAAGGGTCTTTCCACGTTCAAAGCCCAGAAAGGACAAAATAGTCCATGTGACATCAGTGGTTCAACCATAATTTTATGAAGCTACTTTCTGAGTACTTTTTGTGCTCTCTAAAACGGTGCTAGGTTGACGCAGAGAAAGAAAGTTGTTATTTTTGAGGTTTTTCTGTGAAAAAAAAAGTATATATTCTCAGTATCTTTTCTTCAATATTGCGGTATATATCTGAGTGAGGTCACACTTTAGTTTGGAGACCAATTTCTCTCTATTAACCTCGACTTTTGCCCTTAAATTCCTAATTTTCTGCTTATTAATAGTTAGTAAGGTAATTGTTAAATTTAGGTTAGGTAGGACTGAGGAATCTAAAATATGGTCATACAGAATATCTAATAAGCAACTAGTTAATTAATCTTGTTTTCTTCCCCAACTTCAAAATCGTCTTACATTGCTGCAGAAATACCAATCTAGTGTTTACAAAGTGAACATACAAAGAAGATCAAACGCCCTTTACGTCTTAGGTAAAAGCAACAGATGAGAAAGAAAACATTTGTAACAGTATAGTGGATCCAGGCAGCTCTTAAAGTGACAGCAGTCATTCATTTTTGTCCTATTGCTTGTAATTAGTTTCTTATTCTTATTTAATTGCTTACTTCAGTAAGCTTGCATTTTGTTTTTGTTTTTTAGGCTTGTATTTGTTTTTTTGTGACATTGACCGGTTGACTGGTTGACAAGAATTATGACATTTCTATGGTTTCGAGTTCATAAAGCAAAAATAACTATATCGTGCGATATATTGTTACTGTGAGTCTGCACTACCAGTCAAACGTTTTTTAACAGTAAGATCTTTAATGTTTCTTAAAGAAGTCTTTTCTGCTCACCAAGCCTGCACTTATTTGATGTAAAGTACAGCAAAATTGTAAAATATTGTTTACTATTTAAAAAAACTGTTTTCTGTTTAAATATATTTGGATCAAAGCTGAATTTTCAGCATCATAACTCCAGTCTTCAGTGTCACATGATCCTTCCGAAATCATTCTAATATGCTGATTTGCTGTTCAAAAAACATTTATAACAGTTGAGTATATTTTTTCAGGATTTTTTGATGAATATAATGATCCAAAGATCAGCATTTATCAGAAATAAAAAGCTTCTAAATGAATGCTTTAAATTGATCAAAAGTGATGATAAAGATTTCTATTTCAGATAAATGCTGTTCTATTGAACTTCCTATTCATCAAAGAAACCTGAAAAAAAATATACTCAGCTGTTTTCAACATAATAATAATAATAATAATAAATGTTTTTGAGCAGCAAATCAAAATATGAGAATGATTTCTGAAGGATCATGCGACTAGAATAATGATGCTAAAAATTCAGCTTTGAAATCACAGAAATACATTTAATAAATAAATGTTACAATATATTCAAATAGAAAACTGTTATTTTAAATAGTAAAAACATTTTAAATTTTGACTAGTTTTACTGTTCTTTGGATTAATGCAGGCTCGGGGAGCAAAAGAGACTTCTTTAAAAAAACATAAAAAAAAACTTCTGACTGGTAGCGTATCTGTAATATTAATAGTTTCAAACTGTGTGTGTTCTGGTATTGTGTTTTTAAATCTATTTGGTATGTATATTTATTTATAATATTTAAAAACTGATTTTAGATTAAAAATGATTTCTGCTATATCTGCAACCACTGTTTTATATTGCAGTGCAGTGTAGGAGTCGCATCTTGGCAGAGCAAAGATATTTCTAATGAGCTAGCCGATCCCAGTTTCCCCAACAAATGCAAATTAGAAGGCGGCTTAGGTGGAATATTTAGATACCTAATACAACCTTTGTTTAAAGCATCAAATTGCTTTCCAAAGATTATTTTTGGTCACTCACTATACCATAGACATAAGTGTTAAGACACAGTTAGTACTTCAATGCTTATTTAATTGTTCATGGCATAAAAAATGTCAAAACTATGCTTGAAAAAACAGTTTGTGGAGCTGTTCCATACACACAGATGCTCTCAACAAACAAAATCCTTTTTGCATTGATTCACACCAAATAATATAGACAAGACAGTGGGAGAACATGGACAGGAGCTAGCTTTTCCTCTCGCAGTTCCATCAGCTTTTGTTCGTCATCTGAAAAGATTTCAGTGCCTGACTGTATGGCTGTTAGCTACACTGTCTTAAACTGCAAGGTGTCCTTCATACTGCATGATACAACCAAAGCATGTAATGACAAGCTGTTCCCTTTGGTGTGGATCTGCAGACCCCCAGGTCAAACACATACCAACCCCGGTCTGTCCATCTGGAGCCTGTCCATCTCTGGATTAGCAGGACCAGTCCTCCCGCCCTGACACCACCTGCCGGCCCTCCTCACCACAGCTGGTTCCGGAAGGGTGAAAGTGGGTTAGGCATGTGCTCTGAGCCTCTGGGTCAAGGGTGGATACAGTGGGATTGGAGGGGTTTAATGGAGGTTTATAATAGTCACAGTAGCCAGAGGCAGGAGTCTATTATAGATGGCGGCTCCCTCAGGGCCCGCTCGTGGATCTACAGAACTACACTATTAGGGCAGAAATGAATAGAAACGGAAATATGGAACATGATTGGCTCAAAATTATGGGGCTTATATATCTATTTTGGGAAATGGTTTTACTCGCTTACAATGCCACCCTTCTAGAGTTGATTAGCCATATATAAATTGTATATTACTAGAAGTACAGCTTTTAACCTGAAATTAAAGCTGCTCTGTTGTGTTCTCATTAATTCACTGCCCTAGATATTTCAAATGCAAGATGTTTATTGTTTGGTTGTAGCTTCACAAGCGAACTCCACTTGAGGTTGCTGGAGTGAAGGAAACTGCTCCAGAAACAGTGTAAGATTACGTAAGAGTTTGTTGGCATTGATATTTGATGGATTGTACTGTAGGTGGACAGAAAGATCTGTTGAAATCTGTGGAGAGAAAAGATTCTCTCACTGTGGAAAGTCGTTTGTTAAGGGACATTTATCAAGAAGTGAAGGGGTCATAAGAGAAGTGGATTAGATACTTTTATTGGTGAATACGGGATGACAATATGCTATTATTCCACTTGGTATTTAGGTAATAATTTGCTGCTGTAGGCAGGATGTGGGAGACGTTCTCCAAACTTTGGCAAGAGGATGTTATTTAGGCTGTCTGAATGTGGAAAATCTGAAAGACCTGACAGGAAAACCACAACCTGTAAGTACGAGGTTAGCAAAACAAATGTGTTTACATTTTAAATGTACAGTAGCAAAAAAGCTGTTTGATTAAAAAAAAGTTAGAAAGAGAGGGGAAAAAATAAGGGAAATTAAAAGTTTTATATTAATTATTTTATATGAAGTTATGTAATATTTTATATAACTTTTACAAATATTACAAGAAGACCTTGGAGTTAAAAAACAGGTATAACTTGATCTCTTTATTATGTTATTTAGTATAAACAGAATTTAAAAAATCAGCCATCACAAGCATTAAAATTAGCACAAAATTCATCCCTACATTCAAACCCAACAAATGTTTATTTATTTTATTTGATCTTATTTTAACTTATTGTTTTGTCTTATTTTATTTTATTTTATTTTGTCTTATTTTATTTTATTGAATTTTTTTATTGAAAATCTTTTTACTTTTATTTCATCTTGTTTTATTTAATCTTATTTATTTTAGTTTACTTCATTTCATCCTATTTTATTTCATCTTATTTAATTTTTTTTTACTTCGTTTGACTTTATTTCATTTTTTTATGTTTTTATTGTATTTAATGTTATTTTATTTAATTTCACTTCATTTTATTTTATTTTATTTCACTTCATTTTAATTTATCTTATTTCATCTTGTTTTATTTTTTATTTTATTTCATCTTATTTTATTTTATTTTACTTCATTTTATTTATTTTATTTTATTTCACTTCATTTTAGTTGATCTTATTTTGTCTTGTTTTATTTTATTTTATTTCATTTTATTCAATCATTTTATTTTATTTTATCTTAGTTTATTGTATTTTATTTTACTTCATTTTATTTTATTATTTCATATTATTTCAATTTTTCATTATTTTATTTTATTTTAGGGTTCACTGTCTTGAAAAACCTGGATATATGAAGAAGCCTAATTTTAAATGTCTGATTTGTAAAGCAAATATAAACTAAAATTTTAAAACTCCATTGACTATATATATCGTCGCTGTCGGGCGGAATCCTCGTATCTCCAAAACCGTCATTTTTCAGGAAATGAAAAAAACTGCATATTTTTTGAGTTATTCAATATTTTATCGTTAAAGTTGGTATTATACCATATATTGCTATCATACACTGTTGTGTACCAACATTAAGACAACATTTCCCCAAAATCATGTTTTATCGGAGATACGAGGTTTTATGACTTGGGAGCAGGGAGATACGAGATTACGCCGTCATTGATAGGAATGGTACAGACACAGACTTCGCTGCTGCCAGCAGTGTTCATCAAAGTCTGCGGTCGCGTTGAGCCTTTTGACAAGAGAAAAGGCTTCAATAGTTAACCAAAGCTAACGACTGTGGTTACATACATCTTCCTAAACTCTATTTTAAAGGTTTAAGAGCTATGATGCAATACAAAAAAACCGAGTCCGTCTTTTTTCCCCTTAATTCTTCCAGAACAGCTTATACTACTGTTTCAGCTATTAACATAGTTACGTTTTGTATGTAATGCCAAAGTGGTTATATTTCGTTTCGTTTTCTTATTAAGTTAATTTAGAAAAACTTTTGGAGCATTTTTTTGTTCGTTAAATATCAGTTTGTTTGTTTGGTTTTTTTTTTTTTACGAACAGCGGCCAGCGGAAGACTTTTGCCTTTTAAATCATTACGACTTGCATAAAATAAAATCTATAGATCTAAAACAGTCAAAGTAGCTATAGAACAATTTTAGTTTAAACATTAAACCTATAAATGTGCGCTATTATGTGAATATTGTTTTTGAAGAGGAGAAGCTGAAATCGCTTTGCAGGACATGAGGAGTCAGCGCGATCACATTTTTCAGCGAATAGGCTACATGCCTCACAAACATGACAAATAAATAAATAAATAAATAGAAAGCTTTAAATTATTACTTAACGAAATAAAACAAATCAGAAAAAAACGCTTTTATTATGTAATCCGGAAAGATGCTTTCCTTCAAAAGTTGCGTCCAAAGAACAGATTGCGAGTCAGGGTCTTTGCGACATTATCTCAGAATACACTAGTTTATTAATGGATCATTCAAATATCTCCTTACTGTTTCCACCGACACATTCAATGCTAATTAATTTTGCCGGTGCTTTGTGACAAGAAGATGGAAGGGGACATATGCCCCGACGCTCCAGCGGAGTGAAGAAAAGGTGGAGATACGAGCTCTTCTCAGACAGTTGAAGTGTTCAAATGAGTTAAGAGATTTGCTCTCAAGCTATTTTCAACACTTTAGATTGGTTAATAATTTGTAAAAATTACAGATCCACGTGGGCACTGACCAATGGCATCGATTTGTGAAAAAATATGAAATTTACAAAATTTGGAGATACGAGGTTTCCGCCCGACAGCGACGATATATATATATATGCATGTGTGTGTAAAATAAATCTACTTTGCTGACATTTGTTTCTTATTTTCACTATAACACTCAAGTTCCCTTCCATTTGTCACTTTACTGCTAGAATGACGTTTATGCTTGTGAATGCACTGTAGTTAAAGGTTACAAATTGTCAAGAGCTGTGTTAAAGTTTGTTGATGCTGTTTCCAGCTTGCCTCATCTCACGATCCCCCAAGAGTATTGAGACCTATACGAGCACCAGAGGTTAAATGGTGGCAAAGTGCTCTTCTCAAGCATCCACAACTAAGAGTTTGTTGACTGATGGTGGATGTTCAAATAAATTAACCATGTAGGACTAGTGGAGTAGTTGATGCTATTACATTTCACAGTGTTTTCTTGGTGTCATTAAGTCCATTAAAGTCTCCAGCAAGTGCTTGTTACATATTTTAGAGTCTAAATGGATTGCTGTGCTGAAGATTATTGAAGCTGCTTCCCAAATTGCTTATTGATTAAAGTGAGGGAATAGCAGGTTGGGAAGTGGCATATTCTCTAGAGATGGAGTTAACCGACACCATGTTGTCTGAGCTCACTTTGATTACGAACTAAATCATCCGGTCATTTAGATAAAGTATGCGTTGTAAAAACATTGCCCACAATTAACTGGTTTTAATGTAATATAGGAAATCCAATTACTTGTGGGCTTTAATTTGAAGAGATGCTGATTTTTGTCCCCTTGTGTCTCTGGATCTTAATTGTTTGGACAGAATATTGGCCTTCAGTGAAGCTCCTTCAGTTTATGATGAATGACACTTTGTTTTGGATGTTTAAACAATTCTCCTCCATGTAAAGGACAACCTGGCTTGTGGCCCTGATCTAAAGGTTTCTTGTCAATCCCTAATTTCTGGATAGATTTCCAGAACACTCCAAGTGTACTCTCCTGATCTCAGTGGTGTTCTTTAAGAACACACAAGACTGATCATCTCTCTGAAACAGGGATCTTAGCCATGTTTTTGAGCTATTTCACACACATCTTTGTCAGCAGTGTGCACAACATCTACAGGAGCACAAGAACAAAAGGAAACTGGAAAAAAAATCTGTGGTGTGTGGTGGTGTTTTGAAATGAGGAGGCAAAGTCTTCAAAGCATTTTAGATTTATTCCACAAATATATCTTTAATATATTTAAACTATATATTTTATTTGTGAACTTACACTACCAGTCAAAAGTTTTTGAACAGTAAAATTTTTATAATGTTTTTTAAAGAATTCTCTTCGGCTCATCAAGCCTTCACTTATTTGATTCGAAATACAGCAAAACCAGTAACATTTTTACATATTTATTATTTAAAAGAACTCCTTTCTATTTGAATATATTTTAGAATGTAATTTATTCCTGTGATCAAAGCTAAATTCTGCAGTGTCACATGATCCTTCAGAAATCATTTTAATATGCCCATTTGCTGTTTAAGAAACATTTATCAATATTTAAAACAGTTGAGGAATTTTCAGGATTCTTTCATGAAAAGAAAGATCCAAAGATCAGCATTTATTTGCTTAAAGCATTGGGATGCTTTAAATTGAACAAAAGTGATTGTAACATTTACTAACATTGTTTTTCTTAACTTTATATATCAAAGAAACATGAAAAAAACCTACTACATAATCTTAACATAATAATAAATGTTTTTTGAGCAGTAAATCAGAATATTACAATGATTTCTAAAGAATCATGTGACTGGAGTAATGATGCTAACAATTCAGCTTTGAAATCACAGAAATCAACTACATTTTAAAATATATTCAAATAGAAAAAAGTTTTTTAAATATTAAATATTTAAAAATGTGACTGTTTTTACTTTGGATTAAATAAATGCAGGCTTAGTGAGCAGAAGAGATTTCTTTAAAAAAAAATAAATAAATGTACTGTTCAAAAACGAATTTTGAACTGTTCGGATCATCAGTCACCAAAGCTCCGTAAATATTTGTCACTGATGCAAAGATTTACATTCAGTTACACCAAGCTGAATGCTGATTACTCACTAAAAACTCTCACAGATCATGTTTTCAGGCCATTTTAAGTCTTATTTTGAGGTAACAAAGGGGTTATATTTAAGTGTGAGATTTATTGCATCAACCAACCACCGAACTCCCCGTATGCTTAGTTGAGGGGTTCTGTTAAAACTCAATGGGCCCAGGGGAGGTGAGAGATAATCCCGCTGTAACTTTACCTGTTGGTGTTGAACAGTGTTTCTTTAGAAATAGAAGATTTATACTTCTACTTATAAGTTGTGTTTTGTAATACTGTCATTTTCTTTGTACTATGAATGTTTTTCTCATATATTACATTGAGGAGGCACTACCTTTCTTGCCTCCTCAATGGAAATGAATCTTTTGTAAAAAGGTTTGCCAATATTGGTGTTTTTACTGTATTTTTGATCACTTGGTGAGCATTTGAGTGTCTCATGGCTACTCTGCTCATAGCTATGACATTCAGGTACAGCTTGTTGTCCTGATTACTGATAGTAGATAATGGTATGTTTCCTGTTCTGAAAAACGAAGCCACACAGCCCCGTGAAGCACCAAAACATGCTAATTGCAACCAGACTGCCAACAAATGACCACAATGCAGTTGAGAGTGAGTTCAGAAGGGCATGTAGGCCTATTTTGACCGTACTTCAGGCAGCCATATCTTCAAATAAAATGCTGTTGTTTAGAACAGCTTGGAAAGGATGATGCATGATATGTACAAAATTATTTCCGCATGCGCCCAAACCATCCTTCTGCCATGAAAATGTAAATATGTTCAGTCACGTCTTCCACTCATTTATTAATTCCTGCAGTGTTTCCCACTTTATATTAGTAGCATCTTATTTTCTAGGCTCTGAGTGCATTATTGATTAGATGTCCTGAGCTTCTTTCTTCAGACTTCTTTATGATCAGTCATAATCACAGATGAGCTCACCTGAATCAGCCTTCCTTATAAAAAAAAAAAACATTTTTTTTTTTCAGGAACTTAGGTAATGTGATTTTACTTAGTGGGGGGACTTAAGGTTCCATTTGTTGTAAAAGTTGTTGTCCAGTTTCAGACTGACCTACCTTTAAATGTCACATACAAAGTGTCATATTGCGCACTGAAGACAGTAAAGTGAAATCCATATATTGTGTGGGTAGGATGATTTTGATCATTTTGTAGTAAAAACTCAAATCCAGTATTCAAAAGTAAACAAATGTATGTGGTTAGTATGTTTGGTATATAGTTTATGGCCTTAAAACCATGCATAAACTTGGTACATACATGCAATTCACATTTTATGGTAGCACACTATGTACTCAATACAGTTTAATCAGATTTGACCCACTAAATTGCTTTAAGTAACTGAAAAGACCACAAATGTCAAACCCAGGGCCCCCGAAAACATCTTTAGAGGGTTAAACATATTTCATTAAAAGGGTCACCAACATTCAGTTTCTGTAAGATGCCAATGACAGCATATTTTATTGCATTTACCTCTTTTTCAAAAGCTAATAGGCAATGATTTTATTTTATTTTATTTTAGTGATTAGAAAATGATTTTTGAAGATTTTATCAGTAGTTGTTTTTTCAAAAATGTATACATTTTATGGGTAATTAATTAAATGAATAAATGGTTGCTTTACATGTTATTCTGACAGCAACAATGACTTCATCCCTATACACAAGTCATGATCATTTTCCCTTGAATGGATCTAAATCTGAGTGATGTTTTTCCCCACAGTTAATTAGGAGCCACGGAATGTCTTCGTGACATTTTTCTGTCTAGGGTCATTAGTGAAATTCCAACTCTATCCTCAGCCTCATTAGCGGATCTGTCCCAGCCATTCATCTACTACATTAGCATCTGCCTTCAAAGGGTCAAGTGTGTTTCTTTATTTTCAACCAGTTACATGAACTTTGATACAACTATTAATATTATACAAGGTTAAACACTACGAGGGAAATATGAAAAAAAAGATTATTTGTAAAATATGTAAGAATATTATTTTTATTATTTTTCCAAGTCTTAAGTGGTAAATTGCATGCTGCAGATGTGCTGCCTCCGTGACATGTTTACATAATTTCTTGTCATTTAAATTTGTTTAAATACATTTATATTTATTCAATAATGTGTAAATACCTACCTGATCTCATGAGAAAAAAATTATTGATTTAACTTACATTTTAAATTAAATTTTAAGGCAGCTGCTGAATTTAAGTTGAAACTGGTGAAAACTTTTTACAGTGTACAGTGAAAGTGACGAGACATGAGGCCAAGTATGGTGACCCATACTATTTGTGCTCTGCATTTAACCCATCCAAGTGCACACACACAGTAGTGAACACACACACGGAGCAGTGGGCAGCCATTGCATTGCTGCGGCGCCGGGGAACAGTTGGGGGTTCGGTGCCTTGCTCAAGGGTCTCACCTCAGTCATGGTATTGACGATGGAGAGAGCGCTGATTATTCACTCCCCCCACCGACAATCCCTGCCAGACCTAGGACTCGAACCTGCAACCTTTTGATTACAAGTCCGACTCCCTAACCATTAGGCCACGGCCGCCCCCAATACCAATAAGTATATAAGTATATATCACTGCAGTTTATAACAGAAATTAATATTAGAGGTGGTAAAACAGCAAGCACTTGTAATCGTTTTCATATACAGTTATGATTACAGCTCTATATGTTTCGTTTTCCGGATGTAACAAGCTTGCTCGGTAGGAAATCCTTGGGTACGAATCCCGTGAAAAAAAAAACATGAATCACGATTAAAGAACTAAAAGAAGAAAGATTAAAAAAAGCTAATACAGCATGCTTGTGATTTGCGTTTTTACGTCACATTTACTTTTCTTCATATTATTGGGTAGTTTTAGGTGTAGTACAGATGTTACGTTTTTTTAAAACGTCACGATGCTTTAGAGTTATAGCACCACTCAACGGGCATTTCAAGTCAGAACTGCGGTAACGTACAAAACCAACGTCACATAAAACGTTCATTTGTTCTGGGGAAATAAATTAAACATTATATAGCGCCACTCAGTGGACACTTTACATTAAATATGGCACAAAACATACACGATGGTATGTATTTTGCGTCTTGCGAAAAAGTTCCCACATGTACGTTTCCGTTATGACATCAGGTTGCTATATAAAAAAAAAAAAAATCTGTAAAAATTTACGGTTGAAAACTGGCAGCTGTGGTTGCTGGAATTTTACCGTAAAAAATACGGTAGCAACTGTTTTCAGTTAAATTTACAAGTAAATACAAAAAAAGTAATTTTATTAACTGGTATAATTGTAATGTACCAACCTATTGAAGTACTGAAATCTGTTTTATACATTTGTAATACACTAATAACCACCAAAACCAGGTGGTGATGAAAAAGGTACATGATAAACTACATCCCATCACAAGCAGCTTTTAAATATTAACATATACAGAAGGTGGACAGTGTCATTCACACAAACACTAAACACCATCATGATAACACACATGAAACTGAAATAATGCAATAAACAATTATTTAACAACATTAGATGTAGCATACAACCTTAATGTACAAACCTGCTAAGAAAAAAACTAAGAAAGATTTATTTCAACAACAAAAAAAACATCAAAAAATGTAACGCAGGGAATTCTGGGAATGTCAATTCACTGTAAATTTTACAGTCTTTTACCATTAACCGTTAAATTCACGGCCATTTTTACAGTGTATATATTTTGCAATTTTAAATTTAATAGACTCATATCCCTATCTGAGGACCGTTTTGGACAGCACTTGTGCTGTATCCCAGTCTTAATAGTAGATCCTGCTAATAAATGCTAAATAAACACACTACACGACTACAAAACACTGAACAGATTTTAACCTTTGTGCTGAAAACCCTTTACCTGATGTTAAAAATGTTACATTATCACCAAATCTTGGATTGTTTTTGTCAGCTTGTTTAGTTTCAGTTAGCAGAGTTTGTATTTTGTCTTGGAACTAATCGGTCATAGGGCTCATTGATCTGAACTTCAGTTTTTGGTTCAAAAATGCATTATTTGTGGATTTCTGCCACCAAAACCATCCTTCCACCATGAAAATGTAAATCTGTTCAGTCACGTCTTCCACTCATTTATTATTTCCTGCAGCGTTTCACACTTCATTAATATCATCTTACTTTCTAAGCTCTGAGTGCATCATTGATTAGATCTCATGAGCTTCTTCCTTCAAGGTTCTTGATCATCATCAGTCGTATCACAGATGAGCTCACCTGAGTCAGCCTTCCTTATAAAAACACTTTTGGTCAAAAAAGACCTGTCAACTCTGATCAGTATCTGCAGACTGTCTCTGACTTTGAGTAACTATTGTTTTCTTCTCCAGTCTGCAAACTGTGTCAAAAATCCAGACAAAAGTTGCATATTTCACCATTTAAGATCAGACGCTTGATTCAAAACATGAATCTGCCCTCAGAAAGTCGACGTGATTTCTCAGTTGTTTGTGTGTAACTGACAGTCAGAAGACACTTCTGTTATGTTTGTAGTCAGAATGGTAAAGGTAGTATTATGATTAAGAGAAGAGCGATCATGACTCATCAGACCTTCAACATTCACACAGATTCATTCAAAGCATGACTAAGATTTTATCACAAAGCATTTCCTTTTTTGCCGCAGGGATCAGGAAAAGGTAAACAAATGTGATAGTGAAGTTACGTCTTGTTTTTTAGTCATCAGACGATATGGCTTTTTAGCACCAACACATTTATGAGAACATATTATTCTAGCCACGTCATCGAACTACTTGACAGAATCTGACTCACTCAATTTCCCTGAGACATTTTCTGTTGGTTAATTTCAGGTTCTACTGTCCACTTATCACTTTACATCATTTGCGTGTAATTTCTATCGTCCACCACCATGCTGGGTGCCACTTTGATTATCCGCTCTGTAATTGTAGCACTTCTCTGTTGGCAAACGGAGAAGCGTTACATAAGCAGCATGATAAAGGGCCCTGTGGATTCGTTTATGCTGTACGGAGCATATAAAACCCCACAGTGCCTCTGCTTCAGCCCAGCCTGTCTCTGCTCGCATGGGTCCGACAGAAATAGCAGCTGATGGAACAAGCTCGCCGGCCCTGATGGGTTAAAGCTGAGTGGGCTGAGGGTGGATTAGAGCTTCCCGTAGCTCAGAATTCTGGGTAGGCGTTGGACTGCATCTCGCTCCAATGCTGCATGAAACATTCCCATATGTTCTTGATAATTACACAAAGACATCCTCGTAGAGTACTGGAGCTTTCACATGTTTTCCTTTAGCATCACCAGCATGGTTTATTGTGGCTGTTGATGTATTATACTGTATATACTGTGACATATCGTTTTGCAGCAAATGCCAATGCCTGAATTTAAGTGACAGTTGCTTGGGTAGATATCAAGTCAAGGATGTATTTTGTCATACTATTTAACAAGCACGTCTACACTGATCAGCCATAACACTAAAATCACTGACAGGTGAAGTGAATAACATTGATTATATTTTTACAATTGCACTTGTCAAGGGCTGGGATATGGTAGAAAGCAAGTGAACAGTCATGTAAAAGTCATGTAAAAATTCAACAGCCATATCACAGCCATATCACCCTGCAGCCCAAGACTGGTTGCCCACTGAAGCTAAACAGGGCTGAGCCTGGTTATTCCCCTGGTTAATTCCCCTCCTCTGGCCTTTGTCTATCATGGCCTCCTAATAATCTCCATTCATTGAATTGGCTCTATCACTCTCTCCTCTCCACCTGTAACTGGTGTGCGGTCAGCGCACTGGCGCCATTGTACTGTGGCTGCCGTCACATCATCCAAGTGGATGCTGCACACTGGTGGTGGTTGAGGAGAGATCCCCCATATGGTTGTAAACACTTTGGGTGTACGGCAATACACAAAGCGCTATATAAATGCCTCATTCATTCATTCAAAATGGGCAAGTGAAAAGATCTGAGTGACTCTGAGAAGAGGCCAAATAGTGATGGCTAGATGACTGAGTCAGAGCATCTCCAAAATGGCAAGTCTTATGGGGCGCTCCTGGTGGATAGTACCTGCCAAAAGTGGTGTAAGAAAGGACAACCAGTGAACCGATGTTAGGGTCATGGGTGCCCAAGCCTCAGTGGTCCACCTGGAGAGTGAAGGCTAGCCAACAGAAGAGCTGATGTAGTTTAAATAGCTGATAAATTAATGCTGGCCATAACAGAAAGTGGATTGCAGTGGATTGCAGTTTGCTGCGTAGCTTGCTGTCAGAGTGCCCAGGATGTCCCCTGTCCACCGGAGAAAGTGCCTACAGTGGGCACGGCACATGAGAGTAAGATCTCATTAGAAATAGATTAAAGGTATAGGGGGCGATTTTTTATACAGCCCTTGATTAGCTGGTTTAGGTGTGTTTGATTGGGGCTGAAGTCTGCAGGACGGTATCTCACCAGGAACAGAGTTGGAGATCTCTTATTTTGGCAGCTTTACTAATGAGTTGATAAGTTGAATAAGGTGTGTTTGATTAGGGAGTCATTTAAAATGTGCAGTCTTGAGGGTTCTCCGGGACAGTTTGGTCATAGAGAGCCACAGTCTTGCAGATTTCAGCTTTAACCCTGAAAACAAAAAAACTCACCTGCCTATAGCCTTAGTAATCCTGAAGACATTGATTAGCTTGTTCAGGTGTGTTTGATTAGGGTTGAAGCTCTGCGAGACTGCAACTCTCTAGGACCAAATTCGCCTACCCCTGCTCTAGGACCAGGATAGGAAAACACTGCTCTATAGGAAGAAGGCAGACCAGTGGTCTCCAGAGGCAGAGGTCTCCAGACTCTAGAGTTCAGCTCTAATGCCAATCCAACACACCTAAACCACCTAATCAAGATCTTCAGGATTATTTGATAATTACAGGCTGGTGTGTTGGAGCAGGGTTAGAAGGGACATTTGCAAGAAGGTAGAAGGTCCAAAGCTCCTCTGCTCTGGGCAATGTTCTGGTAGGAAACACTGGCATTCATAAAGATTGTTGTAGACCATGCTTACCCCTTTATGGCAATGGTGTTCCCTGATACCAGTGGCATCTTTCAACAGAATTTCTGTTAAGGAATGGCTTGAGGAACATGATAAAGACTTCAAGGTGTTGACTTGGCCACCAAATCCCGCAGATCTCAATCCAACAGAGCATTTGTGAGATGTGCTGGACCAACAAATCCAATCCATGGAGGACTCACCCTGCAGCTTACAGGACCTAAAGCAGGGCTGGACAATTTTGGATCTGGAGGGCCACTGTCCTGCAGAGTTTAGCTCCAACCCTAATCAAACACACCTGCCTGTAGCTTTCTAGGGATCTTGAAGACATTGATTAACTTCTTCAGGTGTGTTTGATTAGGGTTGAAGCTAAACTCTGCAATACAGTGGCTCTCCAGGACCAAAGCTACCCAGCCCTGACCTAAAGTATCTGCTGCCAATGTCTTGGTTCCAGACACCACAGGACAAATTCAGATGCCTTGTGGAGTTCATGCATCAACGCATGAACCTCAGTGGACCAACGCAATTAGGCAGGTGGCTGATCAGTATAATTGACATGCATTATAATCATAATATAATTATCACAAGGATAGCATAAGTTACGTCCTCCTGCACGATTGACTGATTTTGAATGCAGAAATCTGTTCAGAGTTGAGAACTGAAGCCAAAATACAAAGGAAAATAGCCAATAATTGAAGTCTCAGTGCCTCAGGACATGACTAAAACCTGACTATTGGGCTGTAGTTCTGAATGTTTTCTCAGTAGCCACATATCTTAATTGAAACTTCATTGTATTTTATTTGTCAATTTTATTGCAATGGTAAGTATGAGAGTGGCTGTAATATAACACCCCACTGCAGGTAATCAATTGGACAGCTTCTTTTATTATACTGGGAGCATTCATGAGCAAAACTACAGGCTCAAAAAGTCAATGGGCCGTGGAATAGTCCATTCCAGCCGAGAATTAGCATATTCTACAATGCACCAGCATTTTGTGGAGAATTATGGATCAAATGAGATAATAGCAGGTCACAGTAGCCTTGGTATGCTATATTAGACTTTGCAAAGCTAAAATATGATGGTATTTAAAAAGAATTGATGGTAAATAGTGGTATACATTGAATATTTATGAATGTTTTCATTCATTCAATGCATTCTTCTGTTTACTAATTAGTTTGAGCTCCAGTTTGTCCAAAGTGCTCTTGTGCAAATTTAATATACTTTCACGATTAGCTCTCCTTTCATTAAGTTTGTGCAATCCTTAATCTGTAACATTAGAGTACCCAGAATCTCTTCATCCATACATCTCTTCAAATATGCTATTTCATGTTAAAAATTTGTTGTCATATGTCATTTTTGTACCCTAAGAGATTATGATTAAGATTAAGACATTATGTACCTCTTGTCATTCTTTAATGGTTGTTGTAACTATTTTTCTTGCATATGCAGATACTCACAGAGCTGTTGCTTTTTTTAAGCATTACATAACATCTCACTCTTTCAGCTAAATATGCTGTACAATACACAGTACTGGCTATGTTGCAGTCTGTTATTGGTCTACTTATTGCCAATAATAGGATGTGATTTCAGAACCTGTGGCTGGCTAAAAAGACCTGCTGCTAAATGGATGGATCATTCAGTCGATGGTGACAAACACAAAAAGTGTGTGTGCAACACAAGCATGCATTTGTGTGTGTGTATAGACATAGTTATCCTGCAAATGATAAATGACTCCTTTCCCTGGGCTGTAAAGTGCGAAACAAATACAGTGGCTTTCAGTGTGATGGAGAGCGAAGCTTCAAAATGAAACCATAAATGTGAATAATGTAGTTCATAAACTAGGACGCATTGGGAAGAGCTCTGAAAGCCATCTGCTTTCAGTGCTGTTTAGATTGATCTACAGTGGATTTCTCAGCGAGCCTTTGCTTATCTGATGTATTTTTTACCATAGAAACTTTACAATTGCTCATCTTATTGCTCAGGAAATATACAATATGAGCATATGTAACACTTTATGGAAACATCACTCTAGCAAATTTGATCACCAAAATGCTTCAAAACTATTTTACCTAAGGCTAAACTTTTAGGTTTGAAAGTAAAATACTATATTTTTTTTACTGATGTTGCTTACTTTTATAATTATTTTTTGTTGTTTTTATATTGTTGTATACTGGTTATCTAATATGATTATACTTGTATATAGATATAAGCTACAACACTATAAAAAATGTAGTTTAACCCGTGTTTTATGTCATTTCCAACCAGTTTTGACAGAATCCTGAAGATTATCAGTATGAGTGATTCGTATTTTGCCCTGGCATGTGACTTTTTTTATTCATTGTCAGTGCGCATATCAGAAACCCATACTTGAGTATTCATTAAGATATGATGAATGATGTCGTTGTGAGCTACATCAAGTCCTGTGTTGTGGGTCACTGGATGATCAGTGACAGATTAGAATTCATTAACCGAGGAGACATTGCATTGCTTTGAGACTTTATCTATCTCTGCAAAGTGAAAAGAAGATTGCAAGGCATTCAAGGGAGCACTTGGAGTCACTTTGTACTTGGTACAATTACTTGGTCCCAGGACTCTCCCAGAACAAAGGGCAGGCTGGAATCATTGGTTTAGGCTATTGCTTTTTTCAGTTAACTTCTATCCTTCTGCTGAAAATGGTTTCAATTATGGTTTCAAATAGATGTACATTCACTTGTTCTTTAGAAACAGTTGAAAAGGCTCATTGTTGGAAACAGATTGGTTTAAATCCTATTAATGGAGTCACTTTCTAGGGCTAGTTTTTCTTTTTTCCATATCAATATTTAATAATAACAGGAGAATTTCATACAGTATGTATAATAACCTTTGGTGATGTAATCCTGCTGAGGGAATCCTCTTCATCGCAAGTACTATAGTAAAACACTAGATTATCACTCTTGACTGAACACTGAACTCTGATTTTACTTATTGGTCACCTCTATGATATGCACAGTACATCTAGAGGTCGACCGATGTATCGGTTTTGCCGATTAATCGGCACTGATAGTTGATTGGCAGAACTATCGGTTATCGGCTAAAATCAATGCAGATTTTCCTGGTTGCGTCCGTTGTTGATGAGGTTTCGCTGTCATTATACAGTATGAGAGCCATAGATATGTATGATGAGAGCGGCCTCTAGAGGAGAAAATCACTGACAACACGTGCTGTTTGTTTACACACGTGATACTGCGCGCTGAACAAAGTGGAACACTTCAGATGCAGATTTAAAACATCGACAACCAACTATAGTGCATGTTTTCATATCATTACTAAGTACGTACTTTGTTGACTAGATGCTGCATTAGTAGAGAAAGCACAGCCGTGTGTGTGCTATCAAGGCTGAGAGGACGCAAACATTAGCCACACCTCAAGAGGTTAAAACATTGTGACCAAAACAGTAAGTTCAACCCAAATGTTTAATGCCACGATTGTTACAATCTATTTGCATTAGTTTATATCCTAACCTAACCCTAACCCTAACCATGGGCTGGAAGATTATGTGTATTGTACATTTTTAGCAAAACGTTTTTCTTTTTGTGACTCTAATAAAATCTTTATGTTTCATACAGAGAGCTTTAATAATATTTTTCTCTTTCCGTTTGCTCTGTTGTTTTAAACACTGAACATCATACACATCTATGCCGCTTTTTGATCATTCTTGAAGTAAACTTATGTCCATTTGGTGATTAAATTAACAGTTTTAGACCGCTGTTTGAACTGAATGTGACGTGTCTGGTGTGTGTGATAACTGATATGAGATCTCCTGGACACAGCGCTGGGCTTTTGCTCGGTTTGTGACTAAAATGTTTTGTTATTTTGATTAGATATTAATCAAGTGTTCTAGAATAGAAGCAGTTAAACTGTGAAACTACACAATATCCATATGATGCAGGGTGCGATTTGTGAAATAAGCAGAGGGGGGGATGCTTTTGAAAACTAATGTTAGTGTAATCTGTTAACATTGCACATTATATACATCTTTTTAGACAAGTACCAGATAATGAGTGTCATGTCATGAAATGTGATGACAATTTCATAAAAGCATTAGTTAGTCCTATTAAATGTAACGATTTTATTTCAAACAACGAATAAATTATATAAAGCGAGCAAAGATCAACCACTGCGTAGCAAAATGATTCACTGTTTTGAAGCGCTCCAATCAGATCATGAATCATTTGATTCAGAATGGGATTTTAGAGCGCGTATGGCGAATCATTTGGTTCAGAGCCGGACTTTAAGGTGCGTATCACAAATCATTTGACTCAAAAAGGGACTTCAAAGCTCGTATGGCGAATCATTTGATTCAGAACCGGACTTTAAAGCGCGTATCACGAATCATTTGACTCAAAAATGGACTTCAAAGTGCGTATGGCGAATCATTTGATTCAGAACCGGACTTTAAAGCGCGGATCGCGAATCATCTGACTCAAAAATGGACTTCTAAGCGCGTATGGCGAATCATTTGATTCAGAACCGGACTTTAAAGCGTGAATCGCGAATCATTTGATTCAGAACCGGACTTTAAAGCGCGTATCGCGAATCATTTGATTCAAAAATGGATTTAGGAGCGGGTTCGTGGGATGTTTTTATCCCCACCGGGGATAATAATAATTCAGCAGAGGAAGGGATGCATAGACCAGAGGGGGGAGGAGGGGGGGGAATCCCCACCATCCCCACCAGCAAATCGCACCCTGATGATGTAATTTCAATACTATGACATACATTTGTGTAGATGTTTAAAGACTGAAATGGTAACACTTTACAAAAGGAGTCCATTTGTAGCATTAACTAAGATTAATAAAAGCTGTAGAATTTAAGTACTGTTCTTTGATAGTGTGTTAATTTCAGCGTTTACTGATATTTTAAAATATATAATTAATATTAATACATTTATTCTTTTACAAAGTATGGTTAGGTACCTTGTTTAAATGGTAGACCACTGTTTTAGTTTTCATTTAGTATTCATTTTAAAAACTATCAATCGATTAATCTGTATCGGCCAGTGTGGTTCAACCTAGCTATCGGTATCAGTAAAATCCAATATCTGTTGACCTCTAAGTACATTAACCAAAATTATACATGTGCTAATTACATTTTAATGATAATGAAATGCATACACAGAATGGTCTGTAAAAATGTGTCTGGTTGCTGCTCGAAGGTAACAGACTAGTGGCCAGTAGGTGTAAACCTCATTTGATTTTAGGTCTTTATGAAGATATTAAAAGTGCTCAGGCTAAAGTGAAAGTGATGAATGGACCACTGATGGCCCTGTGACCAACACTGTTTGTATGGACAATAGCTACAGTTATAAAGGATCATGGGTCAGTTAAACTAGGAATTCAGGCATTACTTGAAACCCATGCTTAATAGTGGGGCAGGTTTCTTCTAAACACAGTGTTTGGTGATATTACTCAGGTAAAGCTCTATTATGCAGTACTGCTTCTTCTTTTGCACTGTTACTGGTGTTATTGTAAATTTATTGTGAACATTAACCAAAAATAATGTTTTTGGGCATACCATAATATTATAGTATTGTTTGAAGTACTGTGTAAATCCCATTAAATTTAAGATTTATCTATTTGAATTGCATTAAAAAATCATATGGGAATTAAACAAGTGAAAGGAAACTAAAAAAAAAAATATTTAAATCTAAATAGTTAATGGATTTATTCAAATAGCTTACAATCAGTATCAGTCTGTTCATTGTGAAAACTGTGAACGTGGTTAAAATATGGCTAGCAATATTAAATAGTTAAAATGTATGAGAATGAAACAAATTGGATTGTACTGAGAGATATATAAACCTAGTTTTAAAACACATTCAGTTTATTAGTGCTGTCGCAAACATCTTATCTGTTTCTTACCTGTTTTATTGTATTTGTATGACTGACAAATATGCATCACATTCAGTTTTTTAGTTTATATTTCGGGTGTCCAACCTTGTTCCTGGAGAGTCACTATCCTGCAAAGTTTAACTCTAATTAAACACCTGAACCAACTAACCAAGGCCTTCAAATTAACTAGAAACTTCCAGACAAGTGTTGAAGCTTTGGCCCTCCAGGAGCAGGAATGGACACCTCTGGTTTATGTTAAAGCTGTGTAATCCAAGTGTATGGACATTTTAGGTATTATTTTGATATATATCTACATTATTCTGGATGCATTTGTAGCATTAGGCAACAATACATTGTAAGGGTCAAAATTGAAGATATTTGGTAAATTTCCTACAGTAAATATATCAAAACTAGTAATATGCATTGCAAACCATGTTGAAAAAAACAGCATATGCTGGTTAGGTAGGTGTTGATGCTGGTATGCTTAGGACCATCTTAGGACCAGCATAAACCAGTGAAGGACCAGCGTAAACCAGTTTAGGACCAGCATAAACCATCTTAAGACTTTCTTAAACCAGCTAAATCCAGCATACCAGCATCAAAACCTACCTAGCCAGCATATGCTGTTTTTTTCAACAGGGAAGGACTTCATTTGGACAACTTTCTCAATATTTAAATTTCTTGCACCCTCAGATTCAAGATTTTCAAATAGTTACATATCGGCCAAAAATTGTCCTAACAAACCATACATCAGTGGAAGGCTTATTTCAGCTTTCATATGATGTGTAAATCTCAATTTTACAAAAACTGACCCTTATGACTTTGTGGTCCATGGTCACAAATGAAAACATATTAGTGTGTACAAGGCCTTATATGTGCATTTCAAATACATACATTTCAAATTTAGGCCTAAATGTTTTTGAGAGACTATGGTAATAGTTCATTACTGAGTGATTATAGTAATAGATTTACTGTGACATATATCAAAGTACCAATTAAATTGCCATCTATAAGTGTTTTCAAATTTATGACAACTTTATATTGCTGTAATGGCTCATGACACATTTGTTGTTGTCCAAAGCTCTTATCCAGAAGGCAGCCTGTCATGCTAATAGAGATGTTGATTATATTTCAGTCACATTTATTAATCACGGTAGTCAAAAAGAATTATGAAGACAGACCAATCATATCTAGAGTTTGATATGTTACGCTTCTATGGAATGTTTCCTATGCAGTGGAAAAGGGAAGTGTATACTGTGGATCTATGTTGTTGCTGTTATTCAAACAGCCTAATATTTTACCTACCTGACTGGAAATGATAAGAACAAACATGAATGTTGTCACATTATTTTTATTACATTTTCTCAAAACACAAGACTGACATATATATATTGTGTCAGTAACAACACTTGCAGTGTACCAAAACACAACAAACAAAACTTGAACAAATGAACAAACAAACCCTAGGGACTCATATCACATGAAAAATATAATAGAACAAACCAACATTAGGTCAATACAGTATGTACTTTGGAAGTCATATTTAATAAGACAATAACAATTCCAGCTGCAAGGGGTTAATATAATGCACATTAAAATATATTTTAATACCCAATCAAGAATTTTGATACTCCTCAATTATATTATTAATATCCCTACATTCAATAAATAATAAAAAGGGACTCCATATTTTCTTAAATGTAGCTCCTTTACCCTTAAGAATATAAGTTATCTTTTCCATTGCAATGCATGAAGATATTTCTTTTAACCAATGAGTTATAGTAGGCCTTTCTGTCTTTTTCCAATAAATGGCAATGAGCCTTTTGGCATGTAAAATGCACATGTCTATCAATACTTGATTATCCTTTTTAATATTCCAGTTGGATAAATACCAACAATGAAAAACCCTGGGTCTAATGGTAACCTTATCGAAACCATATGCTCTATCATATTACTAATTTCTTTCCAAAACTCTTTTATTTTGTCACAATCCCACATACAATGAATTAATGTACCTTTTTCACTGTTACATTTAAAACAAGTATCTGGAACGTTGCTATAAATTTTATTCAATTTTACTGGAGTTAGATAAGTATGCATAAGCCAATTATACTGTAACAGTTTTAGTCTACTGTTAATTGTCTGTGTTTGGGCCTTTACACTTTTTTGCTCCCATATTTCCTTATCTATCTTCACTCCGAGGTCTTGTTCCCACATAGCTAATCTGGATGCAGAAGACTCCTGGTAACCTGATAGTAGCATATTATATAAACAAGATATGTGTCCTCCACTTTTACTTGATTTAGTCATACATTTCTCCAGATTAGTTAGCTCTGGTTCAGCAAGTCCTTGTCCTCGGGCAGTACGTATAAAACTCCTAATTTGTAAATATTTGTAATAATGTTTTTTAGGGATTTTGAACATGTCAATAATATCAGTAAATGACATTAGAACACCATCCTTGTATAGGTCTTTAATTTTCCCCACACCATTTTCAGCCCAGAGTCGAAAACCTAAATCCTTTTGACCAGGTATAAAATTTTCATTTCCCCATATTGGGACAAACATGAATGTTGCCCTGGAAATCCTGGTTCAGTTTTACCAACCACAAGCGCATTTTGTTCCTCAGAGAGTTTTTTGCCCTCTTCTCCTTGATTTGTTAAAAATTTTGGCAGTTAGTACTCCAAATGTTTTTCCTGGTCTGACCGATTAATACAGCCCAAAACATGACAGTAATTGACCATTTTCAGCAGCAATAATCAGCAAAATATATAAGTTTCATTTGGTTCAGTGGCATCGTTTACATTCAGTGCTGCCAACATGGCCAATTGATGACGTGCTGTGAAAATACTCTGTGGATCTGTTACACTGCTGAATTGCTGCTGCTGTTGTTGTAGATTATTTCTGCAGCTGCTGCAAATACATACGTAGATACGGTGCTGTGAGTACGTAAGACATACTGCTGCTGGACAAATCTCATATACAATACAGATGGAGCTGGGGAAGTGCTCTAGTGAATGCTAACCAGCCATTTAAACCAGCTTATTGGCTGAGTATGCAACATGAACCAATCAGCTTCTGCACCATCTACAGTTTCATGACAGAACTTATTGAGAGTAGTTAAGGCAGGGTGCAATCTGTGAAAAAAGCAGAGGGAAGGCAGAGGTTGACCCAACTCCAGTAAGATTTTAGAATAATTAACCTAGTGTAATCTGTTAACAACGCACATTATGAAGTCTTTTTAGGCAAGTACCACATAATGAGTGTCATGTCATAAAATGTTTTTAATGCGACATAAACTGCGTCTAATGTGATCACAATTCAATAAAAACATTGTAAGATGGGCTTAATTTATTACTTATATTATAAGTAATGATTTCATTTCCACTGTTATTCAAACAACGAATACATTTTATAGAGAAAGCGAGCAAAGAGCATCTACAAATCTTTTTGAAACTCACAATCAGAACCACTGTGTCGCAAAATGATTCACTGTTTCGAAGCGCTCCAGTCGGATTGCGTATTGCGAGAATTCAAAGCACGTATTGTGAATCATTTGATTCAGAACAGGAATTCAAAGCGTGTATCGCAAATCATTTGATTCAGAACAGGAATTCAAAGCGTGTATCGCAAATCATTTGATTCAGAACAGGAATTCAAAGCGTGTAGCGCGAATCATTTGATTCAGAACAGGGTTCAAAGCGTGTATCATGAATCATTTGATTCAGAACAGGATTCAAAGTGTGTAGCGCGAATCATTTGATACAGAACAGGGTTCAAAGTATGTATCGTGAATCATTTGATTCAGAACAGGAATTCAAAGCTCGTATCGTGAATCATTTGATTCAGAAGAGGAATTCAAAGCGTGTATCGCGAATCATTTGATACAGAACAGGAATTCAAAGACCGTATCGCAAATCATTTGATTCAGAACAGGAATTCAAAGCGTGCATCGCGAATCATTTGATTCAGAACAGGAATTCAAAGCGTGCATCGCAAATCATTTGATTGAAGAACAGGAATTCAAAGCGCGTATCGCAAATCATTTGTTTCAGAACAGAAATTCAAAGTGCGTATTGCAAATCATTTGATTCAGAACAGGAATTCAAAGCGTGCATCGCAAATCATTTGATTGAAGAACAGGAATTCAAAGCGCGTATCGCGAATCATTTGATTCAGAACAGAAATTCAAAGTGCGTATTGCAAATCATTTGATTCAGAACAGGAATTTAAAGAACGTACCACAAATCATTTGATTCAGAACAGGAATTTAAAGAACGTACCACAAATCATTTGATTCAGAACAGGAATTCAAAGAGCGTATCGCGAATCATTTGATTCAGAACAGGAATAATTCAGAACAGGAATTCAAAGCGCGTATTGCGAATCATTTGATTCAGAACAGGAATTCAAAGTGCGTATTGCAAATCATTTGATTCAGAACAGGAATTCAAAGAGCGTATCATGAATCATTTGATTTAGAACAGGAATTCAAAGCACGTATCACGAATCAGAACAGGAATTCAAAGCGCATATCGCTAATCATTTGATTCAGAACAGGAATTCAAAGCTTGTATCGCTAATCATTTGATTCAGAACAGGAATTCAAAGCACGTATCGCAAATCATTTGATTCAGAACAGGAATTCAAAGCTTGTATCGTGAATCATTTGATTTAGAACAGGAATTTAAAGCACGTATCGCTAATCATTTGATTCAGAACAGGAATTCAAAGTACGTATTGCGAATCATTTGATTTAGAACAGGAATTCAAAGCGTGTATCGTGAATCATATGATTCAGAACAGAAATTCAAGACACGTATTGCTAATCATTTGATTCAGAATAGGAATTCAAAGCACGTATCGCAAATCATTCGATTCAGAACAGCAATTCAAAGCGTGTATTGCAAATCATTTTTGGAGCGGGTTCGTAGTTTTTTTTTATCAAAAAGAATTCAGCAGAGGCAGGGATGCATAGACCATCCCCTCTAGCAAAACGCACACTGGTTAAAGTAATAGTTACCCAAAAAAAAAATTCTTGGCTTTATTCAGTCACCTTATTGTGATTTTCATTTTACTGTAGAATATATTCTGTAAGGAGATGTTTAGTAGGATGTTCATGCTGCTCGTTTCCATACAATGAAAGTGGAAAAAAGCTCCATAGAAGTGCTATGAAAATAATCTGTATGACAAACACTTTAAAAGCTTTTTTGTGTTTTGAATATAGTAAAATTTGCAATGATCTGTTACGGGACTCACAACAATCAGTACTGCTTTACTCATGTCTAACCTGGCATGATTGAATATGCAAATGTTAATCAGATTAAAGAGATTTAATGAATGAAGAGAAGATTGTCAGTGAATGACCTCTTATTTTGAGATCTGTGTGGCTTCAGCAAACTTTGGACTATAGCACATCAGTTTTGGAGCTTGACAACTGTGGTCATCACTCATTTTAACTGAATGCATTCTTTTCCTTTTGTGTTCTGCAGAGGAAATAACATCACACAGGTTTGAGACCAAACGAAAGAGTAAATGATGACAGAATTTTCATTTTGGGTGAACTATCCCATTATGTGTTTTTCAGGTCTCAGTGTGCACCTCCATTAGCATGACCTACATTTGAACCTCCCTTGGCTAACCTTTAAAAAAAAGACACCAATGCAAATGCAATTTATCTCTTGCCACCTGCAGTATGTGGAAATAAACAAATCTGTCCTCTGTAGCCAAATAAGAACACATCTATTATTTCATGCTGCTCCACCTATACACAATTCACCATATGTGTCCAGATAACACTGATGAACCACCATACGATGGAAAATACTTCTGTGAAGAAGCTCCCATGAATTCACATATTTCACATCAATCATCAGTGTTATTAAACTTTTACTAGTTAACCATTGAAACGTGGTTGTGAGAGAACAATTGCAATGACATTTTGTAAACTGAGCTGGAAGTCTCATATAAACAGTACAGATCAGTCAGCTCAGGCATGCAGGGGTGAAGACTTAATCTTATTTTGGATGTGTTTGGTTAGCTACTCAATTCTTATAGATGGAGCATCTCTAATAGGACTTGAAAATATCTATAAATATAAGTGCTTTATAAATTTGTTTATTTATTTATTTGACCTACAAATATTCATTACTTTTGGGACAAAATATTACAACAACAGCAGCAACAAGAACAACATTTCTTTCTTTTACCTACAAATAGTCATTACTTTTGAGACAAAACATTACAACAATGACAATAATAATATATAATTTTAATATTATTATAATGTAAATCTAATATTATTATATATAATTATTTTATTTGACCTACAAATAGTCATTACTTTTGGGACAAAACATTACAACAACAACAACAACAACAACAACAATAAGAATACATTTATTTATTTGCTTAATAATAATAAATGATATAAATATAAATTGTATACTATTGTATTTATTTATTTGACCTACCAATGGTCATTACTTTTAGGACAAAACATAATAATAATAATAATAATAATAATAATAATAATAATAATAATAATAATAATAATGCATTTCTTTTTTTCTTTGACCTACAAATAGTCATTACTTTTGGGACAAAACATTACAACAACAACAACAACAACAACAGTAATAATAATAATAATAATAATACATTTATTTATTTATTATTTTGACCTACAAATAGCCATTTCTTTTGGGACAAAACATTACAACAACAACAATGATAATATATATATTTTTATTTTATTATAATGTTAGTCTAATATTATTATATATAATTATTTTATTTATTTATTTGACCTACACATAGTCATTACTTTAGGGACAAAACATTACAACAACAACAACAACAACAACAACAACAATAATAATATATATAATTATTTTATTTATTTATTTGACCTACACATAGTCATTACTTTTGAGACAAAACATTACAACAACAACAACAGTATAATAATAATAATAATAATAATAATAATAATAATAATAATAATTTATTGTATTATTTATTTATTTGACCTTAGTCATTACTTTTCGGGACAAAACATTACAACAACAACAATATAATAATAATAATAATAATAATAATAATAATAATAATAATAATAATAATAATAATAATAATAATTTATTGTATTTATTTATTTGACCTACAAATAACCATTAATTTTAGGACAGAACATTACAGCAGCAGCAACAACAACAACAACAATAACAACAACAACAACAACAATAATAATAATAATAATAATTTATTGTATTTATTTATTTATTTATTTGACCTTAGTCATTACTTTTGGGACAAAACATTACAACAACAACAATGTAATAATAATAATAATAATAATAATAATAATTTAGTGTATTTATTTATTTGACCTACAAATAACCATTCATTTTAGGACAAAACATTACAGCAGCAACAAAAACAACGACAACAACAACAACAACAACAACAACAACAACAATAATAATAATAATAATAATAATAATAATAATAATAATAAAAGTGCCTGTTTATTTCATATTTGTTGTTTCATATTTTCTGCCTGATATGCAGAATAAATGCTTCTTGTACTCTAAGTTAGGTCTATAATATTGTTATTATTACAATAGTAATAGTAATAATAATAGTATTAATAATAATAATAATAATAATAATAACTTATTAATATTAATATTATTATTATTGTTATTATTATTATTATAAAAACTAAAATACGTTAGGCCTGAGGAATACTGTCAAAATAATTGTCATAACCATTAAAACAGACCATAGCTGTTTTTGTTTTTTTGCCAAACAGCAAAGAAATCAAAGATAGATCTAAGAAATCAAAGAATATATTGATAATAAATGTATATTGATTACTACAGACAGAGCTGTACATTCAGCTCTAGTGTACTTCTCAAAAACAGTGTCCTTTTTACTTTCCCATCTTACCGTAATGACATTTCTGACCTCTCTCTTACCCGAGCCATCTGTCCAGTGAAATGATGTCCATGTACCTGTGGAGTGGAATATCCTACATCCTGCTCATTATAAGCTCTTTACTGTATGTAAGACTCCAGAGGCTGAAACCTCATCACCGTCATCACTTATTCATGAGAGACGCTTATTATGCAAAGCTCTGATCAGTCCCGCTAAATGCTTTCTGACCTTAGAGAGACATAACGCGAAAGGTAGGAGCTTTTGTTTACCTTTATGAATCATCATATTTAGTAGAAGTTTATTTTGTAGCTGCTCTTGACATTTATTACCTCTATGAGGAATATGCTTTGTGAATTCACAGAACTAACAATAGATCCAAGAGGATTCAATTTGCTGAATCTCAAACTACAACAACAATCTAGCAAAACAAATATCAGTAAATCTAGAGAAAGTAAGGTTTTATAAACACTGTAGAGTTTGTTCTGGCCTGTTCAGAGAGCTTTGTCTACACACCTAGGTATAGATTTCATAAACATTGTTTCAGTGGATTTTGGATTATTATCTTGTCAGGTTACTCTAAAATAAGAAAAAGAAGCTCATTATCTCATGCAAATGGACACAGCTGTGTCACCTGATGTTTGCATTTAGGTAAGAGCATTATGTTCATAAATTTCAGGACAGAATCTGCTGAGGGCTGATAAATAGGTGTGTAGCAGCACATTTGAAAACGATTGTTTGAGACGGCTGAATAAAAATGATCTTTTTCATTTAGACAGCATATTTCCTGTTTTTGCTTAATTTCACCAAACAAAAATCATTCCAAACATAGCCACAGCACTGTTTTGCGTCTCTGAGCAACATGAAGGTGTTTCGTTTCTGAATGAATCAATTGTTTAAATGATTCGGTTCAATCCCAGTGACTCACTTATTAACAGCGACTTACTGCCACCTACTGGTGGTTTGAATTTCACATTCAAAGTATCTTTTCACTTTTAAAATAATTTCAAATATAGCTGCATTAGCATGTGTAAATACATCTAAATGCCACTTTATATGCAACTTCTGCAAAGATTTATTTTGTTGATGATTTCATTCTTTAGTAACAGGCTAAATTTATTATTATTTTAACTGACTGATTAAATGTAAGAATTAGACTCAAAAGATGATGCACACTTTTAGAACAAAAATGGATTTATAAAGGTAAAATTGCCCATAAAAGGTAAAAATCATTTTAAACTTTTAGGAAAAGAATAATTTTTGTCACTGCTGTGTCACTTTAGTTTTTGATATTCCTGATAAGTCAGCACTGTAGTCCTTAAGCACAATAACACACACAGCAAAATATTGAGGTTATTATTATTTGTCAATATCGCACACCCCTATCATTTAGAGAGATTCAGTCTGATGACTTATAAGGCCAGCTGTATCATCCAAAGGTTAAAGTGTAGCCATGGTTGTCTCTATTGAATGATACTCTCAGCAGAAACCCACAGGTGTGTCAGCTAATAATGAAGACTGACCTTAGGAATAAGTGGACTAAATGTAATGATAAGCTGAAATGTATATACCAATGTCTACATTAGCATCCAAAGGACTACAGTTGAAGTCAAAAGTTTACATACACCTTTGCAGAATCTGCAAAATGTTAATTATTTTACCAAAATAAGAGGGGTCATACAAAATGCATGTTAGTTTTTATTTAGTACTGACCTCAATAAGATATTTCACATATTAGATGTTTACATATAGTTCACAAGAGAAAATAATAGTGGAATTTATAAAATTACCCTGTTTAAAAGTTTACATTGTTACCTGAATGATCCACAGTTGTGTTTTTTTGTTTAGTGATAGTTGTTCATGAGTCCCTTGTTTGTCCTGTTAAACTGTTCTTAAATCCTTCAGATCCAACAAATTCTTTGGTTTTTCTGCATTTTTACAGAAGGTTCAAATGCTCACTGATGCTCCAGAAGGAAAAACAATGCATTAAAAGCCAAGGGTGTAAACTTTTGAACGAAACAAGGATGTGTAGATTTTTCTTATTTTGCCTAAATATCTTTTTTTTTTTTTTTTCATTTGGTACTGCCCTTCTGAAGCTACAGAAGATCCTTACATGTTTCCCAGAAGACAAAAGAAGTTAAATATACCCTGATCCTCAAATTCAAAAATTTGTAGCCCCTGGCTCTTAATGCATTGCGTTTCCTTCTGAAGCATCAGTGAGCGTTTGAACCTTCCGTAGTAGTTGCATATGAGTCCATTAGTTGTCCTCAGTGTGAAAAGATGGATCTCAAAATCATAAATCATTGTTGGAAAGGGTTCAAATACATAAAAAATGCTGAAAAGCCAACAAATTTGTGGGACCTGAAGAATTTTTCAGAAGATCAACGGGTAATTTAACTATTCAGGACAAACAAGGGATTTATAAACAACTATCACTAAAAACAACAACAACAAATAATCTTTCAAGTAACAACACAGTATTAAGAATCAAGTGTATGTAAACTTTTGAAAATGTCTTGCAAACGTCTTTTATGTGAAATATATTATTCAGGTCAGTCCTAAATAAAAAATAACACATTTTGTATGATCCTTATTTTGTTAAAATAATTACAGTTTTGACCTCAACTGTATATAATCTAAGACTCTTTATATATATATATATATATATATATATATGTGTGTATACATATTTTGTAAATTACTTAAAAATGTTATGATGTAAAATTAATAAAGCTTAATAAATTCTGCACTATTTGGAGACATCATAAATGAGGATTTCACACAATTTTTCATATTTGTTTGTGTGATTTTTAAAAAAAGAGATTACACAATCTCAGAGAAGATCAGTTTTTTTATAAATATTCATAGTATATATATTTTTTTGCACTATATTGTGGACGTTTCTGAAATATTTCCCAACCATAATGTAATTTTAGTAATGTGTAATGTAATGTGTTTTAGTGTAATAATAATACAGTGACATTGTATTTTGTATTATATTTTCATGAGCAACTTCAGTAATGTCTATTTCAAGTGGATAATAAATGACTCATGTACTACATCACCCAGTTATGTTCTGCTTTATAACATGAATCATTTTTAAAAAGTGTTGAGCTCTGTCATTGTCTGATGCTTAATGATAGAATGCGACTCCAAAAAATGAATTGAAGTTTCTTACATGTAACTTTTAATGATGCCCGCTGTTTGTCTCATATCCCTAATGCTCCTGAAGCCAGCTGTGCTAGATGCGAGAAATCTGTCATAATGAGCAAATTGAAACTGAAATGAAATGTTCAAACACAACAATAACAAGAACCTGAGGGCACAATTGCTTTCCAAACTTTGTGTCAAGACTTTAAGACTGAATAATAAACAGTGTTTGTAGAGTGACAGTAGTGTCAGGGTGCTGTTTTATTCAAGATGAACTCCTTCTTGTAAAGCAAGAAGAAGAAAAAAAATACTAATAAATTCCTTTTGGCAGCAAGTAGATGAATGTTTTTTGTTTCTGTACTGGTTTGAGAGAAATGTATAGTAGGATTGGGTGAAGTAAATATATTTTCTGTCTCCTCTTCCTCATTTGATTACTTTATGTTATGATAAGTTTGTGAACTGTTTTGACTAGTTAAACCTTTTGCTCCTTATTGGCTAATTAATCACTTTACCAGGATGGAAAATGGCCTTTTGGTTTTTTACGTATTTATTCATTTAATAGGCTTAAGTTTTCCTTGTGGTTTTAGATTTTTTTATTATTTTATTTTATTATTTTTGTTTTATTTTATTTGTTTAATTAAATTTGTAATTTAATAACATTTGTTTTTATTTGACATTATTGTATTTTATTTTATTGTTTTATTGTATTATTTTATTTTGTTTTGTTTTTATTTTATTATTTTATTTTGTTTTGTTTTATTTGATTATTTTATATTATATTATATTAAATTATTTTATTTTATTATTTTGTATTTTGTTTTGTTTTATTTGATTATTTTTTACATTTATTTTATTAATTTTTGATTTGATTTTATCTTGTTATTTTAATTTTATTATTTTATTTTATTTTTTACATTTAATTGAATTTTATTTTAAGAAAAATACTAACAGCACATTACGTTACTTCAGCAGCTTTATTTTTTATTTAATAAAAAAATGTATTTAATTGTATTTATTTAATTAAATTTTATTGTTTTATTTTATTTTATTTTAGTTTATTTTATATTTTATTTTATTATTTTGTTTTGTTGTATTTTATATTTTATTTTATTATTTAATTTAATTTTATATTATTTTGTTATTTTATTTTGTTTTTACATTTAATTTAATTTCTTTTATTGTTTTATTTTATATTTAATTTTTTACATTTTTATATTTTACATTACTGTATTTATTTTATATTTTATTTTATTTTATTTTATTTTATTTTATTTTATTTTATTATTTTATTTTATTGATTTTTTTTTACATTTAATATAATTTTATTTTAAGAAAAATACTAACATCACATTATGTTACATCAGCAGCTAACCAGCTATTTCATTTAGTGTTTCATATTGTGTGTATTAGTGTTTATACGCACAAGTGTGTGTGTGTGTGTGTGTGTGTGTGTGTGTGTGTGTGTGTATGTGTGTGTGGGTGTGTGTGAGTGTACATGCTTTAAGAATTACAGCCAAGTCACCACAAACTGTCCCCAAAGTCCTATGAGGGTATAAAGCTGAAATGTAATTTACTACTATGCCCTAATATCTCCCTGAGTCACATTAACATTATTAGCATACACCCCGCAGTACACTCCACTGCATATTTCTTATTATAGTAAAATGGTGATAGAGCTTTATTGGAAGTTTGCAGAGTTATTGTTATTTTAATATAAAGGTGCAGTTTTCATATACCTCTGATAGTGCAAGGTATGTATAATGAAGACGAATAGACGCAGAGTGTCTCGGTGGTAAATACTGGAACCTGAGGTGCTTTAGCTAATAAGAAGTTCTTGTTGAGTAACAAACTAGCTCCATGTTTAATTAAGGGAAAAAAAAAATGTGTAAACCAAACAACTGCTAATGATTACCCCTACAGTCTTCAGGAAATGAGCTTTCTATCTTCCATTGCAGTGTAATTGGGTTTTAATGTTGCTCTTTGATACTTTGTCATGGTCTGATGACCTGCTCAGAGGCAGGGTAACTGTTAAATAGTCTTATTACAACAACCATTTCTAGACCTTCACAGAACTACAGCCTGAAGTTTGTCAGAAGGGAAGGCAAATGAGGACTGTGGCTCTTTTAAACATCTAGATTTGAGATGGTAGAGGCAGAACGATTATGTAACTGTGAGGGCAGGGTGAAATGCAAACATCCTTTCTTCTCTCCGCTGTTGTGTCTTACAGTCAAGAGTAAGGTAGGAGCCTTAAAAAGAGCTATTTCTATTCTATTGAACTGCACTATATTGGTGGGAGAAGCAGATGTACCAACATGTTCTAGCATTAAACTGGGTATACATTTCCTAAAGTACTGTATGTGTATGAGATCTTAGTGCAGTGTGTACTGTATGTAGGAGGCCTGTCTGACCACCTCACTGTTTCCTCTCTTCCTGTAGGGCATCAATATTGTGGAGCCAAGTAATGAAGAACTTCCTCCCCCGTCAAAGCCAGGAATGTATCAACTGGACATTGTGCTGAAGAAGGGCAATAATCTGGCCATCAGGGACAGGGGAGGTACGTGCCCTCTTCACCACGCTTTTTGCTGTGTGACTTGAATTTTTCAGATTTCTGAGGTTCTGGTAAGAACTTTTTGTATTGTAGCAAAATTGTTCCCTAACGCTGAGATTGTAAACATGTTTTATTCAAAGAAGTTAAAAAAGCTTTTGTAGGTTCACCATTAGTCATAAAATTAAAAATAAAAAACAGAAATAAATATGATTTCTATAATGGAGAGTGATTGGATTAGACAACATTTCAAAAGACGGCCAATAAACAGCAGCTCTAGTGACGAAAGTGGAAAAGTACTCATTCTTCTCCCTTTTCACATCACATATCATTTTAGAATTAAATCATTTTCAATAAAATAAAGGAAGTAATCAAAAAGTGGAAATTAACATGCCTCACTGATGTTTATTGGTTAAGGTATAGGGCTTTATTGTACCAAAGTGGCATCCATTTAATAATTTTTAATAAAAAACAATTAATTTAGACTCAATATGTTGTAATTGCATACTGTTTTATAATGTGCTACAATACTGAGATGCAGATATCTGGCGCTATTTGCATTCATTTAATCATTTTAATAAAAAATTATAGTGAGTGGAATTTGCATGCCACTATTTGCATTCATTTAATAATTTAATAAAAAATCTTAATTTTTGTTTTATAATGTACTACAATACTGAGATGCAGATATTTGCCACTTAAGTACTGAGTACTATAAACTATTATTATTATAAGCTCTTATTGCAAAGAAAATACTCTTATTTTTACAGTGTACATAGAATTTATCACTATTTGCATTTAGTGTAAACAGCATATCACTAAGAAAATATGATATTTGTGTAAATCAGTTGCTGCCTTTATGAAATTATGATTTTTTATTTTATATGAAATTTAATTTTAATCAATGTCTTTAACAAATGTATTTATTTTTCGCCAGTGTTTGATATTTAATTTGTTTTCAATTTGCACATATTTTTTTACATTTTAATATATTTAAAATTATTATTATTATTATTATTATTATTATAGTTTTTATTATAATCTAATTGTTTAATTTGCACTGGGTTTAAAATAAATAACAAAATAAATAAATAATTTGCACGTACATTAATAGCATCCATTTGCACTTTATATCATTTCGATTTTTAATATTTTATATAAAATTGTATTTTAATGAATGTCTGTAACAAATAATTTTTTTTCTACAGTGTTTGATATTTAATTTGTTTTCAATGTTTATATATTTTTAATATATAAATATATTAATATTTTTAATATATACAAAAAATATTATTATTGATATTTTTATTAGAATTTGATTGTTTAATTTGCTCTGGATTTGAAATAAATAATAAAACATTAAATAAATAAATAAATAGTTTATTTATTTGTACTTACGTTAATTATGCACTTATTGTAAACAGCATATGGTTAAGAAAGTATGCTATTTTCACTTAGTGTGAATAGAATCTGATTGCTTTTTACACTTAGGGTAAATAGCCTCTATTACTGCCTTTAAAAATTAGATTTTTATATTTCATATACAGTTTTATTTTAATAAATGTCTATAACAAAAAAATTGGTATTTAATTTTTACATTTTTATATATTTTTAATATTTTAATATATTAAAAAATATTATTATTTTATTAGAATTTGTTTTATTTGTGCTGATTTTAAAATAAATAATAAAACAAAATAAATAAACAAATGAATAAATAAATAAATATATAAATAATTTACAATTTATACTTGCACTTAGTGTAAACAGCATATGGGTGAGAAAATATTTTATTTTCATTTAGTGTAAATAGAACCTGATTGCTATTTACAAAGAGCCATTGCCTTTTATATACATTTTATTTTAATTAATGTCTATAACAATTTTTTTCTCCAGTGTTTGATATTTAATTTGTTTTCAAATTAAAAATTATTATTATTATTATTATTATTTTAGAATGTTACAGTTTAATTTGCTCTGAATTTGAAATAAATAAATAAACAAATAAATAAAATTGCTAACACTTTTTTCATTTGTTTACACGAATTAACTATATTAGTTACCATGAACAATATTTATATTTCTTAATCTTAGTTAATATTAAGTTAAAAATATACAAAACTAAACTAATATGTTATTAAAATTAAAAAAAGTTGTCTGTTAACTGTAGTTAATGTACTGTGAACTTACATGAGCATGAAGATTTTTATTAACTAATCTTAAAATATTTTTATTATTATTTATTATTGTTCATGTTAATACGAATGATACCTTATTGTAAAGTGTTACCATAAAATATTTGATCCACAAAGTAAAACACAAAGTATTTTTTTTTACTGAAAATAAGAATGAATACAATTCCTGTTTTAATTCAGTATAATTATATATAATTCAATATATAAAATATTTTTAGCTAATAATATAAATAAATTAGCCTAACAACTCAGATTTCAGAAAACTGAATGACCAAATAAAATTCATATTAAAATCAATGTGATATTCATAATGTAAATGTTACTTAAAGGGATAATTCACCCCAAAATGATGTTTATTTTTGGATGAGCTGTCCCTTTAACTTTACACCCCAAACAAAATTGAATCTCTAGCGCCCCCTTTTTGTTTTGCTACCATGAATTGTTTTCTAAATCTGTGAGAGAACATTTGCAAAGTGAAGAAGCCAAAATAGTCAGGGCTAAAGAGATCTTCTGCTCTGGTCACCTTGACTCATGTGTATCTCAGCAGACAACAGCAGAGCCTTGAGCTCACCAGAGGATGACTCTACAATCCTTCCCATTACTCCAGACCTGCTGCGGTGTCATGTGAGAGGATGGGCATTAGTGCTTTTGAATGGCAGAGGGACAGACTGGAGCAGTAATGGTCTCATTAGGGGCTGATGGATGGTGCTGCAGATCTGTTCATACGCCCTCTGTCTCTCTCTCTTTTTGACTCACCCAAATAGACACACACGCTAAAATAATGAGCAAAGACCTCGGCAGCTCACCTGCCCTCGAGGCTCGTGATTCTGCTCTGTGTGAGTCATACAGTCAGTCACACGCTCCCTTGAGAGAAATCCTGAGTAATCCTTGAGAGGAAAGATCTCAGGCTTTTCTCCAACAATAATAGAATACACAGCCGAGATTAAAATTATTCATCCGTGTATTGTTTGAAATTTGAATAGCTAAAATTATACAATCGCAAGTTTTATCTGGATTCTGCATTGACTTGCATAAATTAGCATTCCGATGTTTATCTTCATAGCATGTTTATTTAGCACCGAACCGGCACTCTCTACAAGTCGGTGACTGCTGCTGCTTTCCATTTGCACTGTGTGTATCCAGTCTAATTAAACAGGATGTGCTTTACTGGAGGATTTCCACACGCTCTGTGGTATTTGCAGCTCAGCCACAAGCCACAGAAATGCATGCTAGACTAGATTTAGCTCTTCCCTTTTTATATTCTAATAATTACCATAATACATTTTATTATTTTCTTATTGCCAACGACCGACATGGTTAATTTACACTGATAATTTCACTAATGTTACATTGTGACCCTGACAGATCATAGTAATGCTAGTGTTGCTGAAGTTTTTGTTGATTATATACAGACCACAGCTCCCAGACCACAGACCAGTTGTTCAAAAAAGACTTTATAAGAGTTATACACTACCACTAAGATTTTTAATGTTTTTTAATGTTTAATGTTTTTTTTTTTTTAATCCCCTCTGCTCACCAAGCCTGCATTTATTTGATCCGATGTCAAGTAAAAACAGTACAATTTTTACTATTTAAAATAATGTTTTCTATTTGAATATATTTTAAAATGTAATTTATGTGATTTGCATTTTTACTGGCTGTTCTGACTTTTTTTCTCAGAATTGTAAGATATAAACTTGCAATTGTTAGTTATAAAGTCAGAATGAATTGCGATGTATAAACTGGCAATTCTGACTTTTTTTCTCAGAATTGTGAGATATAAACTTGCACTTAAGTTATAAAGTCAGAATTGTCAGGTATAAACTGGAAATTCAGAATTGTGAGGTATAAACTGGGAATTCTGACTTTTTTTTCTCAGAATTGTGAGATACAAACTTGCAATTGAGTATTAAAGTCAGATTTACGAGGGATAAACTGGGAATTCTGACTTTTTTCCTCAGAATTGTGAGATATAAACTTGCAATTGAGTTATAAAGTCAGAATTGTCAGGTATAAACTGGGAATTCAGAATTGCGAGGTATAAACTGGGAATTCTGACTTTTTTCTCAGAATTGTGAGATATAAACTTGCAATTGAGTTATAAAGTCAGAATTGCATCGTATAAACTGAGAATTCTGACTTTTTTTCTCAGAATTGTGAGATATAAACTGTGAATTCTGACTTTTTTCTCAGAATTGTGAGATCTAACCTTGCAATTGTTAGTCATCAAGTCAGAATTGTGAGGTAAAAGGTATAAAAGGTATAAAATAGCATAAAATAAAGAGGTATAAAATAGCAATTTGGACTTGTTTCTCAGAATATCATCATTAGTCCAGTCACATGATCCTTCAGAAATCATTCTAATATTCTGATTTGCTGCTCAAAAACATTTATTATTATTATTATTATTATTATTATGTTGAAAACAGCTGAACAGTAAGATTTTTCATGTTTTTTTTAAAAACAGCTTTTTTCAGGTTTCTTTGATGAATAGAAAGTTCAGAAGCATTTATCTGAAATAAAAATCTTTTGTAACATTATAAATGTCTTTATTATCAATTTAAATTATCTTGCTAAATAAAGTATTATTTTCCATTAAAAAAGCTTTTTATTTTAGATAAATGCTGATCTTTCTATTAATCAGAGAATCCTGAAAAAAATATACTCAACTGTTTGAAATATTGTAGGCAAAATAGAGAAATACAGTTTTTATAGCCAGAAAGCATAGTTCCACTGTCTGTTATAGCACTTATATATTCCCCTCATTTCACTGTGAGAAAGCGAACAGCATGTGTGAAAATGACAAACAGTGGAAACAGTGATGAATGACAGTGTTGAGTCTGTTCTTACTTTCAGGTTGCAGACTCTGTGTGTTCGGCTTGTTTTAACCTTGAGTTATGGAGGATTTTGTGTGTTTGTTAGGATGGTGTGGACAGCTTGGCAGAAACTGATCCAGGATTATAACATCAGGGATGTTGTGATGTTTCAGTGTTTCCTGTTGTCTTTCTCTGGCATTGAAATCCATCTGTCAGCATCTGTTAATGATCTGATGGTGTGTGTTTGTGTGGAGGAAGTGAACAACATGCAATGCACTTCTAGTTGAGGTTTTTACAGTCCAGCAGCTCAGTTATTGTAAAATTATAAATGTAATGTGTTAGACTAATCAGTAAATGACCACTCCTACTGAGTGATGCGTACTGGTATTGCCAAATGTTTTATGGACTTGAGACTCTGAAGATGTTAGTGTGTGCAATATTACACATAGTGTTGAGCTAATGAGAGACAGGGGTTGTTTTTATGAAACCACACACTGACACTCTTTCCTTTACTATTATTGCTTATTATACTGCAGCGTTTTGTGACTTAACATTTGCATTTTCTGTCTTGGCAGTTTGCCTGTCTCTAAAAACACAATCTTACTCACACACAGTGGAATCACTGCATTTGTTACTCCTTAGTATAGACATTAACACACAAACAAACACAAATCTGTTTGTCACCAGTTTGCTAAACTGCTTGGTTTTAATATAAGCTCTTTTAATGTAATCACACAAAATGTACATACAGGAATTAAGGGACTAGTCAAACTTACTGAATTATTCTGTCAGTCATCTTTATGTGAAGTATTCCTTTAAGCAATGTAATCACTCTCATGTCATCCTAAACCCAATTGGTTTTTCTGTCCTCTGTGGAACACGCACACCCCAAAAAAGAAAAGTTCATATCTACACAACAAAAGCATGCACTGACCAGGTGCTGTTTGTAAAAAATTAAAAAGTAAGAAGGTAAGTGTCCTTTCACAAAGACCCGCCTCCCTTTGTTTCGCGCCACACGCAAAATACATCATGGAGCTAAGAGGAAACTATTGGTTCGCTGACAGATCAGGTTATTTCTGCCATGAAGTCTTAGCTGTCAATTTTTTGTCATTTTTAAGAAATTCAAACAATAAATACAGTTTTATGGCTCTTTAATGTGTCATGACAGATTGCTGTAACACCTCAGTTCAAGCGGCATGTGAACCGATCATTTTTTCATATATTAAAGCATAAAATAAACATGAAGGAACATTAGAAGGTATTTTATTTCACCCCCGGAGTGATGTCAGTACACACAATTTTTCAAGTTTACATCCACCAAAGGTAATCTACTCTCCTGTGTGATTTGTTTGTCAGACAAAATGGCAGATTCAGCGTTATGATTGGTCAAACTACCTGTCAATCAAGCATCAGTTGAGATTTTATCTCACAATTCTATCTTATAATTATTTTTTCCTGCAATTGCGAGTTTACATTTCTGAATCCTTTTTTTGTATTCAGAATTGTGTAATACAAACTAGCAATTGTAACTTTTTAATTCAGAATTGTGAGATATAATCTTGCAAATGCAAGTTATGAAGTCGGAATTGTAAGGTATAAACTGGCAGTTCTTTTTTCTCAGAATTGTGAGATCTAAACTTGCAATTGTTAGTCATAAAGTCAGAATTGTGGGGTATAAACTGGCAATTCTAAATTTTTCTCAGAATTGCATGATATGCAACCTCGCAAATGCACGTTAGAAATTCAGAATTATGAGGTATAAAATGGCAATTTGGTCTTGTTTCTCAGAATTGTGAGCTCTAAACTCTAAACAATTATAAAGTCAGAATTACTTAATATAAATGTGCAATTACGAGTTATCAAGTCAGAATTGTGAGATATAAAGCAGGGGCATAATTTCCACTGGGGACAGGGGGACACTTTTCAAAATCCCTTTTGTGTTCCCCCACTTTTTAAATTCATTTGTTAAATTAATGTCTTCTATTGTAGAATGCACGCTCAGCACCGCTGAGAGTTTTGCGCAAGTGTTAAAACAAAACCAAAGCGCATTCAAAAGCAATTTTAATACTCCTCAATGCGTGCAAATTAGGCAGCATAACATATATAGGGTGTTATTAGTATGTAGTCTATAATAGGTTATGTTGTTGTCTATAACTTGTATCATGCTTTAAGAAATTCGGTCTCTATTTGCACTTTTAATATTGAGAGAGTAGCTTACTTTGATTACGGCTGCATTATACGATCAAGAAAGAACTGTGTTGTTTTTTTGGTTATTTATACTTTTTTTATGTTCAATTTGTGAAAAGAACTTCAGTTAGGAGGTCAAACATTCTAGCTCATAATTCATGATCTCCCATTTTGTGCCCCCCCCCCACTTCTCAAACCAACGTTACATCCTTGATATAAAGTCAGAATTGCGAGATATGAACTCACATTTGCAAGATGTTAACTCAGAATTGCAAAAAAAGTGAGATAAAAAGTCACTTTTACCTTTTTAGTTTTTTTATTCTGTGGCAGAAATTGGCTTCCATACCATACAGCTTGTTTGAAGATCTGTTCGAGAAACATATTTTATCGCAGAATTTTTTTATCATTATTTACTATAAATAACCTTAGCCCAAATCATTTGGAAATGCATTGTGGCATGTAAGATTTTTTTTTAAAGAAACTTATACATTTATACTGTAAGGACACATTAAATTGGTCAAAAGTCATATAATGTCACAAAAGATTTCTTTTTCAAATACACAAGTTGTTTTTATCTTTCTATTCATTAAAAACTGTATCATTGGTTGCACAAAAATATTAGTCAGCACAACTGTTTTCAAAATGTTTCTTAAACAGCAAATGAGCATATTACTGAAGGATCATGTGATACTGAATACTTGGGTAATGATGCTGAAACTTCAGCTTTGCCATCATAGGAATAAATTACATTTTAAAATGTTAAAATAGAAAATAGTTATAAATTATAGTAATGTTTCACAATGTTACTGTTTTAACTGTACTTTTGATCAAGTAAATGCAGCCCTGGTGAGCATGAGACCTTTAAAAATCATTAAAAAAATCTCACAGACCTCACACTTTTGAAATGTAGTATATATTTGCATATTTAGCCTAGCATACTTGCTGCATTCACGGCTGCACGCTGTGCTATAGCTGCGTTCTCAAACACCCATACACACTTGAGCAGGGGATCACCAGACTGAATAATAGTAGAAACTGCTGCAGTCATCAATCCATTGCTGTCGTGGGGCATGCTGGGCAATGGAGTGTGCCAGAGATGTGTGGAAAATTGACCACATCTTTCTTCTGTTTCTATGTGCTATTGAAAGGCTTCTTTTCTCCAGCACTGTCTTAAATATCCGGACGCCTGACAGCCAATCTCAGCCCGGCCTGTGGACCGTCTCATATTTTAGAGTAAGAAAATGAAAAAAGATCTCAGATAGAACCTCAAACTTTTTTATTACATTTATTAGATATGACAGAAAAGTTTCAAACCCCCAAATGTCTCATGTGTCTCTCATTTTGGAGGCTCAATATATTGGTTTGTAATAAAAGGCTTGACTAGAGCTTAGCTCCTAGTGCTATAAAAAAAGAAAAATAGAAATACATAAACTACACAGAGGCAGGAGTTTCACAATCTTTTATAAATCAAATTACTCAGTATGACTGAATATGTTCAGAATATAACCCTGTAAAGCCCACTGTATTATATTTAATACACACATAAGTCTAATCCAAATGGACAATACACAAATGACTTTCATCAAAAATATCTTAATTTGTGTCCTGAAGATGAATAAAGGTCTTACAGGTTTGGAATGACATAAGGGTGAATAATTCATGACAGAATTTTCATTTTTGGGTGAACTATCCGTTTAAAAAGGCGAGCGGCTACATGTAAAATAAAACTGCTTTTAGCACATCTTTAAAGATAAATAAATAATATTTATGTTCACATAAGGCTGGAAGCCTCCCATTAGCCATCATGTTGAGATAGTAGCCATCATGCTCACTTTATCTCTGTAAACTATCAGACCCTCTTGTTTCCACAAGTAGGTTATCACTTAAAGGGCCTAATGTGTACAGAATGGGTGTAGTGAGTGACAGGGCTGAAAGTCTGTGCCATCACAGGCCCCAGAGGGCCAGTGTTAAGTAGGTCTGCTGAAGGAGATGGAGCTGTCTCAGTGCCTGAGTGCAATTTCCAAATTTCCTGCCAATGACAGCAATCAGTCTGAGCTCTGGGAAATCGGATTGAATAATTTAGCTTAATTATTACTCTGTGTGCATTATTCAATGACCTTTTTTTTTAACTCTCTTGGCCCGTTGTGATTTTTGGGAGGGTAATTATGAGCATGCAACAGAATGGCCTTTTTATAATTAGATAATACAGCCTGTGATTGTTTTGCACACAGAAAGAAAATTAATTTTGTCTTACCCCATCTTATCCTAAAGACATCAACAGGTGTTTATTTTGGTGTGTTTAGTATGGGTGCCATCAGAATGAGAGTCCAAACAGCTGATAAAAACATCACAGTATTCCACACGTAGGGCTGAGCGATATGGCAAAAATGTAATCTCAATATTTTCCCATATTGATCGATAACCATATATATTTCGATATATAAACTGTTAATGCTGCCAGCTTTAAAAGAGTATCCCAACTATGACTGAAGCCACAACAATTTGAGGGTTCATTAATTACTTTTAAAAGTATAGATTATTAACAAAAAACAGATGACACATTTGGCCTTAAAAAGTTAAGACAACTTACTAAAATAAATGAAAAACTAAACGTTGTGACAAAAGAAGGTAAAGACAAGTTTGTCTACATCATTTGGCTTTAAGAGGTAGATTAAATGTGCAAAATGTAAACATAAAAGTATACAACTAGAAACAATATGTCAAACTTTATTTTTTTTTGTCAGGAAGACTACATTGTCTGGCTTTAAGAGGTAGATTAAGGGGCCGTTCACTAAAAAAGGCGCCTAAAATGTGCAGAAAACGCTATGCGCGTCGCTTTCTCCATCTTTCCAAATCGCTCTGTAGCTTCCACTCCCGTGAGCATCTGCTGTTGCTAAGCAACCAGCAATTGCACTCTCTATGAAGATGCAGAAGTTTAGGCAAAATGGTTATGGAAAAGGATGAAGTGGATTGATTGGTTGTTTCTTGTCACATGACCCACAGTGCGCTTGCGGCATTCTGAAAAGTCGAGATGTTTTTGTCTCGTTGTGCGGACATGCCTGGAAAAACCAAGCGTGACGCGTCACTTCCATTGAGAGCGTTTTTTTAAATAGCCAAACCCCTTCCATATAGCTGAATTCGTGCTACCTTTTTTGTTGACAACTTCATCATTTTTGGATTATAACTCAAGGTTAGTTTCACTTTCATCACTGCTTCCACTCATTTTTCCAGTCATTCTTGTGTCGAGTTTGCTTCGCAGAGTGCCATAGGAAATTTGGACTTTGTTCTTTGACGCGAACATTAAAAGCTGCACGCTGATTATATTAATCTTATATTAATCCATATCGAGTAAAAATGCCTAGAGCTTATCATCGTTATCGATATATATCCACATATAGCCCTATCCACACGACTGCATTTTTGTAATAAACAAAGCATCAACATGCTTTTAACATTAAACGGTTGCTTCCGGCTAAAATATGAGTCCTCTATCCATAATATTCCACCCAGGCTCACTGGAAATACATGCCTCTATATAAATTTCTGCAACACCATAATTACGTACCTTACTGTACTTTTCACAGCAGTTTCAAAGTTAAATGTCCAGAGACTGTCGCTAAAACACACATTTAATGTGTTTTTATTTTGTTGGTCCAGGCTTGTATTTCTTCGTTTTTATTTTCGCTGCTTGAGGTAGCCTACATATTGGGGCTGTTTAGAATTCAAATATCTGGTAAGTGTTGCTAAAGACTAATGTTCTGTCATGTTAGAAATATCCCCTACACCAAAGCCAACCCCAATCTAACCAATAGTGTTAACAAATGCAAAGGTGATGCAGCCATACTGTTTTAACTTTATTATGCGGGTTTGAGCTGTTTTGTCGAACCGTAGTTTCACAGGGTCCTACCGGAGCTCTTCACCTCTCAAGTGCAACACTGTATTGAGCTACCGAGCAAACCTATTGAATTCGAAAACTCATGCATATGAAGCTATATATGTGATAATGTACAGGTCCTTCTCAAAAAATTAGCATATTGTGATAAAGTTCATTATTTTCTGTAATGTACTGATAAACATTAGACTTTCATATATTTTAGATTCATTACACACAACTGAAGTAGTTCAAGCCTTTTTTTTTGTTTTAATATTGATGATTTTGGCATACAGCTCATGAAAACCCAAAATTCCTATCTCAAAAAATTAGCATATCATGAAAAGGTTCTCTAAACGAGCTATTAACCTAATCATCTGAATCAACTAATTAACTCTAAACACCTGCAAAAGATTCCTGAGGCTTTTAAAAACTCCCAGCCTGGTTCATTACTCAAAACCGCAATCATGGGTAAGACTGCCGACCTGACTGCTGTCCAGAAGGCCATCATTGACACCCTCAAGCAAGAGGTCTGTGGGAAGGAAAAAGTGTGGCAGAAAACGCTGCACAACGAGAAGAGGTGACCGGACCCTGAGGAAGATTGTGGAGAAGGACCGATTCCAGACCTTGGGGGACCTGCGGAAGCAGTGGACTGAGTCTGGAGTAGAAACATCCAGAGCCACCGTGTACAGGCGTGTGCAGGAAATGGGCTACAGGTGCCGCATTACCCAGGTCAAGCCACTTTTGAACCAGAAACAGCGGCAGAAGCGCCTGACCTGGGCTACAGAGAAGCAGCACTGGACTGTTGCTCAGTGGTCCAAAGTACTTTTTTCGGATGAAAGCAAATTTTGCATGTCATTCGGAAATCAAGGTGCCAGAGTCTGGAGGAAGACTGGGGAGAGGGAAATGCCAAAATGCCTGAAGTCCAGTGTCAAGTACCCACAGTCAGTGATGGTCTGGGGTGCCATGTCAGCTGCTGGTGTTGGTCCACTGTCTTTTATCAAGGGCAGGGTCAATGCAGCTAGCTATCAGGAGATTTTGGAGCACTTCATGCTTCCATCTGCTGAAAAGCTTTATGGAGATGAAGATTTCATTTTTCAGCACGACCTGGCACCTGCTCACAGTGCCAAAACCACTGGTAAATGGTTTACTGACCATGGTATTACTGTGCTCAATTGGCCTGCCAACTCTCCTGACCTGAACCCCATAGAGAATCTGTGGGATATTGTGAAGAGAAAGTTGAGAGACGCAAGACCCAACACTCTGGATGAGCTTAAGGCCGCTATCGAAGCATCCTGGGCCTCCATAACACCTCAGCAGTGCCACAGGCTGATTGCCTCCATGCCACGCCGCATTGAAGCAGTCATTTCTGCAAAAGGATTCCCGACCAAGTATTGAGTGCATAACTGAACATAATTATTTGAAGGTTGACTTTTTTTGTATTAAAAACACTTTTCTTTTATTGGTCAGATGAAATATGCTAATTTTTTGAGATAGGAATTTTGGGTTTTCATGAGCTGTATGCCAAAATCATCAATATTAAAACAAAAAAAAGGCTTGAACTACTTCAGTTGTGTGTAATGAATCTAAAATATATGAAAGTCTAATGTTTATCAGTACATTACAGAAAATAATGAACTTTATCACAATATGCTAATTTTTTGAGAAGGACCTGTATATGTGAATGTTTTTTCAGTTTTGCAAAAAATGTATAGAGGCACGTATTTCTAATGAGCCTATGTTGATAATATTGCTTTCTTCAGTGAAAAAGTTGTGTCATCTGAAATTTACAAAGATCAATCATTTTTTACAAACAAAATATGGCAGTGGATTTTGATGTGAGAGGACAACAAATGATGTATTTTTTCAGTAGAGGAAGCATTATTATGGATTATAGACTAGATTAAGATCTGTTCCGATGAACAAACAAACTATGAAAAAAGTATTCATTTAAGTAAAACTAGAACTTTTTTTCAACTTTTTTTTTTTATTCCGAGGAAAATGTGGGTGGTATTTTCCTGTACTTTTTTTTTTTTTCCTGTTACTATGTGGTTTCTAAGGTGCGATTGCATTGGGTAGTCATTGATCATCCATTCTGTGGTCTCATGAGTCATGAGTCATGTGGTTGTTGGTTGGCAGAATATGTTTAGGTGTGACCTGTGTCACAATGGCTCACTTATTATTTATTGATACACCAGAGCTTTCGAGAGCGTTGGTGGGCGCTTTTAACAAACACTAAAAGGATGTGGGCACACACTGATGCTGGGGGACTGGGTCTGTTTTGAGACTGAGAGACTGCAGACTAACATTCATGTCGTGCTTTAAATTTGACATGAACTATTGCATCTGTGGATCCTAATGAACAGGATGGAATCTGTGGGCAGTCAAACAACTTCCATCAAGATTTCATCAGTGCTTGACTTTGAGCTCATGAAAGGAAATTACTGCAGGATATTATATTCCCACCTCAAATTACTACTTTAACTCATCATCAGTAACACCAGAAAACTCAGTTAACCTGAAGAAAAAAAGATCCATTTCTAGGATAACGTTTTCTTCAACTCTACTACTATATAATACTGCCAGCCCTGCTGAAAATACACCATATGCTGGTTAGGTATGTTTTGAAGGATGGCTTAAGATGGTTTAAGCTGGTCCTTAGTTGGCCACAAGCTGGTTATAAGCTGGCCCCCAAAAAGCCTAAGACCCTAGAGGGTTATGAGCTGGTCCTGAGTAGGAGCTTTTTGCTTAGGACCAGTTTAGGACCATCACATAACCAGCTCAAACCAGCTTATGACCAACTAAGGACAGGCTTGAACCAGCTCAAACCAGCTGCCATGCTTCAAAACATACCTAACCAGCACATGCTGTTTTTTCAACATGGAATATATAGTCACAATGTTGATGAGTACATAAGACTATTCATTACCTGCTTTCTGAAATTCTGCCCGGGTTATCATACAAGATTTGTACTGAAATGGATCAAGATAGTGAGGATATATTTATCAATATCACACTGCCCCTTGGTGCTTATGTGGCTTATATGGCCATTCATGCAAGGAAACAGATCTATAGTAAGATCCTGCTTTCTCTGTATAGTGGTCCATTGTAGCTACTTTTATGACAACTGTGCTGTTCTTGAAATAACCAATTTATTGGCCACTAAAATGGACATGACATTTATCTTCTAGTCTACTGTATAAAAGTACTGCTCAATTGAAACGGCTGCCAGCCAGGCCTCAGTGCCAGTTTGTCAGTGTGTTTCATCATTGCTGGCAAAGGAAATTCCTCTTACACCCTGCCGTTTGAGTGTTAGACGGCTGCACAAGTAAGGCAGAATTTGACGATTGAACACATGCAGTCTCTGCCAACACTATGAAGTGCGTGAATGTAGTCAAGCACTTACCACATGCCAGACTAATGCAACCCATTTATAATAAATAAAATAATAAAATAAATAAAATAGGGCTTGAGTAGATTAAATATTTTAAATTACATTATTGCGATAGTCACGTAAAGCATGATTATATATTCAAGCTTTCTCTGCATCAGTTTGCTAAGAGCAAATTCAGCTGATTTGAATGTGTAAGTGGCTCACTGAGATTGATTTTAAACAGCTGTCACAACACATTATGCAGCATATTATGTATTTTGTAGACAAGTAATGACAACAATAATAGGAACATTTAATTATCATGGCCTGTGCAGTCTGTTCTTTAAGTTACAGTAAAGTTTAGTCACTGCTTTACTCTCATCACAGTGTTCACTTTGGCGCTGTGACAAAAAAAAAAAATCTATCAATCATAGAGCACTTAATGACTAATCATTAATAATCTTTTAGATATTTATTATGTAATAGCTTGTTTATATACAGTTGGGGTCAAAAGTTTACATACACCTTCCAGAGTCTGCAAAATGTTAATTATTTTACCACTTTTGTAAACTTTTGAATGAAGATATATATATTTTTCATTTAGTATTGGCCTTCAAAAGATACGGAAGATCAGATTTACCCTAATCTTCAAATTCAAAAAGTTTTCACCCCCGGCTCTTAATGCTTTGTTTCCTTCCGAAGCATCAGTGAACGTTTGAACCTTGTGTAATAGTGCATATGAGTCCCACAGTTGTCATTAGTGTGAAAAGATGTATCTCAAAATCATACAGTCATTGTTGGAATGCTGAAAAACCAAAGATTTTGTGGGATCTGAAGGATTTTTCTGAAGAACATCTGGCAGTTAACTGTTCAGGACAAGCAAAGGACTCATGAACAACTATAACTAAATAAAAAACTGTGGATCATTCAGGTAACAAACACAGTATTAAGAATCAAGTGATTGTATACTTCTGAATAGGGTCTTATTCAGGTCAATACCAAATAAAATAACATACATTTTATATGATCCCTCTTATTTTGGTAAAATAATTAACATTTTGCAGATTCTGCAAGTTGTATGTAAACTTTTGACCTCAACTGTATTTATGATTATATAACTTAGTTGAACCAAATATCTACACGAAACACTAATTGAAGCCACTAAAGCATATTTTATGAGTAGAAAAATGTGTTTTAAAAATAAAATGTATTTGGGTCGTTCCATTTTTATTGAAAAGACAGTGAAGAAAACAACAGAGAGAATCCTAATGTTTAAAAAACAAAAACAAAAAACAGCATAAAACAAAGGCGAGACATATCATGAAAATCTGACTTTTTCTGTGTTTAAGTGCTATATTTGGGTCAACCGACCCAGAAAACTGCAAAAAATGCTTTTCTCACGTTTTGTCTTGTTTCCAGCCAAAATATCTAAAAATTCTTAAATCAAGAAGGATTTTCTAGACAAGTAAAAATGATTGTCTTGTTTTCAGAAAAAAATAAGTCAAAATTAAGTTCTTGAAACAAGCAAAATAATCTTGTTTTTTGCTTAAAAAAAGATTATTTTGCTTACCCCATTGGCAGATTATTTTGCTTGTTCTAAGCAAAAACTCACTTCATTTTGACTTCTTTTTTTAAAAAACAAGACAATAATTTTACTTGTCTAGAAAATCCTTCTTGACTGAAGAATTTTTACATAGTTTAGCTGGAAACAAGACTAAAAAATCTAAGTAAGAAAAGCATTTTTTGCAGTGAACCCAGTAACTTTGTTTTGGTAAGCCTTTCCGTAACACCTACCAGCATTGTGAAAATTTGAGCAAATGCTCTGTTCTGTTCTGTCAGCTGCACATAACACTGTTTAGAGTCCCAGCCTCAGAGGAGACACAATAGCAGTGGATTTATTGATTATTTACTGTATATCACAATGCTGCCACACAGATCTCATATAAACATGGTTTCTTTCCCAGTTGTTCACCTTCACATGCATAACTGTTTTTGTAACTTGTGTGTTTTTAACATAAACTTGTGTGTATTTGACTGTTTAAGCGAAATAAGACGTGAAAGAGAACTTAGTTTAGTACTCACATGCCGTGTGACAGTCGCTGTCTGTGGCCGTGCTTGGGATGTATGCGATCAGAAAACCATAAATGAGATGTTTAATGATTTCAGCATGATAGACACAATAATCAAAACCAAACGGATGTTTTTTTTTTTAGCAGAGTATCTGATGTACGAGCTGTAAAGGCACAGCTTTATTCTGGAAAAGGGGACAGGGAGCGGCAGCTCATTTGCATTTGAAGACATAACAACGTGTTTCTGCTTTCAGTCACAATAATAATTTTTAAAATGTTAATAAATGATCTGTGGGGTAGTTTGAGCTAAAACTTCAAAGACACATTTTGGGAACACCTGAGACTTATATTTTTATGTGTAAAAAGCGGCATAATAGGTCTCCTTTAAACCCTTAGGCTGGTTTAGATGTATTTTAGAGCAGGGTTGTGTTTGAGAAATTACATTAGATGGTTTTGAACTCAGGTCATTCTCATTAGCAAACAATAAAATTATGCATGCTACTGTAGTAGTCTCCAATTTCAAACTCTCAAGCCTCATTGACAGTGGCACAACTTTTATAGATCCATAAAAAATGCAGTTTGAGAGCAAAAGAGCAGGTGTCTAATGTACATATTGATCTGAGGGCAGAGGAGGAATCATTTACCGGTCAGCACACTGTGACCCTACAGTCACACGCAGTACCTCATACATTCAAACCAGCTATTGATCCTTCTGTGAACTGATCTCTCAGAGCACCTCTACTTCCTGCTCACTCAAGTGTTGTGGGGGCCAGTTTGATTAATGTGATGGGGAATGTACTTGGGAATTCCCCCCATTCTGTTCATCGTTCATTGTGGCTGATGAGAAATCATTTCTGAGCACAGATTTTACCGGTTTTAGTCATTAATGATAAACGTCTTTCAGCTCCTATAATGCTGAACACTGTGCTGCAGATGGCTGTCAAGGGCAGAGATGAGGCATACATCAGACCCATAGTTTATGTGTCAGCACTTTCCCCCCAAGCTTTTTTCCACCACAGAAAGTCAGAATTCTTCAGATATATTGTTCAGTGCTGCAAAGAATGATTCCCCCTCTCCCTTCTCTTTATTATTTATTTTTGTGTTCTGCAGTGTTCTGTGCATCATGTTACATTTCTACTAAAAAAAGTTTGGAAATCTGGGTTTAATTTATGTTTCTATTTAATTTAAACCTTGAAATAAAATTTCAAGATTTTGAAAACATCATCATTACATTTCATCAGTAAAGAAAAAAGGAGACAAACAAAATACTAAGACATTCTGAATAGTGTTATAATCACTATATTGATACCACTTGAAATTAAAAAAGATAGAAAATAGAAAAGTCCTTAACAGAAATATTTAATTTGTGGCTTCAGTTATGCTGTATTTCCTACAGGTTTGATTTGTTTATGCGATACGAATGACGTGCATGCATTGTTTAATATTCACATCAGGTCTTCAATGTACTTTTTCTTTATCGTAAAGAAAGACATAAAAATAAACTGTCTTCTTTCCCTAACCCTAACTTTATCTCTCATGGTGCACCAAACATAATTCACAGCTGGGCATCAACATCCAGAGGCAAACAGATTGTTTAACCAGAGCCATTATCTAGAGTCACTGACTCCTCTTGAATTTGAATGCAGTTCATTGTATTATTCAGATGAATGACTCAGTGGTTGAACGAACATTAGGATTGCCTTTAAGGGTGGATGAATAGGAAAATAACATCCCGTGTTGATATCGCCGTATAAATGAAGGGATGGATTTCAATAGTACATAAAGACAGTGAATTTGAATGCAAACTGGTTCTTAGATATACTGCCTGTTGAGATTTGCATCAAGAGGTTAGGTTTGCTTAATTTAAGTTTTGTTTTCATGTTTTTTCATGTTCATGTTTTTTTTTTTTTTGTATTTAGATAAAATGTTTGTATGTATTCACTACCAGTCAAAAGTGTTTAAACAGTAAGATTTTTTATGCTTATTTTAAAGAAGTCTCTTCTGCTCACCAAGCCTGCATTTATTTGATTCAAAGCAATTCTGAAATATTTTTACTATTTAAAAAAAAAAATTATATTTGAATATATTTTGAAATGTAATTCTTGTGATCAAAGCTACATTTTCTTCAGTGTCACATAAAAAATAATATTATTAATATTTTAAACAGTTTAGTAATTTTTTTCAGGATTCTTTGACGAATAGAAAGACCCAAAATCAGCATTTATCTAAAATAAAGAAATAAAGCAAGGATGCTTTAAACTGATCAAAAATGATGATAAAGACATTTACATTTAGCAGACGCTTTTATCCAAAGCGACTTACAAAAGAGGACAATGGAAGCAATCAGAATCAACAAAAGAGCAGTAACATGCAAGTTCTATGACAAGTCTCATTTAGCCTAACACAGTACACATAGCAAGATTATTTTTATTATATAATAAATAAAAAGAAAATAGATAGAATAAAAAAGAAAAAGCAGGCTAGTGTTCCTTTTTTTGTTAATTGAACAGAGAAAAGCCAACTTTAAAGAAAACAAGCAGTAAGTAAATGAATAGAGTATAAGCCTAAAAGGACAAGTTTTAAGAGTAGAATTAGAAAAGAGGGTGTTAGAGTTAGAGGGTCAAATAAAGATGGAAAAAATTCATTTTTAGCATATTCTTGAAGATGGCTAAGGACTCAGCTGTTCGGATTGAGTTGGGCAGGTCATTCCACCAGGTACATTTAATGTGAAAGTCTGTGAAAGTGATTTTGTGCACAATAGTGTGCCGTTTACTTGCAGAATGCAAGCTTCTAGAGGGAACATAAGTCTGAAGTAATGAATTTAGGTAAAGGGGTGCAGAACTACAAACATTAATGCCTTGAATTTTATTTGAGCAGCTATTGGTAGCCAGTGCAAATTGATGAAGAGAGGTGTGACGTGTGTTCTTTTCGGCTCATAAAAAATTAATCTTACAGCTGCATTCTGGATTAATTGTAAGGGTTTGATAGAACTGGCTGGAAGACCTGGTAAAAAAGCATTGCAATAGTCCAGCCTGGACAGAATAAGAGCTTGAACAAGGAGTTGTGAAGCATGCTTAGAAAGAAAGGGCCTGATCTTTTTGATGTTGAATAAAGCTAATCTGCAGGACTGGGCAGTTTTAGCAATGTGGTCTGAGAAAGTCAGCTGATCATCAATCACAACTCCAAGGTTTCTACCTGTTTTTGAAGGAGTTTTGGTTGATGTGCCTAACTGAATGGTGAAATTGTGATGAAACGATGGGTTTGATGGAACCGCAAGCAGTTCTATCTTGGCAAGGTTGAGTTGAAGATGATAGTTCTTCATCCAGCAAGAAGTGTCTGTTAGACAAGCTGACATCTGAGCAGCTATCGTTGGATCATCAGGATGGAATGAGAGGTAGGGCTGAGTGTCATCAGCACAGCGGTGATATGAAAAGCCTTGTTTCAGAATAACAGAAACTAGTGATGCCATGTAGACAGAGAAGAACTGAGCCCTGAGGCACCACATTAGCTAGATGTTGCGACTTGGATACCTCACCTCTGAGGACCTGTCTAAGAGGTAAGATTCAAACAAATGGAGTGCGGTTCCTGAGATGCCCTTTGCCAATAGGGTTGACGTGTCAAAAGCAGCGGACAGATCCAGCAAGATAAGTATTGATGATTTGGAATCCGCTCTTGCCAATCTTAGGGCTTCGACAACTGAGAGCAAGGCAGTTTCAGTTGAATGTTCACTTCTGAAACTAGACTAGTTGCTGTCCAGGAGGTTGTTCTGTGTGAGAAAGTTAGAGATTTGGTTGAACACAGCTCATTCAAGTGTTTTTGCAATGGAAGGAAGAAGGGAAACCGGTCTGTAGTTCTCTAAAAGAGATGGGTTAAGGGTGGGCTTCTTAAGTTGAGGGGTTACGCAAGCTTGTTTAAATGCAGAGGGAAAAACACCTGTGTGAGGGGATGTGTTAATGATGTGAGTGAGTGCAGGTACAACTGCAGGAGAAATGGCTTGAAGGAGATGAGATAGAATAGGATCAGGCAAGTAGTAGGATGATTAGAAAGGATGAGTTTGGAGACTTCTGCCTCAGAGAGTAAAGAGAAGGGAGAGAACATTTAAAATGTTACAAAAGATAAATGCTGTTCTTCTGAACTTTCTATTCATCAAAGACACCTGATACAATTCTCTTCAGTTGTTTTCAGCATACTAATAATAGTAAATGTTTTATTAACAGCAAATCAATATATTAGAATGATTTCTGAAGGATCATGTGACTGGAGTAACAATGCTAAAAAATCAACTTTGAAATCACATGAATAAATTACATTTGAAAAAATATTCAAAAAGAAAACAGTTATTTTAAATAGTAAAAAAAATTGCTGTACTTTGCATCAAATAAATGCAAGCTTGGTGAGAAGCTTGACTACAAAAAATCTTTTCAAAAACTTTTGACTGGTATTGTAAATGTCAAAACCCAGTGTCAGTGCTAAGCGTGCACCACGCTGTGATACTGATCTCCAGGAGCATGTTTGATTACCATACTAAATGTCTCAGCACTGATCTAATGACATTACAGTGGCTTCCCTCAGAGACCGATAGATTATGATGGGCACTGAGAGTAACTCAGCACTTCAGAGGTGTTGAATGGGGATTCCCTTTCGGCAAGCTGATGTAACTGAAGTGATCGTATATGGAGCTGTCGTTTGACACTGCTAACATGCCCACACTAACACTTACCTCACTTCTATCATGTACTCTACTCTGGAAATGAGTGTGTGCATGTAGATACCTAGACAAATACTGCAAAATGCTTTAAAGGGACAGTTCACCCAAAAATGAAAAATCTGACATCATTTACTCCAGACCTCTATGATTTTGTTTCATCTGTGGAACATAAAATATGTAAAGAATGTTGGTAACGAAACAAGTTTTAGATCCTATTGACTTTAATTATTATTATAATTATTATTATTATGTTACAATGAAGTGAATAGTGACCATGGGTGCTCAAAAATGACAATACACACCATAAAATTTTCATATGTGACTTGCAATTTAGTCTTCTGAAATCATTGATATCTTTATGTGAGGAACACACACACACACACACACACACACACACACACACACACACACATATATATATATATATATATATATATATATATATTTAAGTTATACATCAATAATCTCATTTGCTTCAGATCTCATTCTTGTTTACATACAGTACAGTATATTCTAATAATGTGTCACACAAAGCTATCAAATACTAATGCAGCATCACATTTACTGTTTTTATTGCTGACACCTGATCATGCATCTCTGCACAGGGACACTCAGGTTTCTGCAGAGCAGAACATGAGCTGAATTTTAACATTACATGGTTGGTTTCCAGTAAACGCAACACTTCATTTAGTCAAAATATTGACATTTCCCCTGGCATTGGTGTTTGTCTTTGTCAGTGTAATGAAATCTAAGGAATCGCTTACAAGAGTATTCTGGATGTGTTTGCTGTGGTTTGTGGTTTAGCATATAGTGTTATGACATTTCCGTTTGTTTTCAATACTAATGCTTATTTATTAATTAAAAATAGCTTATAAATGTTCATATGTTGCTTCTCCTACTCATTTATTTGTAAAGAATGATGCCACATTTTTATATTAAACCAGATACCTTTTTCAGTTAATAAGATCTGCATGGCAAGTGCGGCAATTTGGTGGAAACTATGCTATGCTTTTTCATGTCTCAGAAGAATGTAATAGTTCCTGATCCACTGCAGATAGAGCAGGTCACGTGACCTGCAGGCCGCTGTGTGGATTTTCCACTGAACACACAGTGACATCTAGTGCTGTCTTGTGGAAACTGTATTATATTGTACTGCAAAGAATTTAGTTTGAGTAACAGAAATTAACTTTTCCAGTAAGTCTAAATTGATTTTTTTTTTTTTTTTTTTTTTTTTTTTTACCTTTTATGGGTGTTTTTACTTTTATAAAGCCATTTTTTCTAACCTAATTAAATGTATGCATAATCTTTAGTGTCAGATTCTTACATTGAATCAATTTAAATAGCAAAACACTACAGGGCTGTTACCAATTAAAATAAAATCAGTATCAACAAAATTCCTCTTTGCAATGCAGAGGTGGTACAGAATCTGCATCTGAAGTGGCATTTAGATGCGTTTGCACAGGCTGTTTAATGCAGGACATAAATGCATTTAAGCTGCAGTTACAAATGCATAAATAATGTTTTGATGTTTAAAAAAAGTTTGAATGCTGATATTTGAAATGATTTTGGTGGAAAAAAAACAACAACCTGATCTCATGACGAAAAAACGTACCTGTGGGAAGTTTTAGCAAGACGCGAAATTTCTACCGCTATGTACGCTTCGTAACATATTCAATGTGAAATGTCCACTAAGTGGTGCTAAAAGAACAGATGAACGTAAATATGGTACGTTTTATGCGATGTTGGTTTTGTATGTACGTCACTGCAATTCTGACTTGAAATGGCACTATAACTTTAATGCTCTATGACGTTTAAAAAAAATGTACCATCTGCACTAAACCTAAACCTGCCCACTAGTATGAACAAAAGCGAACATGAGGTAAAATTGCAATTGCCTTTAGTGTTCATTTCTGTTGGAAACTGCAGCGATATGGACTTATTGGTATGTGTTTTGCGTCTTGCGAAAAATTTCCCACAGGTACGTTTTTACCATGAGATCAGGTAGCAACAAAAGGAAAAATATGCTTTAAATAAAAAAACACCAATGGGTGACAGCAAATCACTGCATGAGTGAGTCATTGAGTCATTCATTCAAACGATTCGTCCAAACATCTGATTCAGTAACGAAACGCTATCGTGTCTTGCTCAGAGATGCAAAACAGTTCTGCTGCGGCTTTGTTTGATACTAATATCGTTGACGAAATAGAGCAGAAACAAGAACTGTTGTCTAAAATGTGAGTTAATTAATATTAACTTCTTATTTATTGGACTGTTTTATAAAATCAATATCACATTTGCATCTTTGCTTGTTCAGATGCAAAAGCCTTTATCCATCTGACATCTTTCTTTAAAAAATGCGTTTTTTATCAGGCTCTGATGTATAGGTTTCTATGTAAGTAGTGGTTATTCTGATTGGGCTGAGGGTGGGATTTTATCGAGTTTGAAGTAAAAGTATTCAATGGATGTATAATATGTCTCGAGAGCATTCATTCAGTATCATTATCTCATTTTTGACCGAGATGGCTTTTAGCTGGTTTTGCATCTGGACTCTTCATATACACTTCTACTGCAAACCAATCAAGTCGAATATCAGTACGTTTGCGTTAGCAATTTCAGGAGTTAAACAGGAGTTAAACAAGTTAAACTTAGACACATCTTTTCATCTATTAACATTGTGGAATATCATATTCACACACATTTATTGTTGTAGTTGTTCTTTCTGTTGAGTCTTGTTATTTATAATGAAATATAATGAGGCTCTGTCATGTTGATTATTACTCATTAGTGCATTTGTTTGTTTGTGGTTGTGCTCACTGTATTCAGACTGCCCTTGGCTTCACACAGCACACTTACTTTTGTGTTTGAGCCAATAAGGGCTGACAGTTATGGTCACATGACCCAAGTCTCTTTGCCTCCACTCTTTCAGAGCCATTTATACACTGCAGACAACTACTCCATGACATTGAAAAAGCCCTACAGCAAGAGAAAGAGGCATAGATAATAAATATGTGTATAAAAGCTACAAGTATGTGTTTGTTGTTGTCAAAAATAGCAATTTTTGCATCATCTCTGTCTGAGACTGTTTTATAGTTAGATAATGTAGGATTTTAAGGGCTGTCACTAATGATTATTTTTGTAATCAAGTAATAGGTTGATTATTGTGGTGATTAATCAATTATTAAGAATTAATGTTTTTTTTTTGTGGTAATAAAAATAGACCTAAGCAAACAATAGCCTGTATAATTGCTTAAAATACATGTAGCAATGATGAAATAATAATTAATTTAAATAAAGTATCAAAAGCAAGTAATCATATGGTTTTATTAAACAAAACAATATGTACATTACGCATTGTATAATAAATGACTGCAGAGGGCCGCAACGGCCTGACAATGTTTTTTACAGATCACTGCGTGAAATAATTCTTGTTTAATATTAACTAAACAACATTTAATTCAAATGTCCACTTAATCTTTAATATTTTACCATTTCTTTATGACAGAAATGCTACAGCCACTGTAATTTCTTGATAATGTGGACATCAAAACTCGAGGGTTTAAATGTTTTTGAAATCGCGATGAACAGTTAACATATTTAGAAAGATATTGATGCATTCTCCTGTGTTTGCGTAGGTTTATAAATGATGAAATATCGTGCTCAAATTAAATTGAGGAATTGTGACAGACCTAATTTTAAGTAGATACCAGAAGGGTTGTGTAGAATGTATAATTGAGTACAGAATGCAAATTCGAATTCATTTTCTCAATGAAGTTTTGTCTTACTTTTGCAGTATTTTTAAAGGGTTTCCAAAGTACTGTTTATTATAAACTAAGCCAGTCTATAACACCATGTTCTAGTTTTGTAGAAGAAAAAAAAATGTTATTTAGTAGTACTGCTTCTCTTGAAAAACACTCAAATGTAGTGTGTATTTTTGTTGTATTCACAGGAACCAGTGACCCGTATGTGAAGTTTAAGATAGCAGGGAAAGAGGTTTTCCGCAGCAAAACAATCCACAAAAATCTAAACCCAGTATGGGAAGAGAAAGTCAGTCTGCTGGTGGAGAGTTTGAGAGAGCCGCTCTACGTGAAGGTAAATGATAAATCACAGTCTGAGTGCTAGTCATTAGTGATTATTTTGTGAATTGTGAAGAGTCAGTCTTCTGTATACTGACTTTACAGTCACAGTTACTTTTGTGTTTTGTGAAAAGACATGACTTACTGCCGGGTGTTTTCTTTTCTCTGCAGGTCTTTGACTATGACTTTGGGCTGCAGGATGACTTTATGGGCTCTGCATATCTCTATTTAGAGTCCCTGGAGCACCAAAGGTCCTCTGATGTTTTGTGACACACTTACGCATCTGAAACACAATCTCAATTAATTTACTTTGACACTGCTGCCCCCTAGTGTTTTTATGCATATATGTACAAACACATGAACACTGTTGTGAGAAATGAAGAACACAATGATTGATCATGGCAGATTTTGGTTGTTCATGCTGTAGGTTCTCTTTGCCTTTTAGGACCTTGGATGTGACCCTTGACCTCAAAGATCCCCACTATCCAAACCATGACCTGGGTTCACTGGAACTGGAAGTCACACTTATTCCAAAAGAGGGAGACTTCAGGGAAGCAGTGAGTTCTTTTGTTTTTATGATGTTTCTATGTTTTTCAAGCTGATGTGTTTGAGGTGAGGATATGAACTTGAGGTGTGTGATGTGACGTTGCTGGATCAGCTATTCCTGAAAATTTTCATTTTCAATATAATTATGTGCCACAGTATCAAGTATCTACAGTATCAAGAACATTTACACTTATCCAACACTTACAGAGTTCATCATGGTAAAGTCATGGAAATATATTGGCTGAGGTGTGAGCACTCTGATCTATTTATTTTTTTTTTTTTTTAAGTGAAAACTAACAACAGGAATTCTAGTGGTATCTTTGATTTACTAAAAAAGCTAAGAGTTTAAAAGTTTGAGGTCAATATTATTTTTTTTAGCAAGAACAAATTAAATTCTACGGAGCTCTTAAAGGGACATGGTGGCGGAAAAAAATCATTTTTGCATTTTTGTGTTCTGTTGCAAAACTTTTCCGTTCCCTCAAGAAACTTTGCATTCCTGAGCAAACATTTTGTGTTCTCTCACACATATATTTGCGTTCATTCACAAAAGTGTTTGTTCCCTCACAAAGATATTTGAGTTCTCTCACAAAACCAGATGAGTTCGGACAGACACAAATGCTAAATGTGGCTTAATGTACTAAAACAGTGACATTGGAGGCCCAAACTCAGTATTATCAAATGTTCATACTAATAACAGTTTTAATATTATTAACCTTATTAATAACATTACTATTAATAAGCTTTTTCTCCCCCATAGCAAAGCATTATAGAAAATGCTTAAGCGGAAAAGTTTTGCGAGAGAATGTAAAAAAATTGAAAAGGATTTTTTCCTCCCACCCGAATTGATTTCCACCACCATGTCCCTTTAGGGGCTCCATAAAATTTGACATTATGACTGTGTTTAGTGTATTAGTATTGTCTCACCAAGTCTGATTGTAGTTTTGGTTTATTTATTTTTTATTTTTTCCAACCCAAAATTTTAAAAGGTAGACTTTCATATGGTTTCATATATGTGACCATGGAACACAAAACCAGTCATAAGGGTACATTTCTTAATTTTGGTTTAGTTTGTTGGGATAGGACAATATTTGCCGAGATACAACTATTTGAAAATCTGGAATCTTAGGGTGCAAAAAAATCTAAATATTGAGAAAATGGCCTTTAAAGTTGTCCAAATTAAGTTCTTAGCCATGCATATTACTAATCAAAAATTAAGTTTGGATATACTTACGGTAGGAAATGTACAAAATATCTTCATGTAACATGATCTTTACTTAATATTCTAATGATTTTTGGCATCATTTGAACCCATACAGATTATTTTTGGATATTACTACAAATATTCACATGCTACTTAAGACTGGTTTTGTGGTCCAGGGTCACATATTATGTCACCCATTTTACTGCAGCACAGAAGAAGTTCTCTGGGCTGGATGAGACAGTGTCTGACCTGGAAAGTGTTTCTTTTCCATACATCAGACAGAAAACTATTGTCTAGAGAATACGCTCAGCATTGGCAGGCAGAATTTCAATGAGAGGAAAATGAGTCCAGTTATCCATTAGCCAGCTAGTGCCCTAGCAAACGCAAAAACTCACTTTACTTGAAGTGTTGTGCAGTCATACGTCACATTTTTGCATACAGTAATTAAAACTCGGGATAAAAGATTAATTATTGCTTAGCATGTTTAACAAGGACACTGTAAGTTTATAAGAAATAATGATGTTTTACATAAAACTACATTAGTAACTTCAGATATTGGTCAATTTAATATAGTTAAAAAACATTCAAGGCCACCATCTATTAATGTTTAATATGCCTGATTACACTCTAATAGCTTAGTATGAAGTGAAAAGCTAGCATACAGTACTATAACCTACACTGTCTTTATATGTTTTTAAAAGTTGAATTTGTGACGCAGGATGAAAATGCAGTGCTAAACGTTTCACACAGTAATGATAATTTACTCATCCCCATGTCATCCAAGATGTTAATGTCTTTCTTTCTTCAGTTGAAAAGAAAATTCGATTTTTGAAGAAAAGTTTCCAGGATTTTTCTTCATATAGTGGACTTCAATAGTGGCCAACGGGTTGAAGGTCCAAATTGCAGTTTCAATGAAGCTTAAAGGAACACACTCCACTTTTTATGAAAATAGGCTCATTTTCCAACTCCCCTAGAGTTTAACAGATGAGTTTTACCGTTTTTGAATCCATTCAGCCGATCTCTGGGTCTGCCGTTAGCACTTTTAGCACAGCTTAACATAAATCACTGAATCAGATTAGACCATTAGCATCTTGTTCAAAAATGACCAAAGATTTTTGGAAAATCGCAAATTTTAATTTTCTGTCAGTCTTAGTACACGATGTAACTACAAAAGAGTCAGGTTTTAAATAGGAAAAATATAGAAAATATTTGGTGATTTTTGAACGAGATGCTAATGGTCTAATCAGATTCAATGATTTATGCTAAGCTATGCTAAAAGTGCAGACCCAGAGATCGGCTGAATGGATTCAAAAACGGTAAAACTCATCTGTTTAACTTTAGGGGAGTTGAGTCTATTTTCAAAAAAGCCAAGAAATAAGGGTCTCATCTAGCAAAACGATTGGTCACTTTCTTAAAAAAAAAACAAAACACAAATGCTCATTTTGCACTAGTCTTAGTGTATATTTTTTAAAAGTCCTTTGTTTGGCCTTAAACACCAATTACTTAGTATACGATTCGGTCACTTACAACACCTTTATAGATGTGTGAGTGTGTCTGTGTATCTTTTTTGTTTGGTGAACTAACAAAGCTTTGAATGACCACATTTTTTTCTTTGTTTGTGTGTGATTTAATAGTTTTATTAGTTTATAATGGCTGCCCCCCAACCATAGCTTTCCCGGGCTGCCTCCTTATGACCCCTTGACTCTTCTGAACAGTATCCCGACAGGATGTCAGGTTCACCTCTAACACCCTGTTAGAGAGGGCAAGGGGTGGCTTTATAATGCTTTGTCTCATTCACAGACCATGCTTATGAGAAGGAGCTGGAAACGATCTAGTAAGGTAATAACAGCATGTCCCACCTGCAATGATCCCTGCCTTCCGCAATTCTCTGCTCAAACTGAGGGAGGCCGTGATCCCCAGCCCTTTTCCTTTTTTATCCTCACCTTTTTTGTTTCAGTTATAAATTCGGCTTTTGCTGGCTTTATTTTCTATGTGCTGCAATATACAGGGTGAGAAATGCTGCCATCTAGTGTACAGATAAGAGAGTGCACATTTGTGCCCCATTTTTTGTGCCCTTTAAGACTAAAATTGGCAATAATAATCAGTTCCAGGTATACATTCAGGGCTGCCAGAGTTTCCTTTGTGTATTGCAGCAACTGACTGAGAAAATAAAGCATACTCTGTTCTTGTCATCTTCATATTGCATCGACTGCACGGTGCATGTGCTACAGTGTTGAGTGAGGAGGTTTGCACTTTATTGTTGTATTTAAACAGGATGTGATCCGAGCAACCACTTGTATAACCTGGTGATTTTTGATATTTAAAGCTATGTGTGCACAAACTTATTTACTTACCATGATTTCTTATGCCTGATTTAATGCATTATTTTTTTTTCTTTCAATATTTAATTTTTTTAGTTGGTATTTTATTTTATTTTATTCATTTGTTTCTTGGCATTGTAGTATATTTTTGTTGGGTCTGTGCAGAATATATTTTTTATATTTTATTTTTGTATATTATTTAACAGATTTGTTGCTGTTTATTTCAATGCTTTATCCATCTATCCATTTGATAATGTTGTTTTTTTTATTTAATATTTTTATATAACATATTTGTTATACATCAGAGTTATTATCATTGACTAAAACTCGACAAGTATCTAAAATAAATATAAGTTGACGCACTTAAATTACTACCTGGAAATAAATAAAATAAAACTGAACTAAAACTGAAAATTAAAACTAAAAATTAATATTAAAAAAAAGAATAAAATAAGAAAGGCACATAACAAAACAAAATATCACATTAAAATGAAACAGAAAATAAAAAATACTTCAAACTATTTTTAATAGTAAACACTCTAATAGTATATAAGTAATACTAAAAAAACACTTAAATATTTGAGAAGTAAATATTTAAAAGAATTCTTAAAAGAGCAGGTAGCATATTAATTTAATATCTAATAATAATCTAATATCTCTACTGATTTTTGTTTGAGACATTTTTTAATGTTAAGCTGTTCCTCATCTACCTCATTATTCATCTGTAAGTTGAAGTTCTATTATGTTTTTCATTTATTTGTATATTTTATTTTCCCTTCTGTTATGAATGGATTGTTTTAATGCCCTTTATTTTATTTTATTATTTTATTTCTTGGTATTTTAGTGTATTTTTGTGGTGGGTCTGTGCACAATATCTTTTTGTTATTATTTAACTATTATTCACTGCTTTATCCATCCATTCAAGTGACAATGTTGGTTTCCAAATGTGAGAGTTTTGTATAATATAGTTATTATCATTAACTAAAACTTATTAAACACATGTTTTGTTAATTTAAATAAAGCCTAATAAAAATAAAGTAAAAACATTAGATCAAAAAATTGGCAAGTAACTAAAATAAATTTAAGTTAAAGAAGTTAAATTACTACCTGGAAATAAAAAATAAAAAAATAAAACTGAACTAAAACTGATAAAATTGTAAATTAAAAGCACATAACAAAACAATATCTAAAATTAAAATGAAACTGAAAATATATATTTTTTAAAATAATAGTAAAAACTATAATAGTATGTAAGTAATACTTAAACAACACTTAAATATTTGAGAGGTAAGAATTTCAAATAATTATTCTAAAAGTTAAGCTGTTCCTCATCAAACTCATTATTCATCTGTAAGTTTTATTTATTTATTTATTTATTTGTGTATTTTCTTTTTTCTTGTGTTGTAAAATGCCTCATTTTATTTTATTTAATTTTATTCTATTTTATTTCTTAGTATTGTAGTATATTTTGTGGTGGGTCTGTGCACAATATCTTTATTTTATTTTATTTTATTGTATTTTTTATTTCAATTCTTTATCCATCCATCCATCCATTTGATTTTTTTTTAACTTATAACTGATATTTTTGTGTAACATTTTTGTATATATCAGAGTTCTTATCATTAACTAAAACAAAAACTATGAAACACATTTTTGTTATACAAACATTAGTTCAAAAACTTGGCAACTAACTAAAATAAATTTACGTTGAAGTACTTAAATTTCTACCTAGAAATAAACCTACCTAAATAAAACTAAAACTGGAAAAAGAAAAAAAATGAAATGAGAAAGGTAGCCTAATAATTTTATATTTCTATTGATTTTTGTTTGAGACATTAAAAAATATTTCTTATTAACCTCTCTATATTCATCTATAAGATAAAGTTCTGTTATTAATTTAATTTTTTTTTTTTTGTTAATTTATTTATTTGTACATTTTCTTTTTCCCTGTATTGTGAATGGATTATGTATGAAAGTGGCATGTTGGTCTGGGACAGGAATAATGTACTATTCTCTTTGTCTCTGGTTCATGCATGCGTGTGTACAGAAGACCATTATGTTGTCTACAAAGTGAAAGTCCTATTTTCAGTGGTAATTTGTGGTCTTCAAGTAGAGTCCCAGTTTAAGACATTTCTAACACACAACCTAGTTGCATTGATTTGCGCTACTCAAGAGAACAAAATGCACAGCTCTCGGCTGCATGTTCCCAGCAGAGGTCAAGTAACTCCAGTTTTGTTTTGGCTAATGTTGGAGCCCAACTTTCAGAGAGGCCCAGAAACATGAAAGTGGCTCTCCAGCATGTGGATAAGGACGTCCTGCTGAAAGGCTTACCCCACCCATGCCTTTGAAGCTCCAAAGTGGGCCATGTTGGCTGGGTCTCGGGAATACTGTAACAGCGCTATATAACTACTTTTACACTGCTCGCGGCGCACACTTAGGTATTTCTTCTATTTATACTCCCTATATCTCTTTCATTTCCAAAATACTGTAAACGATGCGCTCTGTAGATGCAAATCGAGCGGGATTTGTAATTGATATATCTTTTAAATTAAGACTTCTGCTGTGATATATGAATATAAAGAAAACTTCACCCTGAAGTGCATGTAAAAACAAAATAATGCTAACACAGCTGTTAGCCAAAATTATACTTGCATCCAGTTCTACTTTCTTAATCAACTTTCTCAAAGATTTTTTACTTTCTTTGGTTTTAAGCAACATATAGGCTCACTGGAAATATGTGCCTCTGTATACATTACTTCAAAACTGAGAGAAAAAAACGTACCTATATGAACAAATCACAGCAGTTTCCAGTTGAAATGAAAATTATAGGCAGTAAATCTCTGACAACTTTTATTCATTTTCACACGAAGTATGATTTACAGGTACAGAGTTTTGATTAATAAAGCCTAATTTTCACACAGTTACTTTCAGAATATTATGACTTTAAAACAAATTTAACATCCTGCATAGTTTCTAAACTGGAACTTTTGAATGTTGTCGTCACACAGTTTCTAATTCAGTTTGCTCGGTAGTTCACGCGATACAGCGTTGCACTTTCACAGCAATACGCGCCTGTAGCAAAGTAATAAAAACGTGCCATGGTCACGTAATGTGTGTTTTAGCGCCACTCTCTGGACATTTCACTTTGAAACTGCCGCGAAATTTGCAGTAAGGTAAGTAACTGCAGAAATGTAAATAGAGGCACGTATTTTTATGAGCCTCGTTTCACTGAGGAATTGCAGCCATTTTAGTCAGTTAGTCAATATCAGAATAAAACGAGCTGCTTGTTTTTGGTCAGCATCATGGCCAAAGATCACATTAGAGCTATGAATGCTAATGTTAACCCTCACACAAAAAGAGTCATTTTATAGTGGTTGTGTACAGTCAGAGTATCACTAATTTCTGGAGAGAATGTCATTACTGCCTGCTTTTAACATCAAAGCGGTGTGTTTTTTTTAGAATAGGTTTGCTCCGAGTTTAATGAAATGCATTTCAAACAAGGAACACATTAAGGACTCCAAATTAACCACAGAGATAGGCCTATCTATTAAAATATTTTGTTTGGAAAATGTCTTACTTAGCTGAAGTTAACAGATCTCAGTTGCTAAAAGACTACATTTGTTTTAGGCTTCGCAGTCACTGAGTGAATCCCAAAAACTGGCCAGCATATAATTCGCTCCAACAGCATTTTAACTCTAATATTTAACATCATTACTGTTTTAACCTAACGTTACCTGATCTCATTACGAAAACATGAACTTTTTCGTGAGACGCGAAATACGTACCAATTAGTACATATCACTGCAGTTTCAAACTGAAATGAACACTGGAGGCGGTAAAATAGCGAGCACTACTCATTGTTTTCGTACACAGTTATTATTATAGCTCCCTATGTTTGACTCTCCCGTGTTGTTTCGAATTCTGAGTCTGACCCGAATTCTGCCTCACAATGAAAGAGCTGACAGATGAGAGATTGAAAAACATGCTAAAACGGCATGCTTGCGATTACATCTCATTCACTTTTGTTCATACTATCGGGTAGGTTTAGGTTTAGTGCATAGTACGTTATTTTATATCACAGAGCATTAAAGTAGCACCACTCAGCGAACATAAGTCAGAACTGCGGTGACACGTAGAAAACCACACCATATGTACGTTCATCTGTTCCAGGGAAAAACAAAAAACAAACCTTCTTTTAGTGCCACCCAATGGACATTTTACATCGAAAATGTCACAATACGTAGATGGCGCAACATATTTTGCGTCTCACAAAATAGTTCCCACAGGTACGTTTTCGTCATGAGATCAGGTTGTTTATTTGTATTTTTGATCAAATAAATGAAGGAGAGATGTCTTTCAGAAACATTTAAAAATCTTGTCGACCCCCAAATGTTGCACAGTAGTGTATGTTCATGTTTTACTCATGGAAAGATACCATTGACACACTGTTGTCTGTGTTTGTCTCTGTCTTTGCAGTGCTGTCCATTCGCTGTGTGTATGTTGTCCTTACATACTGTGTCCCCAAAATATGGCTTCCATGTTGCTGCACCGTTTTCGCATTACATTTTTGACAACAGACCCATTGTCTGCCATTCAGCTGTAAAGTGCCCCTATTATGCCATTTTTAAGGTTCCTAATATTGTTTTGGGAGTCTCCTGCAATCAGTGTTGGGGGTAACACATTACAAATAATGCGTGTTACGCAGTCAGATTACTTTTTTCAAGTAACTAGTAAAGTAACAAGTACTTTTTTAAAAGAGTAACGCCAGTTACTTTTTTGTTTCCTTTATGTATTTAATCACATTTTATTAACCAATGCCTTTACTGCTGACCTTTGTTGATCCAATTCAACCATATTAATAGCAAAACTTACTTTAACTAACATTTCTGCTTAATTTTTCTCATTGCTGAAGAGTGTTAAACTTCCTTTTCCAGTTCTACTGCACAAATGTGAATTTACTTTTCTTTCAGCCTTAGGCTTTTTCATTTTTACTTTTTGATGTGAAAGGCCACATTTGCTAAAAATCTAACTTTTTATATTAAAAACAAACAAGCAAGCCCTTTTCAGATTTAAAAAGTAACGCAAAAGTAATGTAACACATTATTTTCCATAAAAAGTAACTAAGTTACTTTCTTAGGGAGTTGCGCAATATTGTAACGCAAAAAGTAAATTTACCCAACACTGCCTACAATAGATTTACATGCATTCAAGATCAAACAACACTTTAATTTATTATTTTTTTTTTTTATATGCATTTAATATCATCTCATTTTCCAGTGATTCTCAAATGAACAGTTCGAAACAGTTCAAAGGTCTCTCTAAACCCCTCCTTTCTGTGAGCCTACTGTGCTCTGATTGGTCAGATGGCCCAGTCCGTTGTGATCGTTCTATGGCATACGGCACATGCCAGAAATTATACGCCCATTGTCATAATTCTGTATTTTGAACGCTCGATAGAAAATATAAACTTCTATTATTTATCATACTTACAGGCTGTGATTTGAGTGGAGCCAGCTGGTTTAAATAAACTGTGTACTGAGCCATCTTTCAAGAGCAAGCGTTTAGTGAATCCCGCATTGAACTCCCCAAGATTAGAGAAGGAGTCGTCAGTAAAATTAAGTTTTTGAGGGCGGGCCAAGTTATGTAAATTATGGAAATGTGTTACACCGTGACATGTAACATCACAGAAGTGGAATTCAAATACTGATGACTTGTTTTGGTTGTTCAAAGTCGATTTTTTCCTTTGGGAGACAATAACTTTATTTATCGGGCACTGTGGGCTTTACAACTTTGCAGATCGTTTATATTCACATACAGCTACATTATACACTTCATGAGAGGCAATATTCGAAATGGCATAATAGGGGCACTTTAATTTCACTGACTTTCTCTTCACGTTGGATTGTATTTTGCCTGATGTGAACGTGTGTATGGGTGTGTGTTTGTGTCACATTGCAGCATCAGAGTCTGAGGTTATCAGATGTTCACAGGAAGGCTCAGCTGTGGAGAGGCATCGTTAGCATCAGTCTCATCGAGGCCCGTGACCTCCAGCCTATGGACGCCAATGGCCTCAGTGACCCTTATGTCAAATTCAGAATGGGACATCAAAAGTACAAAAGTAAGGTATGGTTCACATGAGTTGTATTCAAGTTACTTGTCGTTCATTTGGGACTTTTTCTATCATGTTTCAGGTAAATTCTGATTGAGTGTGCTTCTTTCCTTCTGGGCAGACAATACCAAAAACACTAAACCCCCAGTGGAGAGAGCAGTTTGACTTTCACCTGTATGATGAACAGGGCGGTTTCGTTGACATCACCATCTGGGACAAAGATGCAGGGAAGAAAGATGACTACATGGGCAGGTTGGTCATGCTCTTGACTTTTATTATGTATCTATATCGACTTCTTACACTCTCATGGTATGATCTGAAAAAATGAAAATTCTGTCATTACTTACTCACCTTCATGTCGTTCCAAAACCATAAGACGTTTGTACATCTTCAGAACACAACTTAAGATATTTTTGATGAAATCCGAGAGCTTTTTGACCCTGCAGTTGACTGCAAAATGCTGTGATTGACCAATCACACTGCAAAAATGCTTTTCTTACTTAGATTTTTTGTCTTGTTTCCAGCCAAAATATCTAAAAATTCTTAAATCGAAAAGGATTTTCTAGACAAGTAAAAATTATTGTCTTGTTTTCAGACAAAATATGTTAAAATTAAGTGAGTTTTTGCTTGAAACAAGCAAAATAATCTGCCAATGGGATAAGATAAAATAAAAATAATCTAGCTTTCTGCTTGAAATAAGATTGTTTTGCTTACCCCATTGGCAGATTATTTTGCTTGTTTCAAGCAAAAACTCACTTAATTGTGACTTATTTTTTTCTGAAAACAAGACAATATTTTTTACTTGTCTAGAAAATCCTTCTTGATTTAAGAATTGTCAGATATTTTGGCTGGAAACAAGACAAAAAAGTAAGTAAGAAAAGCATTTTTTGCAGTGTAGAACTATAAAACTATATAATACTATTAAATAACAGGTTTCCTGTACAGTATGTTGCAGCTAAAGTAACTCAAGCTTCAGGTTCTTCTCTCATAGACAGGTTCTGTGTGTGAGAGAGAGGGAGAAAGAAGAAGAGAGTTTGAGAATCGCAGCCTCTGACAAAACCCCATTAGGAGTGATTGACAGTTGAGTTAATGGCTGTGCGATGTGAGAATGAGGCAGCAGAGTTTACTTAGTGTCCTGCCTGTCCCCTACACCGTTCCTCCTGTTCATAGAGGTGGCATGTCAGAAACAGTCGGGTGGCATTCTTGTAATTGGCTATTTCCCTCAGTTAAACGCTCATCTACTTGAGGCCTCTTCTGACCGTGAGTTGTCCAGTCTGCCCCAGCACTGATGTTCACATTAGTTACTCCATTCAGGATCAATTGAAGCTTTCAGTACCTGCATGATGTTCCTGTAGAGGAGAACACATTGTCACAGTGGGAACATGCAGAGGAATATTTATGGAGGATTTGCTGGGAACAAACTGTATTGTAGTGCAATTATTCAGCCGTTTACTCTCTTGTGGTTTTTTTCTGCCTCATGCACTTTTTCTCTCTCGGTTTTCTTCTTTGTTGTATCTCGTGTTGGGGAAAGTTAAAAAAGTGATCAGTTACTTATGACTTTTTGAAGATATTTGAATGTAACAGGATTGCTTTATCTATTATTAAGAGTAATTATAATAAATTCTCAACTGAACCACAAAACCAGTCATAAGGGTCAATGTTTTGAAATTGAGATTTATACATCATCTGAAAGTTTAATAAATAAGCTTTCCATTGATTTATGGTCTGTTTGGATAGGACAATATTTGGTCAACTATCTGAAAATCTGGAATCTGAGAGTGCAAAAAAATCTAAATATTGAGGAAATTACCTTTAAAGTTGTCCAAATGAAGTTCTTAGCAATGTATATTACTAATCAAAAATTAAGTTTTGATATATTCATGGTAGGAAATGTACAAAATATCTTTATAAATGATCTTTACTTAACATCCTAATGATTTTTAGCATAAACGAAAAATAGATAATTTTGACCCATACAATGTTGGCTATTGTTAAACATATACCCATGCTACTTAAGACTGGTTTTGTAGTCCAGGGTCACATTTATTTATGGTAGTTCAAGTGGGGGGAAAATTACAGTGTTTTAATTCATTGATTTTTTTAAATGTATACACAGTTAAAGAGAAACCCATCCATTGAACGTTTTGTTTAGGTTTCTTGAATCATGTGAAATTCTGTAAAACAGCATGTGTTTGTGTAATGCTGATAATGATGTTCTTGTGTCAGGTGCCAGGTGGACCTCGCTCTTCTTTCAAAGGAGTGTACACACAGACTGGACCTGCCTCTAGAGGAGGGTGAGGGCACCCTAGTGCTGCTAGTCACGCTCACAGCCTCTGCTGCTGTCTCCATCGCTGACCTGTCCGTCAACGTATTGGACGACCCCCATGAAAGGAAGGAGATTCTCCACAGATATGTAAGGACAAAGCTCTTATATTCAAAACACTTGTTTGCGTGCATACAGCCAACAAAATGGATTAAAATGCTAGACAGGGAAATCAACATTAGCTCAGTATAAATCAGTGAGATTTAGGGATAGAAATTTATTTTATTTTATTTTATTGTATTTTATAGTTATTTACCCCCCCCCCCCACCCAACCAACAACAGAGGCTCTTCAGGAAAGAGCCTTTGGTTATATTCTTATTTTCCACCTTAAGAATAAAGTTATTCCCAGAAACGTTAAAGAATTTGAATTCCCAAAAAGAAAAAAGTTGAAAGGAAAACAGTCTTCCTAAATCCAGGAAGTAAGTTGATTAATTTATTGGGATGTTTTAAATATTAAGCATCATAACATACAGTTGAGGTCAAATGTTTACATACACCTTGCACCATCTGCAAAATGTTAATTATTTTTACCAAAATAAGAGGAACCATACAAAATGCATGTTATTTTTTATCTAGTACTGACCTGAATAAGATATTTCACATAAAAGGTGTTTACATATAGTCCACAAGAGAAAATAATAGTTGAATTTATAAAAAATGACCCGGTTCATTACATATACTTGATTCTTAATACTGTGTTGTTACCTGAATGATCCACAGCTGTGTTTTTTTTTGTTACTAGATAGTTGTTCATGAGTCCCTTGTTTGTCCTGAACAGTTAAACTGTAACTGTAACTATTACAGGTGGTTTAAACTCTCACTGATGCTCCAGAAGGAAAAATAATGCATTAACAAAGCATTCAAAACAATGCCGATTAGAAGCTACAGAAATTACTTACATGTTTCCCAGAAGACAATATAAGTTAAATTTACCCTGATCTTCAAATTCAAAAAGTTTTCACCCCTCAGTTTGCATGTAAACTTTTGATTGTGGTAATTTTTTTTTTATCTTGTGGACTAGATGTAAACATTTTTTATGTGAAATATCTTATTCAGGTCAGTATTAAATAACAAATCACATGCATTTTGCATGATTCCTCTTATTTTGGTTTTGCAGATTCTGCAGGGTGTATGTAAACTTTTGACCTCAACTGTAACAGTAACTAAATATCAAATATTTCACTATTATGGATGAGCTCAAGTTCTCTAAAGTAACAGCAATGTTCAATACCATGAACAATCGGACATGATTATGTGTGACGTGGCATCTTGATGAATTCAAAATTCAGTAACTTAAATGAGGTTTATGTTTTTAATATCATAATTATAAAATGTTGGTAGCATAAACAGGACTTCAAAAAGTCGACCATTGAGGTGTTTTCAATTGAGCTGTTTAGCGAGTCATTGACAATAGCAGTCATAAAATCAGATAACACTTGACATCTTGAGAAAAAATAGAGTGTTCCTATGAAACTATTAGAGAATTTCATAAAATATTTGAGAATTTTCAATATTTAAAGAATATTTAATGAATCCTTACAGACTTCTTAGAATTAATTAACTTCTTTCTTGAGGCAGATTTTCGTGAATCCACTCCATTAGAAAAACATCTCATATTAAGTGTAAGTAAGTGTAGATGTTTTTGATAAATTAACACCATCTTTAAGACACATTTTTGCTAAACGTGTCTGTCGAGTCACCTGTGAAGCATTTTAAAGCAACGCCACATCTCTCGGCCCAAACTTTGTGTTCCTACATCATCAAATGTAGTGCTCGGATAAAGTGGCGTACTAAAGAGTTCTCTCATAGTCTATATGTGCCTCATATGCATAGACGGGGCTGAATTGCGTCTCAGTTGGCGCCGGGTTCTCAGACCTGGCAGAACCTCAGCGATATGACCTCCTTTTGAAAAGCGCTCAACCTCTGGGGGCCAGAGATTGGTTCAGGCCTGTAGAGAGAAGGATCGGGCCTCCCCGCTCTCTGAGGAAAGGGAGAGAGGAGCTGATTGGGATAGAGAGCTGTGAAGGAGAGCAGTAGCGGGGGGCTGTGACAGGCTCTTTTCAGGCAGGGTGTGCTCTTGAAAGGCCCGGCCTGAAAGGAGCCCAGTGTCCCTATGCGGAGGCCTTTGGCCCATCATGGCCCCGAGGCCCTCCAGTCCTCACTCTAGCACAATGCTCTCAGCCTCTCGCTTTGTCTTTAGCCTGTTAACCCTTCATTCGCCGCTATTTGCGGCTCTCCGCCACCTCTTTACATGCCAATAGCGAGGGACAGGCCTGAAACAAAAGGGCCACTTTTTGTTCACACTCGATACAGCTGCTCTCAGGGGTAACACGCTCTTGAATCGAGCTCCAGCGTGTTTAGGTTTGCTTCCGCAAGCCCAGCGTGTTTCGCTAACCTGGTTCTTGGCGAAACACAAGTTTGTGCGTAATAGTTTGAAGTGGGAAGTCATGCTGGGAGATGTGTTTGATCTTCGGTTAAGTACTGGTGGAAAACACTCCACAGGCCAAACGGCGGACGGGTGACCTACATAACCGTGCATATAACGGGTTAGCGCCGTCATGCTCTCCGTCGCCACCTTAACACCCCACGTCCACTAGGGGGAGCTGTTGGACCAGAATTGAAAGGAGAAATTTGCGTCTTCTGACAAGAAAGGGGGGAAAGATGGGGTACTGTTTGCTGAGATGGGAGGGGCTGCTGTGCAGAATGAAAAGAAAAGCTATTTCACCTTGCACAACACCAGTCTTTTTTTTTTCTAGTGGTAAAGGATAGATGTTCCGCTCCCTCGTTCCCCACCCGCTCCCCCACCTTGTACTCTGCATCCAGGCATTCATTAGCACCCTAGCCTGCAGTCCGATAGGGACAGATATGCTCAAGAGAAGATGGGGGCTAAATGGAGAATGGGACAGTGGATTCAAATAAAAAAAAAAAGGACATTAATTTGTCCCTCATATTAGCATATTCCCGGTTCTCTTCTTGACACCCGTTCACAGAAGTGAATTTAATAAAGATGTACCTTATCAAGCGTGGCAGATAACGGAAAGTGCCGGTGTTAGTGCCGCACAATATGCCTTAAACAGATTAGCTCAGGCAAGGCGGTGGTCCACCGAAATGCAAGACAGAAAGACAGACAGGGCCAGTGCGAGAGTGTGGGCTTCTAGCTCTCTATCGCTGTGTGATCAGCTGTCTGAGGATAACCGAATTGCGGCGTAAAACGGCCATAACTAGTTATCAACGCTCGGTGTTAAAGTGCCAGGAGGCTGTTGACGTCCCCCAAACAAATAAAGCGTTTAAGAGCTGGAGGTTTTTTTGGGGGAGGCTGGGTGGCGGAGGTATAGAGATGCTGTGAAACTGCAGATGCTCCCAATTTAAACTGTGGATGTCCTCACTTTGCTGGGGATTGGGGTTGGAGGGGGGGTTGCACAGAATGCAATTAAGTCTTTTAATGCAGCATTGCACCAGCCTCAGATACATCATTAAAGTGGAGGAGGCATATCAGATGACTTTCAGCGCTTTGCATATAGGGTGTGTGGGCCCGGGAGCCTTGTCAAGGTGTGTTAATGGCAGAGAATGAAGACGTCTGTTGTCGTCTACCTGTCATTTAGCATGTCTTGTCACATCTCCAACTCTTTCATTTACTGTACAAGCGTTACAAGCCTATAGTTGAGTTAGCTTTATTTTTATGTGTGCGCACAATACATTTGTATAAGGCTGGTAAAAGCTGGTGAGACTTTACATAGAGGTTGTATATGTAGAATTAAGGCAATAGTTAAAAATGAAAAATACTTGTACAACATTTATTTATTTACATAAAAACTAGTAATGGATGAGCTAACATAATATATTAGTAGTAGTAGTAGTAGTAGTAGTAGTAGTAATAATAATAATAGTAATGCATATTTTTACATTTACTAAATGCTAAATAATTGTCTAACACTGAACAATAATAATAACAATAATAATAATCCATTATTCATATTCATGTATTAAAACATATTAATTGACATGAATTTACAGTGAACAATGAATTAGTATAATAATAATAGTAATGTATTTTTTTACATTTAATAAATGCATAAGCTAATAATTGTCAAACTAACAATACACAATATAATAATAATAATAATAATAATAATAATGCATTATTCATATTAATTCATATAAATGTGAATTTACATAAATTTACAGTGAACAATGAAATAGTATAATAACAATAATAATAACACAATAAAACAATTAATTGACACAACTTTATAGTGAACAATGGGTTAGTATAATAATAATGATAATAATACATTATTTATTAATATTTCATATTTTTATAAAACATATTATTCATTAAACAATTAATCAGTAAAATAATAATAATAATAATAATAATAACAATTTATAAAAAAAACATTGACATGACTTTACAGTGAACAATGAATTAGTATAATAATAATATTAATTAAGTTTTTTACATTTATTAAATGCATAAGCTAATAATTGTCAAACTAACAATGAACAATTATTATTAAGACCTATGAACAATTTAATAATAATACATTATTTATTCATATTATTTTATAAAACATAACAATCAGTGAACAATGAATTTATATAATAATAATAATAATAATAATGCATTTATTACATTTAATAAATGTATAAGCTAATAATTGTTGAACTAACAATGAACAATATAATAATAATAAGAAGAATATTAATACATTATTCATAATAATTTATAAAAAGTCACGACTTTACAGTGAACAATGAATTAGTTTAATAGTAATAGTAATGCATTTTTTTACATTTAATGCATGCATAAACTAATAATTGTTAAACTAACAATGAGCAATATAATAATAATCATAATAATGCATTTATTACATTTAGTAAATGCATAAGCTAATCATTGTCAAACTAACAATGAACAACATAAATAATAATAATAATAATAATACATTATTCTTATTAATTTACAAAAAAATCAATTTTTTGTGAACAATTAATTACTATAATAATACTATAATAATAATAATTATTTAATTTATTAATTAATTCATATTGATAAATATATAAAATCAAATAAACTATATATGTTGGCCTTTGTGTTTCCGAAACATTTTAATTCTTATATCTCTTTTCTATTCATAGATTTGCATTTAATCCCGTTCTTTTAGTCATTCTCGATTTAAAAAAAAAAAATGAAAAAGATGAGCCTCAAATACGATTGCATCTTTTTCGGAGCTCATGGATCTCAGTCTTTAAGCAGTTATTTCTCAATATTCCCCGAGAGGAGGACTGTATCTACGCTTCACAGCTGTTGTTGTAAGCAGAGCGAAATTATGCATTTTAATAGTAGCCGGGCGAGTGCGGGCGACTCGTGTGTAATGGACGTTAATGGGCATCAGGGCCAGGGTGACCTCTGCTGAAGTGGAGGCGCACAGTTCCTCTCTGGCCCTGTCACTCGCTTCCAAATCAAAATGTGAACAAGTACAGCAATGTGTGTGTGTAAGGACGCCAAGTAGGAGGAAAAAGAGTGTGAGAGCAGCAAAAGAGGGAGGCAGGGAAGAGGGGGGTGGAAGCTGTTAGCATTCCATTTTTATTATGACATTTCACAGTCATCCGATTTAATGTCCCCTGACCGGATTGTCCGGCTGGAGACGGTGGGCTTGAAATGTTATTTAGAGCATTGATAAAAGGTGAGCGCCTGCGAGATGACAGCGAGTCATAAGGCTCCGCGCGGTGACATTCATTTTCTCCACAACAGAGATGGAATAAGACGTCACGGTGACAAGCTGTCACTCAAGACACAGCCCCGACCATCTCACCCCTCCCCTTCTCTCCCTTCTCGGTCCCTACTGTCTGGTTGGGGGTTAGAAGGGGCTCCGAGTGTGTGTGTGTGTGTGTGTGCGCGCCCAAGTGTTTATACGCTACCCCTTTCCTGTAATGGGACTAAACCGCTCTCCTCTTCGCCGTACCATATGAGTTGGCCTTGCCCAAAGCCGAGGGGGGCGGGAAAATATATTCTTCAGCCTTTCATTAAAAAAATAAAGAGGCCTCATCTCCTGAGCTTTTCAATCTCCTTGCCTGTCTTTTGAGGGGTCTGAAAAGCCAGCACCCTTTGCAAATCTCAAATTCCTCTGCTATGGAAATGCACCAGCTACTTCTCCAAAAAAAAAAAAAAAAAAAAAAAATCGGTCACTTTTCTTCAAGGCTGCAATAATCATAAATAACAAGCCCTTGATATCTACTGAGAAATCATGTATTGAATGTATGTGGAAAAATAAATTTCCCCCTTCAATCATCGCTTGATTTTTTTTTTTTTTTCCCTCTCTCCACTCGTTTGCTATCAGAGGATTTTCAACAATAATATCGTTCGTAACAGCCAAAGCCGGTCCGAGTCTATAATGAATTAAGTCTGCAGCCTGGCCCCGACTTGAGAAATTCAAATTATAATTATTCCTCTGGGTATGTGTAGGGCTTATTGCCAAAAAGAGAATTAAAGTGAGGTCTCCAGTGCCTTTGACGGCACACCAGTGAGATTGTGTCATCTCTGTCAGTCCAGCTCCATTCACTCGCGTTTCAAAGTGTCCGTCTAGAAATGTCACAAGAGTTCCTTCAACTTTTACTGCGGTTCATATAGAGGGCAGAGACGTATTTTACTTCATTTAATCGACAACTTTCATTACTGAGCATTTATTAGACGCATGCACGCAAAGTTTTAATTCTCAGAGGTTGCTCTTTTACAGCTTAGGAGACTTCAGTTCTTTTCTATTCTGTTTCATTTAAGCATTAAATTAAAATAGACAATTAAGACATTTGTTAACATAATATTTTAGAGCTTTGAAATGTTATATATTACAGCTATGAAATATAATTTTATAAAAAAAATAGTAGACATTATCAATACTATGTTTTTTCTCAGAAGAAAAATTCTAAACAAAAGTCTGTTTACTCTCCAATTTATCGTTTTTTATGATTTAATTTCTATAGGTGCTTTTTTGCTATTCTTTTTGTTTGACAAAACTGTACACGCTATAAAATGTCGAGAAAAACAAGGGGAGGGAGAGAGCGATTGCTCATGCTGTGACCACACAGTTAGCGTGTGATGCCTAGTTTGTTTCATGGCTAAATGTCAGCCCCTTTAATGCTACAAAAGACACACAAAGGAACTGTAATGGAGTATTATGGTCTCTCAATGAGAGGCTTTTATCGGTATGAGCGTAATTGACTCGCTCATAAATCATGCTTAAGTGTCTTTGCTGATGCACTTGTCTTTGAGCAGTTTATCCAACTCCCGAAGATTTACTGTTTTAGAAATTAGTGGCGTCTCTCCTCGTATTTTGCTGTTGTGCTTTTCGTTTAATTGCTCACATAGTTACCTGAAACGGAAAGAAATTCTATTTTGCAGAAATATGAATGTGAGTATAGACATACATGCACTCTGTAAATGAATTGATGTAACTCGGGTTTGACATCAGCAGTGTTTCGTTTTTATTTAATTCATTAATTTTTACTCTTCTCACTCATGTGAAACAGCATCTGTATTTGTTTTCTTGGCTTTTTAAACTTGTTTACGAATTTTAAACTAAGACTGATTTAAAACAATGCATTATTTCTTTATCGCACATTTAGACAATTTGCTGATTTATTGATTTATGTTTCATATTTGTGAGCCTGGACCACAAAACCAGTCATGAGTAATAGCTAAAAATACATTTATATTTTTTTCTTTTATGCCAAAAATCATTAGGATATTAAGCTTACTACTGTAAGTCTATCAAAATGTGAATAATAATATGCATAGCAAAGAACTTCATTTGGACAACTTTAGGCGATTTTCTCAATATTTAGATTTTTTTGCACCCTCAGATTCCAGATTTTCAGATATTGTCCTATCCAAGGAAACCATACATCAATGTGAAGCTTATTTTTTCAGGTTTCATGTGATGTATAAATCTCATTTTCCAAAAATGTACCATTATGACTGGTTTTGTGGTCCAGGGTCACTTTAAATCATTTTATTCCAGTAAGTAGTGCATTTCTTAAGCTTATAAAGTATTTACAGAAAGTATTTAAACACTTATGCCACAGTTTGCATTATATAATGGAGTATTGTTTCATATTTATTTCATATAGTACAAAGTAATTTAATGTATTTTAATGATGTATCGCACAAACACAAGCAAACCAAGTGTTTTAGGTGAAAAAAATAATTATTTTTCACATGCCTCTTTCATTATTATGTGTTTGAATGCTTCTTGTGTGGATATGTCTCTTATCCTCGTGAATGCTTTTTTCTACTTTGACCTCAACAGAGTCTGCTCAGATCCCTTCACAATATTAAAGACGTGGGCATGGTGCAGGTGAAGGTGATCCGAGCGGAGGGGCTGATGGCAGCTGATGTTACAGGTAAGAAAAACCCTCCCACACACACGTACAGTGATCCTGACATATGATTTCTCACTCTCTTTTCCGCACTGACTGATAAAGACTATTATTTCCCTTGGAATGGTCAGCAGGAGGCTGATAATATTGCATTCTGCTCTGTGCTAATGGATCGTTGGCTTCTGAGATCACTGTGTCTCTTAAACGTTTTTTTTGTGTGCGTCTGCTCTGGTTTCCATTAATTCTTAGTTTTAATTAGGTCTGCAGTGGACAGGCCTAGTTTCTGGCACTATGAATTATCAAGTTGAAAAAAAGATTGGAGACGGTGCAGCGAGTTGATTTTTATTCAGAATCGGAGCAAGACGTTAAAAAACACACTCACCTTGGGTCATTTATTAACACTACACCAGAATTAAAATGCATCTATATGTATTAGTTTTAGTTTTTTTGTTCTTTTTTTGGCCGCTTTCTTAAAACTGTGACCTCGTTGCAACTGAATCATCAGTTGTTTCTCAGCTTCTGTTTGTTATATTCAAATAAGATATTTCCATGTGACTTTTATTATTGCTTAAAGGAATACACTACCATTTAAAGGTTTGGGATCAGTAAGGTTTTTGTTTAAGATATTAATACTTTCAGCAATGATGCATTTAATTGATCAGAAGCTGTAATGTTACAAGACATTTCTTTTACAAATAAATTCTGTTCTTTTGAACTTTCTATTCATCACTGAATCCTAAAATCGCACAATTGCTTCTATGAATAAAAATAACAATGATCATAACCAAAATTTATTCAGACACCTTAATTTCTCACATTATTACAGTTTGTTTTACAGTTTATAGTTTAAAAAATGGTAATAAAATATGACAAGAACTTAGAGTTAAACTGTGTCAGAACTACTTAATCTTGAAAATCACAAATGAATAACAGTCAAACTAAAATGTATTCAGACACCTTCAAAAGTTCTCACATTATCACAGTTTATTTGCTATAGTTTAGAAAATGGTAATCAAATATGACAAGAGCTCGAGAGTTAAACTGTGTTAGAGAACAAATTCATCTTGATAATGTCAAATAACTTTGATAGAATGGTATGTAAAAAAACATGGTCAAATCAAAGTGTCAAATACATTTTTTGGTCCCAATTTTTTTTATTAATTTTACTGGTAGAAGAAGAATTTTGGGGTATAATATGTCAGTTTACTTTATTTTGCTATCTTCACTTACATAAATGAACTATAGTGTCCTGCATCCACTAGTTAAACAAAAAAAAATTCTATCTGATGTCTGAATAATTTTGGTTTGACTGAATTTACTAAGCTTTAAATCAGTATATTAGACTAATTAGATCAAAAATAGAGTAATGGCTGCTGAAACTTTAGCTTTGCCATCACAGGAATAAAATACATTTTAAAATAAATTAAAATATATAATGGTTATTTTAAATTGCAACAATATTTAGTTATATTTTACTGTATTTTGAATCAAATAAGCTAAGCCTTGGTGAGCATAACAGACTTTTTTAAAATCTTAGCTCAAACTTTTAAATGGTAGGATAGTTTACCTAAAAATAAAACATAAATAAAAGACTAAAAACCTAGCTTTAACATTCTACAAAGTAGAATGTAGAAGACACTAAAAAGAAAGTCATTCCAGTTTGGAAAGACATGATGATTAAATGATGACAGGATGTTCATTTTTAGGTGAATTATTTCTTTGAAGGTGATTTTTTGCGCTACTAATGACATCCAACAGAATTGCTAAAATAATTGTTGTTTCAAACGCTCCAAATCATCTACCGCTGGTCAGACGAACAGATAGCATCTTTTTTTTGAGAGTTTGGGACTATTAAAAATATCTTTGTTCAGCTTTAGCGATTTTGCAGAAAAACGTCAGTCCTGAGTTTGATTTGACCACTTGTGTGGGAAACGAAGCTGAGTATTGCAGCACAAGAATATTAATCAAGGCTGCACAATCGGTTGCGCACAAGGTGTGAGGCGGCAGAAATAAACAGGAGCGACAAAGAGCGAAAAGACAGAGAGAGAGAGTGAGAGACAGACAGAGAGAATTAGAGGCAGAGACGTAGAGGTCATTAGCACCGTCACTCTTAAGGTGGAGCATCTCACGAGGTTCCTCTCCGCTAAGCGCTTTGCGTTTGCCGTTTCTCTAATCGCCTAATCGACGCCTTTAATTAAGACATGCTCAATGGCAGACCACCCCCCTCCCGTCTCACACCCTTCAGCCTCCCCCTTCCCGCTCGCTGCACAGTTCTGCAATCGGCCCTTTACTCACTCCTCTCCGGGGGTCCGGCCCACTACGTTGACCTCGTAGCACGGTCTGGCGTTCCCTGGGGAACCGTGGCCTCCTCATGAGCTCTGATTTCACACTCCTCTCCCGCCACAAAGCGCCCGCGCACAAAGCTTTTCTAAGAGCCCCGACTCGCTCACGGACTCACCGTCTCAATCGGCCCTGGCACCGAGGTGTCAGCCAACAAGGTTACGGGCCACGGAACAGTGCCTCCTCTAATAGAGAGCTCACTGGAGACAGGGAGAGTCCGGGAAAAGTGGAAGGGAAGGAGAGTGGACATAAAGGATCATGTGGAAAAAGAGAGGGAAATCTTAGTTCTCTTTCTTGCATCACTGAGTGTGTTTTTTTTTGTCCCACCCCTCCTTTCTGTCTGTTTTTCATTGTAATTAATTGAGGCTTTTATCTGGAGTGCCTCCACTCCAGGCCAGCAGGATAAATGGTGACAGTGTGCAAAACCAACAGTATTTAGGGACAGGAGACGGCTTTCCTTCTGAATAGAGCCACTCAATACTTCACATGGATCGCTTCAGATGCGTACGTTACTCTGGAGTTCGGCGATTTCATTAACAATCGGTTTTCAAACAACAGTAGGAACTCTTCTGCCCTCGCTGCCATCAGTGTGTTTGTATATGATAATCCTATATGCGGTTAAATGCTCCGCTCACTCAGGTACTTCTGCTGAACACCGTTCCTGCATTTCATTTAAAACGCCTTCCAGACCTGAAAAATGTAATTACCGTTTTGTACGTCAGCTCATCAAATTGCAGCCGGAATGAGGTTGAACTCATCTCGCTGGCCTGTGAGGATTTGCCCAGAATTAACCCACAGATAGTGTCTGCTTGGCCACACCTGGGGAGTCAAAGTTTCATTCAGTGCGAAGCGTGTAATTTGCTCAGACAGCTGCCTCACGAACACGTAGTAGTTTGTCGCCGAGGATGACCGAGTGTCACCGCGAGGATATTGAATAGGGTGGTGCATTCCTGCGCCTATCAATATACATTCATTTAAGCAGATGCAAATTATTTTTGAATGATGAAAATGCTTACAATTACTGGACGTCATGGCAAATTAAGTATTTGTGTGAATGCATTGTAAATGAGTGCTTGAAATTAGGAAAAGGACTATTTTTTTACACTACAGTTTTACACTACTTTAAATAAATAAATAACAATTTGAATCCATAATTTTATCTCCTACGAAAATACAGTATGTTTTATAATATATAATATGAAATTTACAGTCCAGATTTATTTGATCATATCAGACACATGATAATCACTCCATTTAAATAAAAAAAATATATTCACACCAGTCCGATCAATATACCCCTGAAATTTATATGCTTGCTGACAGCAAGGACCTTCCATTGATTACTGACTGTAACATTAAGTTTGCTTGTCAACTAAATGCCTTGTTTCTTTATTCACTGGCAGGAAAGTGAATTATTTCTCACCGCATTTTAACTTCGCAGCACATTACGGATGTTATTTTTTGCTCCAGCTTTTAAGAATCATGCTCTGCAACAAACAACAAAAGTGCTCCCAATTGTTTTGTTCAGAGATTTGTTTAATGACTAAAAGTTTAGATCAAAGCTCATATGAAGAGTTTGTTGTTTAAGTTTTGGTTGAGAACAATATTCCTTTAAATTACGAACATTTATTTACATGTGTATATTAATAGTTGATTTCAAAGCATGTAGGACAGTGGATTATATAAATATGTCTCTAGAGTCAGCTGCTTATAATAACGTATTTTGTACACGACTTAAAATATTCTATTGAACTTTAAAAAATACATATTGATAAAAAAGAATTAAAAAGTATCTCACTTTAAGACATTTTCATTTATAAATCAGAATGCCTTGTCAGCAACTAGAAACAGCCTCATGATGATATCTTCATATATTTTGCCTGGAAAGCTTTCTACAAAATTCCCACATTCAGTCTGTATGCTCTGTGTGTGTGTATGTGTGTGTGTGTGCGTGTGTTCACACCAGACAGAGATAGAGATGTCCTCACGCTGCTCTAGGGCAGCGCCAAGGCTGAAATGCTTATCTACCTGTGTGAAAACCTCTGTATCGGTGTAACAACAGAAAAAGACACCACACTGAGGCAAAATGAATATATCAAATCAGCTCCACAGTGATAAGTTGCTGCTGAAGCTCTAGTTTGGCTAAAGACAGCAGTGTGGTTTGATCCAGCCCTTCAGGCTCGCTGTCCCATCACCTTTATCAGGTGGTTATTCCCCCTGGCGTACCACCCAGTGGATTACACCGCAGTAAATACAATGAAACTGATAAAGTTAATGTGTGTGTGTGTGTGTGTGTGTGTGTCTCACAGGCAAGAGTGACCCCTTCTGTGTAGTGGAGCTCAGCAACGATCGGTTACAGACGCACACCGTGTACAAAAACCTCAACCCAGAGTGGAACAAAGTCTTCACGTTGTAAGTGTCAAAAGCGTCTAAATGCATGTGGGAGCGAGTGCTTGCATTTACATATAATCACATATTTTCAGTCTGACAGTTTGATATATTTTTATGCACGCTGCATATATGTAAAGGTAAAAAATCCAAATCTTTTAAAGTATGCACAGAATAATGATCATTTAAAATAATTTAGCTAGTTTAAAGGTTATAGGTGATCCTGAACCACGAAACCAGTCATAAGGGTCAATTTTGACCCTTTGAAGGGTGAGTAAATAAGCTTTCCATTGATGTATGGTTTGTTAGGATAGGACATCATTTGACCGAGATGCGGTCTGTTTAAAAATCTGGCTCTTAGCAATGCATATTACTAATCAAAAATTAAGTCTTGATATATTTACTGTAGGAAATTTACAAAATATATTCATGGAACATGATCTTCACTTAATATCCTAATGATTTTTGACCCATACAAAGTGATCCAGGGTCACATATATAATTTGTAATTGTAAACTAAATAAAAAGAAAAATATTTTTTAACCCATTATATTGAAGAAGCTTAGTTATTAATACTATACTTATTAGCAGTGTGATTTGTAGAGATACATCTGAGAGCCGAGGATTAGAGGATAATGTAGTCAGGATTATTTAATTAAGCTTTGTATTGGTAGTTGAAAGCGTGACACATAAAGTAAACTTTTTTCTTTAAGAAGAAAATGAACTTTTGTTGGCGATTACACTCCCTTTGCGAGTACAGCCATTGTGTCGTTTGATAATGTGCGATACATAATTTCTTATATTAGTTCGATATCTAGAGGTTGTTCCATTGATGTTTTTTTTTCATAATCTTTCAATCTTCACGGCTGGAAATTCATTTGTGAATTCCCATGGAAAGCCGGGTAATCTAGCCTCTCCTTGGAGCGCTCATCTCTTAAAGAATAACCTCATTTTCTTTCATTAGACTTCTCCTCTTTAGCCTACTTTTCAAAGATAGCATTTCAAATGGAGAATTGCAGCATCTTTTTTTAACCCCAGCACAATGGAGATTGTCACCAAGGATTTAGATGAATCACATTTTTTTGTCATGACTTGAAAGATCTTTTCAGTGTTTAATATTAGTCAATGACTTCTTCACCTACCTCTTTTTTTTCAACTAGCAATGTAAAAGACATCCACTCAGTCTTAGAGGTGACCGTCTATGACGAAGACAGAGACCGAAGTGCAGACTTCTTGGGCAAAGTGGCTATACCGTTGCTAAATGTAAGTCTTGAATCTTAAAAATGCACTTTACTTATACATTTTTTAAAAGAGATATATATATAAAAAAGCATGTGTCTAACTTTTATTGTTTAGAGAGTCAAATGTAAAAGTAAGAAAAATACCAAAAAAAGTTTTGGAAATCAACAAAGCATGTGTCTAACTTTTTTTGATTTGAGTAATCATAGAGTAAGATGTGAAAGTGAGAAAAACAGTGGGAAAAAAAATGCTGCTAACAAAAACAGAGAAGAAAAGAAAAGATAAGGGGGGACGCAATGTGCGCTCCCAGGCTGATTCCCCAGGATAGTTAATTTGCGGCTGACAGTGGTCGGGCCGTAATGAACAGGTACTTGTCAGAGCCGCCACAGTTGTTTTGGGCTCTCTGTCAGATGCAGCAGCTGGGGTTCAAAGGTCACACGGAGAGTGTATTCAGCTGGGTATTGCCAGACAGACGGCTGTCATGTCCCTCTCCCGCAGATCCAAAATGGAGAACGCAAAGCTTACGCCTTGAAAAGCAAGGAACTGACAGGGCCAACCAAAGGGGTCATCTTTCTCGAAATAGACGTGATTTATAACGTTGTAAGTCCCACTCTCTTTTTCTCGCTTGCTTTTTTCTAGCGTTTTTCACTTCTTTATCTGCTCAGCCTCTCCCGGGCTGTCTGTCCCCGTCCTCATTCTCTCTTTTAATTACTGAAGACTCCCCTTTCCTCAGCCTTTTATTTGTGCGTCTGTGTACCGCTGTGTGTGTCCGTCCGCCATTTTAGGCGGGAGTGTGAGAGAGCGTCACATGGTCGTGTGGTGTGGAGTGTGTGAAATGGAGGGATGTCTTGATATATTAGATCGTTAATGACGCATCATGATCACAACGGTGGATTATTACGTTCAATAATGCGTCAAGTTATTATGTTGCAGGTAAAAGCCGGCTTGAGAACTTTGATTCCCACCGAACAGAAATACATCGAAGAGGAGCCGCGAGTGTCCAAACAGGTAACGAGAGCAGTTTAATCGCACCTTTGTTGAAACGCTAATACAATCCCACCCAACACAAGTGGTAGACAGCAGCATCTTTCTCCTCGTCTTCCCCCTCTCTCTCGCTCTTTCTCCTTGTCTCTTCCTTCTCTTCTGGAGGTGCTGAATAGAAATGTCAAGCTGTCAACGCTGGGGGTGCATAAGTAGATTGGCCATCCTTTAGTTTGGACCTCAGTGGTTCTTCTGCTGTGCTTCTTTTTGTCACCCTGTTCAATGTCTCCCCCCATCCCTGACAAAGAGCTGAATTGTAGGGGTTGTCCCAAATCAGACCTGTCACTGAGACACTGCTTGGGACAAACACACACACACACACACACTCTCTATCTGTCACGCAATAAAGCGCCACTGAATGCATGCTAGAAAGTGCCCACTCTGCACTTTTCCCATCTAAACTGTTTGCGAGTGAGACTGCGTGCACACAAACTGAACGGCGAGGGCAACATATCAAATTTAAGTTTGCTTTTACTTCTTGATACTGGCTCCTCAACAGTTGAGGCTCATTTTGTCGAACATCTCAGACATATTTTATTCTATTTTATAGTAGTTTGCTGTCGTATTTCACCTCAGATGGACTTTGATTAGTCCCAAATGACAAACAAAATGGCCTACTTTAAAGGGATGCCCCAAATCCTATATTTCACCACAGTAAATGTGGATATTTAAAATGATCAAAGCCATAGCGTTTTAAAGCCATTATGCGACCAGGAGCGTTTGATCTTCCTGTGAACATAGGAAGCAGCGGTCATTTGCAGTTCACACGCACTCAGAAGCACGAATAAGACCATTATATTAAAGAGGTGTGACAAAAAAATATTTAACACCTTCTATACTCCTACAAATACAAAAATAAATATGGTTTACTGCAATTCTTGCATTTTTTTGGCCTTTTTTGGTGTTATTCCCTAACAACATCACTAAAAAGTAGTTTTCCCATAAATGTTAAAAGCTATTGTAATGCTTTTAGTCCTAAAACTTTTCCACACCAAATTTATAAATAATGACTGAAATTATATTCATTTAAAATGTATATTATGTACAGTACTCTTCAAGAGTTTGGGATCTGTAATTTTTTTTTTTTGCCAAAGCTGCATTTATTTAATCAAAAAATTTATGTGAAATATTACAATTCAAAATGTCTGCCTTCTATTTTAATACATTTTCAAATTACATTTATTGCTATGATAACAAATCTGAATTTTTAGGAGTGATTACTTTAGTCTTCAGCGTCCTCCTTCAGAAATCATTCTAATATGCTGAAATCTAAGAAAAATGTATTATGATAAATGTTGAAACCTGCTACTTGAAAATGTGATCCTTTTAGTTTCATTTTTCGATGAATATACACTACCAGTCAAAAGTTTTTGAGTTTTAAGATTTTTCATGTTTTTTTTAAAGAAGTCTTTTCTCACCAAGCCTGCATTTATTATAAATTATTACCATTTTGAAATATTTTTAAAAATAAAAAAAAAATGTTTTCTATTTGATAATATTTTAAAATGTAATTTATTTCTTTGATTTCAACGCTGAATTTTGAATTTAGCGTCATTACTCCAGTCACATGTTCCTTCAGAAATCATTTGGATATTCTGATTTGCATTTGTTATTATTATTCTGTTATAACAACTGAGTAGCATTTTTGATAAATAGATTTCAGAAGAACAGCATTTATCTTAAATAGAAATCTTTTGTAACATTATAAATGTCTTTATCATCACTTTTGATCAGTTTAAAGCAACCTTACTAAATAAAAGTATTAATTTCTATAATTCTATAATTCCCCTGACTCCAAGCTTTTGAATTGTATAGTGTATAATGTTACAAAAGCTTTTTATTTCAGATAAATGCTGATCTTTGGATCTTTCTATTCATCAAAGAATTACTCAACTGTTTTAAATATTGATACTACTACTACTAATACAATGTTTCTCGAACAGCAGATCTGCATATTAGAATGATTTCTAAAGGATCATGTGACACTGAAGACTGGAGTAATGATGCTAAATATATATTTTAAATTACAGTTTAAAATGTATTCAAATATATACACAAATATTTCACAATAATACTGATAATACTTTGCTGTATTTTGGATCAAATAAATGCAGGCTTGGTGAGCTGAAAAGACATTAAACATCAAAAACTTTTGAATGGTAGTGTAAATTCAAATGAACAGAAGTTATTTTAAATAAAACTCTTTTGTAACATTGTAAATGTCTTTGCAGTAACTTTTGACAAACGGCAAGTATTAACTGAATGAAATAAAAAAGTTTGAATGGTAGTGTATATAGTTAAAAAAAATAATTTTCCGTACTTTAGATTTTTTTTTTTCAGTTTAGTTGTTTTCTCTGTGTGAGTTTAAGTTTAATTGTGAAATATTGTCTGTTATTGTGTCACTCAGCTGCTGCTGCAGAACTTCAACAGAGTGAGGCGCTGTATCATGTTCCTGATCAATGCTGGCTGCTATATCAACAGCTGCTTTGAGTGGGAGTCTCCTCAGAGGAGCATCTGTGCCTTTCTGGTAAGGACCAGTATGCATTCAAGCACACCAGCAGTCACATACAGCGGCTCCAGAATGTATTTGGATGCATTTGTATTTGGCCACAGTTGAATTTCATCATTTTAGATTTAAAATGTCTGGATATTTACTGGTTGTCAAATGTTAGTAGATCATGTTCAGAGTTAATGTGATGAACTACATCTGTGGTTACTCTGGGACACATATATGTTGGGTTAAAAATATGGACAAACCCAGCGACTGGGTTATTTTGACCCAGCGTTCGGGTTAAATGTTTCATTTAGTTTAATTAAAGTTTAAAAATTACTATACGGCTAGCTAAAAATGAACCCAATTCAACCTAAAAAATCTGATTATACATAGTCTAGTAATTACTAGAGGCATCAGCAATACTTTTATTAATAAGCTATGTTAAAAAAAACTTACTAATAAATATTCATTTATTGAACATATTGATAAATGCTAATTTCCAGAAATATAGGCAATAGTTGAGTTAAATAAAATGTAACCCAACTGCAGTTTGTTCATATTTCACCCAGCACTGGATTGTTTTTAACCCAGCATTTTTCACAGTGCATTCACTTAAATGACCCTGGGATGAATTGGTTGCAAAAATGTCTCAGAAAACTGACTCTAACTCTAAGAAGAGTACTCTTGTCAATAGCAGATTTGAATCTGCAAAGACATTCTGTTTATTTTCTCAGAGTTAGCGTCAGTTTTCTGATCCAGTTATTTTTCATCCAATTCATCCCAAGGTCATTTGAGTGAATAAAGTCAGTAAGTTCTCCTTGGTTCACACACAAGTAAACATAGATGTAGTTCATTACAATTTTAGTTCTTTCAAATTTTAGTTTTTCACTAAGTATGCATAAACGTTGATTTCTCAGAAACACAATCACGTACATACATGCTGCTCAAATATTATTGTAGCCCAGTTTGTGCTGATTACAGTGTTACACTTTAAACTTTAGCCATTAACATGTTTATAAGCAACTGAAAAAAGCACAAATGTCAGGGCATGTCCCCAAAACACCCTTAGACCACAGAGGGTTAACCAAGAACATGATGGACTGACAATTGATAAATAGAAAGTATCTAGATACCATATATTTATCTTTACTTACCTACAACCAAAATTTATTCAGACACCTTCAGCATTTCTCACATTATCAGTTTATTTGCTGTAGTTTAGAAAATGGTAATAAAATATGACAAGAACTCAAGAGTTAGGCTGTGTCAAAACAAATACATCTTGATAAAGTCAGATAACGTTGATAGAAAGGTAAAAATTCAGACATACTGTTAGTATGACAATATTTACGCAACTATCAATACTTTGTTGACCAATTAGCAAGTGATGCTTAATTTTGTTCAGTCTGTGGTGTAAAAAAGGTCACATTAACAATTACAGAAAAAAACACTTAAGCAAAACATGGTCAGGTCAAAGTGTCTAAATAATTTTTGGTCCCAAATTTTTATCAGTTTTACTGGCAGTCCACTGTATGAAGAGTTTTTTGAGTATAATATGTCACAGTTTACTTTATTTTGCTATTCTCACTTACATAGACTACCACTCAAAAGTTTGGACACACCCACTCATTTAGTTTTTTTTTTTAAAGTCTCTTTTGCTCATCAAGGCTGCATTTATTTAATCAAAAACACAGAAAAAAAGAGTAATATTGCAAAATGTTATTACAATATAAAATAATGTTTTTTTATTTTAATATACTTTACAATATAATTTATTCCTGTGATGCAAAGCTGAATTTTTATCAGCTGTTACTCCAGTCTTAAGTGTCACATGATCCTACAGAAATCTTTCTAATATGCTGATTTATTATAATTATCAATGTTGGAAACAGGTGTGCTGCCAGATATTTTTTTGCAACCTGTGATTTTTTTTTCAGGATTCTTTGATGAATAAGAAGTTAAAAAGAACAGCATTTATTCAAAATATAAATCTTTTCTAACAATGCTATCACTTTTTATTAATGTAACACATCCTTGGCGAATAAAAGTATTAATTTCTTTCAAAAAAAGAAAGAATAAAAATTTACTGACCCAAACGTTTGAACAGTAGTGTATTTTGTAGTGCAGCTGTTTCCAGCACTGATAATAAATCAGCATATTAGAATGATTTTTGAAGGATCATGTGACACTGAAGACTGGAGTAATAATTTTGGAAATTCAACTTTAATTACAGATATAAATATATTTTTAAGTATATTAATATAGAAAAACATTGATTTACATCGTAATAATATTTCACAATATACATTTTTTTCTGTATTTTTGATCAAGTGAAAACAACCTTGATAAGCATAAGAAACGTGTTTAAAAAACATTAAATGAGAGGGTGTGTCCAAACTTTTGACTGGTGGTATAAATGAACTAATAGTGTCCTGCACCCACTAGTAACGTTTGACTAATTTTTGGTTTGTCTGCATAGTTTCATCATTCGAAACCTAACAAACTTTTCCTTTCTTTGAAACGCTTTACTTCGGTGTGCATGTTTATATATTTTCTTAAAAGTAATTGCCACTTGATTCTGTATTTTGTTTCTATTGCAGTGATTTTGCAAATCTTTGTCTTAAGTGCTCTTTCTGGGTCTACTTCACATACACTAGACTTTATAAAATACAGTGACAGGTTCTGTGGTGATCCATTAGTTCCCGTGCACACTTTTCCCATCTCCCCGTCTGTTGTGTTAAAGCTGTCTAGAATTTTGCCCATTTGTCTTTGACATCCTCCAGCAATCCTCTCAGATCTCCAGTAATACTCGGGCACCTCGGGTGAAGTCGTCTGAATTCACGACAGCTTCTTTCATAGCGTGGTGCACCTTCAGATTGTAATTGGACAGTTGAACCTTCATGAAAAGGACACCCTTTGTGAGTGGGCCGTGTGACTAAATGCTAGCACAGGACATGCTGGCTAATCTTTGCCTGTGATGCTGCATAATTTGCTGTAGGGCCTGTCTGTTTCGGGACTCGCGTGTCTTTAAGTGTCGCCGGGTAGGCCATTAACATTTGCTGCTTGACACATTTTAATTTCGGTACACTTCCGAAAGCAAAAGCCGAGGGCACACGCGTGAGCGGAGGGACAGCTGTATCGATCAGCTAACATTTTAGTTGAACATTTTTTCTTCTTGGTTGTCGGGGGAAAAAACATCAATGAAAATGTCAGAGGAAGAAATGTCAAGAGATTTGAGGAGAATAAAGCAAAAACAATTACATTGCATTTGTTCCTAATGTTCAGATGCTATTATAAAAATTATTATCCAGTCACATTAAGTTTAGTGCGTCTGACCTGAACTACCAGAGTTATCAAAATTTGCTTTAGAAAGTGAATTAAAGTGTTGTTTTTTTAGCTTTCTTCACAGTTGTCCCATTAGCTGGTATTGTTATTCTTTGCAGTCTAAATCTCCCTCCTTAAGAGCGCTCTAATCATCACACTGATTTCTTTCTTTATCACCAGCCATCTGGTTCAGGTGAGCCTTCACGGCTGCGCTGAGACACACATCTGTGCCGTTCTGTCAGGCGCTGACAGTTGTAAGCCAAAAGAATACAATAGTCAGACACCAGCGGAGGTGATTTCACATTCAAGAGTTGCAGAACCTCCGGTGCTTGCCGCACAAAGGTTAGCCAAAGCAAAGGGGCTGCTCGCGACGCGCAGATAAAACCAGCTGCGAGCGGCGGCGGTGGCAAGCCTTGTGATTTGCTATTCTGGTATTTTTAGGTCTGTGCCTTTTTGACATTTTAGAGTTCTTGTTTTTAGCTTAGGTTTTGAGGTTGGATTGGTGTTTTTGTTTATGTTGCTGGGATTTTGTTGCAGAAACTCTTCCAAAGCTTTATTATTTTTTTTTTGTTTACTGGTGCTCCAAATACTCTGCTCCTTTCCTTAAAGGTAAAGCGTGTAAGTAAAAGATGGTGTTGGATCCCAGTTTAATATGCAAAGTAGGCCATTTTTATGTTCAAAACTGTTAGGCATCCAGACCTGCTTGACACAGCCATGCAATGACATTAGTTAGGAGGTGGGACTATCTGTTTAACAGCCTATGGTCGACAGGCATCTTTGGCCGAAACATTTCTTGTTATTATCAATGTTGAAAAACAGTTGTGCTGTTTAATATTTTTGTGGAAACCAGGCTTCTCGTTTCTTTGATGTATATTAAGTTCAAAAGAACATTATAAATATCTCTTCTGGCACTTTTGATCAATTTAATACATCCTTGCTGAATGGAAGTATATGTTTAAAAAAAAAAAAACAACAAAAAACATTCGGACTACATTTGACAAACAATGACTGAAACTTTTTATTATTATTATTTTTAGTGTTGCAACCAGCTGCTTAATATTTCTGTTGAAACGGTGGTGATTTTTTCCAGATACTTTGATAAATAGACAATTCAAAAGAACAGTTTTTTTTTAAATATAAATATTTTGTAACATCATCTTTACTGTCAGTTTTAATCAATTTAATTTGTCCTTTCTGAATTAAAGTATTCATTTATTTGACAACCAATGGCCAACCGTCATAACTGGCTCCTGTTGTGCTTCTTAATATTTTTGTAGAAATTGTGATTCTTTTATTTTTCCCTTCCAGAATTGTTTAATGAATATAAAGTTCAAAAGAACATTATTAATTTTTATACTGTCACTTTTTATCAATTTAACACATCCTTGCTGAATGAAGGTATTACTTTGTTTAAAAAAAAAAGGCACTAGTTTGGGGTTCGGACTACCTACTTGACAAGCAATGGCAGCATTTTTTATTATTATTATTATTATTATTATTATTATTAGTGTTGAAACCAGTTGTGCTGCTTAATATTTTTGTAGAGTATTATATCAGGATACTTTGATGAATAGAAAATTCAAAACAACAGTTTATTTGAAATAGAAATATTTTGAAACAATATAAATATCTTTACATTATTAGTTTTTAGCAATTCAACACATCCTTGCTGAAAGAAAGTATTCATTTATTGTAAAAAAGTCATTTTTAGGTTTAGTTTATGGGTTGGACTATCTGTTTGACAAACTTTTTTTATTATTATCAATGTTGAAAACAGTTGTGCTGCTTAATATTTCTGTGGAAACAGTGATTATTTTTTCAGGATACTTTGGTAAAAAGAAATTCAAAAGAACAGTTTATTTGAAATGGGAATATTTTGAAACAATATAAATATCTGAATTGTCACTTTTGATCAATTTAATGCATTCTTGTTGAAGGAAAGTATTCATTTATTGTAAAAAAGTCATTTTAGGGGGTTGATTAGGGGTTGGACCCCTATTTCATTTGTCCTTGCGGAATGAAAGTAGTAATTTATTTGACAACCAATAGTCATTATTGGCTTATGTTGTGCTTCTTAAAATTTTTTATAGAAACCGTGATATATATATTTTTTACATAATTGTTTTGTGAAATAGAAATTTCCAAAGAACATTGACCAATTTAACACATCATTGCTGAATGAAAGTATTAATTATTATTATTATTATTTTTTTAAAAAAGCATTAGTTTAGGGTTCTGACTACCTATTTGCCAAATAATGGCTGAAACAGTTGTTTATTATTATTTTCAGTGTTGAAACCAATTGTGCTGCTTAAAATCTTTGAAGAAATTTAGATTTTTGTGGATTATTTTTTCAGGATACTTTGGTGAATAGAAAATCCAAATAAACATAGTTTATTTGAAACAGAAATATTTTGGAACAATATAATGTCTTTACTATCACTTTTGATCAAGTTATTGCATTCTTGTTGAATGAAAATATTAATTTATTTTTAAAAAGTCATTTTTATCAGTTAGATTAAGGGTCGGACTATCTATTTGACAAACATTTGTGCTGCTTAATATTTTTGTGGAAACAGTGATAATTTTTTCAGGATACTTTGATAAATAGAAAATTCAAAAGAACATAGTTTACTTGAAATATAATTATTTTGTAACAATATAAATGTCTTTATTTGTCACTTTTGTTCAATTTAATGCATTCATGTTGAATGAAAATAATAATATATTTTAAAAAAGTTATTTTTTGTTTAGTTTAGAGGTCGAACTATGTATTTTTTTATTATTATTATCAATGTTGAAACTAATCGTGCTGCTTAGTATTTTTGTGGAAACTGTGAATATTTTTTGATAAATAGAAAATTCAAAAGAACATAGTTTACTTGAAATAGAATTATTTTGTAACAATATAAATATCTTTACTGTCACTTTTGATCAGTTTATTGCATTCTTGTTAAATGAAAGTATTAATTTACTTTCAAAAAGGCATTTTTTTAGGTTAGTTTAGAGGTCGGACTATCTATTTGACAAAATATTTTTTTTTATTATTAATGTTGAAACCAGTCATGCTGTTTAGTATTTTTGGATATATATTATATATTATATATTATTTTTTCAGGATACTTTGATAAATAGAAAATTAAAAAGAACAGTTTATTTGAAATAGAAATATTTACAATATAAATATCTCTACTGTCACTTTCGATCAATTTATTGCATTCTTGTTGAATGAAAAGTATTCATTTATTTTAAAAAAATGCATTTTAAGGGTTAGTTTGTGGGGTTAGTTAGTTTGGTGGTTGGACTACCTATTTAACAAACCTTTTTTATTATTATCAATGTTAAAACCAGTTGTGCTGCTTAATATTTTTGTGAAAACTGATTTTTTTTTTGATACTTAGATAATTCAAAAGAACATAATTTCATCATCATTTTATGTTGTGCTTCTTAATATTTTTGTAGAAACCATGATTCTTTTTTGTCTCAGAATTGTTTGATGAATTGAAAGTTCAAAAGAACATCATTTATGAAATCTGTGTAACAGTATAACTCTTCACTGTCACTTTAGATCAATTGAACGTGTCTTTGCCAATGTAAATATTCATTTATTAAAAAATGGCATTCATTTGTCTGTTTGACGACCAATGGGTGACAGTGATCGCTAAAAATAATCACACTTTTCATCTTTGCATGTGCGTTAACCTTTCCAAGTCCTACATTCATGATCGCACACGCATTGGATAGCGGCCGTCCAGTTAAGACGACACAGCTCATGGCATATGCACAATGGACAAAGCGCTGCGAGTATGCGTGTACGTGTGTGCGCTGGTTCAAGTGCGCGTGGGTGTCCGTGTGAGTGTTTGTGCGCGTCTGCCTCCCCTCTCCACGAACACCTGTAAGCTGAGCGTTTGCGCTGGGTGAATATGGGCCATTGTTCTGGCTGGCAGAGTGGTGCTCATAAAGACCGCTCTGTGCCAGCCCTCCCCGCGCGCCACTCTACCCCTCCAGCTCCTTATTGCTCCCGCACCGACTCTTCCTCCAAACAAATTTGCCGTAACTCTACCTGCAATTTGGCCTTGAATTGGGAGCAAATAGAGCAGGTATTGTGTGTCGTGGGGAATAAGAGTGGTGTGTGTGTGAGTGTGTAGAGGCTAAGGAGAGGGAGATATATTGGAAGGGGAGAGGTAAGGAAATGATACCCGGCTCTTTTATGTGGGGTAAAGTAGGACTCTTATCAGTGGGAGCACCCAGACAAGAGAGCTACTACTACAGGAAACTAGAGCAGCCTTCACCTGCTTTGCATTTAGATAAAATACACCCGCCCAAAAAAAAAGAGACAGGAAAAGAGAAACAAATGCTTCGGTGTGTGTCTTCACGATTACAGCCCGCTGTGTGCTACAAGGTGGCACCTTTCTGCTCCATGTCACCTGTCAGCCAATGTGTCTGAGAATGTTTTTTTAATTTTTTTATTTTAAGGGACAAATAAGGAAAAATGTGACCCTGGACCATGAGTATTTGTAGCAATAGCCAAAAATACATTGTATGGGTCAAAATGATAGATTTTTATTTTATGCCAAAAATCATTAGGGTATATAAAGATTCAATGAAGATATTTTGTCAATTTCCTACTGTAAATATAATAATTTTTAATTAATAATATGCATTGCTAAGAACTTTTTGGACAATTTGGACAACTTTAAAGGCAATTTTCTCAATATTCAGATTTTTTTGCACCCTCAGATTCCAGATTTTCAAATAGTTGTATCTCGGCCATCAACGCAAAGCTTGTTTATTCAGCTTGATGATGTTTCGAAAAATTTACCCTTATGACTAGTTTTGTGGTCCAGGGTCACAAATTGTGTACATGAAATCCAGCTTAATCTCTTAATATAATACCAGAAATTGATTTCAACTCAACAAAACTCAATCAAAATATTACTTTTATATAAAAAATGGAGCAAAATATTTTTAAAATATAAAAATTAAATAAAACAAAATAAATAAAATCTTAAATAAAAACATAATTTGCTGGATTTCAGTTATTGTTTTTTATTTTAATTATTATTATTTATTCTGTTAATAATACTAATTTATAAATATATTTCCACAGATTTTGTTGGTAGACCTCAAGATGTTTAAGATGAAATTTTGAAAGCTGACTTGACCTGTTTTAATCACCAGTCAATTGTGAAGATTGTATGTTTTAGCACATATTTTAAGGTTGCTCTTTTTCAATAACTTTCTAATTGGATTTCAAATCATACTGGGTCTGAAGAACACAGAACAAAGCATTTCACGACATGCCAGAAGATGGCAGTGCGGCATCACTCAATCCAAACATCCACACCTAATGGGTCCAGCCAAAAAGCAGATGAGTTATTGACGTCCATAATCAGCCTCTCATTTGGCGTATTTCTACCCACCGTTGGCACTATTTAAAATAATCAACACAATGTGATGACTTAATTTCTGAAGTCCAAGTACAGGGGCTGTTGTAGGCTGTGTTGGTAACACACTTTTAATGTGCTAATTCTCAAATGCCTGCTCTGAAGTCCTCAAGCCTGCACTCCACAACACAAAGTGCCAAAATGATATTGAAATTGGCTGCCAAAACGTGTCTGTCCTCCATTCCAAAAATCCAGCGAGATGCTGAAACACTTGGCCGCTCCAGATCGTTCTCCCAGTTAGAGCAACGGCTTTTGTTAAGGGACTTAATCTCAAGTGCTTTCGCTTGGATAAAATCAAATAGATATTTAAAATGAAATCAAATTTACATGCTACTTGATGTTAGAGATGGATGTAGCGTGTATGCAAATGCTCATATCACTTAGTTGTTCAGTGAAATTCATTAGGGAAGAGAAAGAAAACGCACATTGTGTGGGCATTCTTTCATCATGCTTCAGATTCAGTTCTTTACTGTTAATTGCGTACATAAAAACACTAATATTTTAGTCAAAGAAAGACGTCTTTGTCTTCCGTATCGCTTGTGATGTCCTTGTCTTTGACAAGAATCCTGGTTGTCCTGTTATATTCCACCGAACCACAGTTAAATTCTGATAGATATTGATGGCAACAGCAATAGTGATTTGTGGATTTCTTTCGGTGCTTTTTGTAGATTAATGGACTGACAGGAAATTACATTTCAGATGCCGTTTAATGAATAGATGTCATGGTCTGTATTAGGTTACTGTTGGACCTGAGGCTCGCTGAATCATTGTAAGACGGGATTCATGCAGGTGGAGAGGTTACAGTACGTGCCCTGAACCGAACAACGCAGCTCTGAAGTAGAGGAACTCACACGGGGAAAGGGGAAACTGAACGCCACGGCTCCGGAATGGCCGCCTGGATGCCTGGATACCTGGATGCGCTCTGACAAAGCCTGTTGTCGCGTGTTCGCAGATTCAGTTTCTCCCTTTCCTTTTTTTCACCCGAACCTTTCTCTTCGTCTTCAGTTCACTTTTTGGGGTCCGTGGCCCTTCCCTCCCTGAGGAAAGCTCTCCGTGGGGGGGACCGGGGGTGATATGAGTGTCTGGGCTTAAAGAATGGCCCCAGAACTCTGGGCATCTCTCTCTTGGCCGCTGGGTTGTGTGAAAGAGAGAAGGGTCACTTCCAAGCAGGCGAGGTGTCGGCTAACATCAGCTGTCAATCAGACTCCGGCACTCAGCTACAATAACCAAACTTAAGAATGGCGTCCAGCGACAGGTTAAGGAACCGCTAGACATATGAAAATAAAATGGATGCTGCAGAGACAAAGAGTGTTAGATTAATCTCAAAAAGTGTGTTTTGTAATTTAAAATTAGATTAATTGAGTCACAAGCCAAAAAAAAAAAAAAAGAAAAGAAAATCTGTCAAAGCATGTTGAAGGCTGATCTGTTATATTTTAAATATTTGTAATACTAAATTAAGTCATTATGATTTTATGAAAGCACAGATGGAAGATATTAATTCATTGTGAGGAAATTCTAATTACTTTGTCTGAAAAATATATTTTGCTCTAATTAATGGGACAAGCTACAGATGTTTTGCTGAATTTTGCAAGAAATGTGTTTGCTCTATAGGAGCAGGTACTAAAATACCAAATGTTACAGGATTAGTTTATTTATTTATTTAGTAAGCAGCCTGTGCATATTTTGCTGTATGCAAATTCTCTGATTAGTTCCTTTATTGCATATTAAGTGCATGATTTACATTTTTAATTGTATTGATCCACTGTTTTCTGCTTTATTTAAATGTGGCATATTTATATTCATTTCTTCAAGATGCATTTGAAGTTTTAATATTAAATTGTGAAAAAGGTCATTTAAAGATAACATTTGAACCAGTGTTGATAGTACATATATTATGCACCTTAAAGGTGCCTAATTTGTGCCCCATGTATTTTTTCCACCCCGCTGAAATGTTCAGTCTGTGCGCGTTGGGTAACGCTGTTGTAATAGATAGTGTGAAGGGCACAGAAATACGTCTGACCTGTTTCTGCAAGATTCAGAGATTTTCCACTGCTCTCCATGTGTGTTTGTGAGCATGTGCGGTCCTGGCTGATTTAAACTTTTCGAATGTATCAAGGTCGTTGTAGTGTGTTATAGTCTGACTGTGGATACATGGCTTAAGTGCATTTCGTAAAATACTTGTTTTTATTTTACAAAAAACTCTAAAACCTGAAGATTAACACTGAATATCATGTTTTTGTATTTAGTTTGGTTAACATTAACATTTATTAGTGTAAACTCTAATGCTCATCAACCTTCTCAAATGGGCATACTCATTTTTATTATCTGTGATCTGTCTTTTTTTTGCTTAGCTGAAAATGTCTCACAGAAACTCAGAGAAATTAATTTATTTTTACTTTTTAAACTTAGTTTGGTTTAATGTTTTTAATCGATAACATTTATGGGTCTATTCTATATTATATTTTACATCTCTTTCAAAAATGGAAAGGTTCATATGAGCAGTATATAAAGTTAATGCACATAGTAATTAGCTTTTGTTCTTTGTAACTGCAAAAAATGTTAAAAGTACAATATATAATTAGAGTATATCTAGAACATTTTTCAGTAAATAAAGCTAAAAGCAAAAACATCAAGGTTACATTTTATATTAGGTGGCCTGAACTACTATGTACTTCCATCAAATAATAAGTACAATGTAGTTATTGTGTTCATATTGTATTGGAAAACACGTTTGCTGTTATATGGGTAAGGTTAGGTACAGGTTTATTGGTATGGGTAGGTTTAAGGGATGGGTTAACAGTGTAACTATAAATGTAATTAAAGAAACTAATTACAGATGTAATTACATGCAGGTATTTTTTTTTTTTAATAAAAACACTAAGTAAAAACGTGTGTGTATATATATATATATATATATATATATATATGTAAGTACATAACAGTTAAGGCCACCCTAATATAAAGTGGGACCAAAATCAAATTGCTATACCGTGTTTTCTTTTTATGGTGAGGTTTTGTTTTCCTCAGTGGAGTATGTGAACATTTGGTTGAAGCTGTGGGGTGATGGGAAGTAGCGTTTGCGCTTACTGTAGAGTAAGACCAGAAACGTGTATATTGCTTTATGTTTTAAGCCTTTAAAATGTTATTTAAGAGAATGAGAATTTGTTGCAGATGATTGACTCATTCATTGTGTTTTCACACTGAAAGACTTTAAAAGCATCATCTGTGCTCACACATGACAGACTGTGAAAAATAATCGTGTTACTGTTATGTATTTTAATAATAACGGGTTGTCAGGTGTTCTGAAAGTATCCAATAAAAAACGAATTTAAATATGAACAAATTAAATTTAGAGATTAGAGAAAACTAGTTTTCTAAAAATATATAAAAAGGTACAATAAATCACAAAGGATGGTCTTTTTGTTATTTACAATTTTAGTTTTTGAAAAACTTTATATAGTTTAGATGTGTTTTAATGTGTGTTTTATGAATGCATCTTCAGAATTGTTTGTTCATTCATTTTGTCCCCTCTTTCTGTAGCTTTTCGTTGTGGTGGTGTGGAATTTTGAGCTCTATATGGTCCCGCTGGTTCTCCTGATGCTGCTGGCCTGGAACTATGTTCTCATTGCTTCAGGGAAGGACACGAGACAGGGAGATGTGGTGAGTTCTGTCACACACTGACCTGCACCTGTGTTTCTAGTATGTTTAAATGCACCCTCTCTACTTTCTGTATTTGATATTTTTGAGTATTAAAGCATCGTTTAAATTCCAAATATTTAGTCTCATTCAGCACCCATAAAAACTTTTGAAATTGGTTGTTTTGCTAAGTACGGAACAGGTGGGAGGCAGGCGCATTTCTGCGTGGCACTCCAAGCTGTTTATTAATTTAAATATTTTAATTAAAAAGTGTCAGCTCAGTGTCATTCTAAAGAGGACATTTTTTTTAAATCATGCATACGTATGCTTAGAAAGTGTCAAAACGCTCTTTCATTGCGGTGTTGCTTGTCTTTTGTGTTGTTTTTTTGTGTTGTGCTGCCGTTTGACTGAATGCGTGAGCTTAAAGAATCAGGGGAACAGGTATAAAGAGCGCTCACCTTGAAGTTAATGAATGGAATCGATTTTATACTAGTGTAGATGTTTGAAAGTCGTTCAGTTGGAGTTTGAGAACTTCATACAGTAACTGTATAAAAGCTTCAGACTTGAATAAAATCGTCACCACCCAAGGTGGATATAGTAAATTAATTGTAGATCACTATTTCAGGGTATACATACGTTTTTACCAGGAATAGTCCCATTATATATATCTGAAATATCTAGGATATCATTTTGAGTAAATGGGACAAGCATATGAACTACATTTCTTTGAGTGTCCTGAATATAAGCAATCAAAGTTTCACTGTTACAGGGTCTCTGATAATTTTTTTTTTTTAAATATCATACTTTATGAGACACTCTTTGTCAAATTTTGCAAAGAATAGAGGCCGAAAAAAGTCGGAAGAACCGAAGGACCTTAAGAAAGTGTCTGTACAGTAATTATGTTGTCCTGTAGATGGCGACATTGTTTGCAAAAACGCAAAAACTTAGCAGAGCTCTGTTATACATTTATGTAGGCTTATCTGTGGATTTATTATTTACCATGTCAATACTAATACACTTTTCCTCCAGTTTTGAGATAGAAATCAATAATTTAAAAAGAAATACAACAAAATAAATATATTTTAGTGCATAGATATCATCTTTTTTTGATATGTCTTGTTTTATTTAAACCATGGTGGTAAATGCTTAATCATAAATAAATGGGTTTATGTTATATACTATAGTATATGTAATAAGATTGCATGTTCCAAAATTATGTATTTTGTAATATATTGTATTTTTCATTCAGTATGTAATGAGCTTGTGTGTATGTATGTGTGTGTGCCAGAAGTTAGGGATTCAAAATTAGGTAACTGGTCAGAGGTGATACTGTCAGGACCCGCAGATTTAAAACACATGAGAAAGCTGTAGTCCGAGGTAATGCCCTTAACCCATTATTCCTCCCTCCACATCTCCTCTGCTGTCTAGCAGGCCATTGTTCTGCATTTTGACGACTGTAACCACAACACACGGGCTGGTGAGAGCAAGAGAGTTCAGAAACAGTAAACACACACACACACATGCTTTCCATTAGCCTCGAACTCACTGATGAGCCTGAGCTTGGACACTGTTTCCCTGTGCTTCACTATGAACTTCAGGGGAACGGAATTTAGGTGTCTTTAAGTGTGTGTGTGTGTGTGTGTGTGTGTGTGTAATGATTAGTACCTGATGTCATTTATTTTTTCAATAAGTTGTTTTATCTATATTACCCAGCTGTTTGTTGGCTGCTAGTTTGTTATCTGAAAGCGATGCAGCAGTTTAGATACCCCCATGCTTTCTGAGTTTACAATTTGTGCTTTATTTTCATAAATACACACTCAGAGGACTGGTGTAGTTTTGAAAGGACTAATATTTTCCTCCGGTGGAAGTGTCCCATTCATGCTTTCATCACTACAGTAGAGATGCCAGGCTCCCTGTGCTTGGCAGGATGTCATTTCAGATAACTCTAACTGTAGCTCTGCGCTAAACCTGCTGACACATAAATGCAGGCTGCGGTGCTCCAACAGTCCAAGCTGTTTTTTGTGTGTGTGTGTTACTGAGACAGACAGAAATGAGAAACGGAGATGCTGCCCAGCCTAGATGGCGAGACTTTCTATAAAACTTTTCCAAGTGTTTGTATGACACCTGACTATCAGCACTGCATGTTTTTGTAATGTGGTGCAGCACATCTCATGCGTAGAATGCAGCGGATGAACGTGTGCTCAAATATCTTGTACGCGCAGAGAAGGAAAGTAAAAGTAAGACTCTATGAACAAAAGCTGCACAGAAGTTTTACAGGCATATTCTCTCTCTCATTTTTTTTAAAGAGATTTTTCTTTCTTTTTATAGAATTTTGCTTAGTTACCATAAATATACAATTAAACATTCACCGCCACCATATAGTTAAACAAAACAAGTCATAAGGGTAAATTTTTCAAAATTGAGATTTATACATCATCTTAAAGGTGAATAAAAAAGCTTTTAATTGATGTTTTGTTTGTTAGGATAGGACAATATTGGTCGAGATACAACTATTTGAAAATCTGAAATCTGAGGGTGCAAAAAAATCTAAATATTGAGAAAATCGCCTTTAAAGTTGTCCAAATGAAGTTCTTAGCAATGCATATTACTTATCAAAAAATAAGTTTTCATATATTTAGGGTAGGAAATTCACAAAATATCTTAATGGAACATGATCTTTACTTAATATCCTAAGGTTTTTTAAGCATAAAAGAAAAATCTATAATTTTGACACATACAGTGTATTTTTGGCTATTGCTACAAATATACCCCAGCAACTCAAGACTGGTTTTGTGGTCCAGGGTCACATATATATATATATATATATATATATATATTATTGAAAAATATGTGTGTGTGTGAGTGTGTGTAAAAAAAAGTGTGTATTCTACTCTGTAACATTGTGGGACATGTTATATAATAATAATAATTATTCATTTTTACCATTGTCCCATTACATTTCAGCAGCACATCATCATTATGAAATACATTTAACTGTTTGCAATTATATATGTGACCCTGTATATATATGTGTACCGTAAATATATGTAAATGTAATTTTTGATTAGTAATATGCATTGCTAAGAACTTTTACATTTTTAAATTTTAAAGGTGATTTTCTCAATATTTTGATTTTTTTGCACACTTAGATCATGGTTTTCTAATAGGTGTATCTCGGCCAATTATTGTACTATCCTAACAAACCATACATCAATGGAAAGCGTATTTATTCAGTATAAATCTCAACCTTATGTATGGTTTTGTGGTCCAAGGTCACATATATTCAATAATTATTTAATAATAACAATACTGTATTTTAACCGTTGTCCCACATAATTGATTCTCACATAGCTGTTCTTTACAATAAACTATTTTATTTTATTTTTTTTAATTTTTTCATTAAGAAGCTGTCATTATCATAGAATAATAGCTCGTTATTTTTTCAAATTAACCTTCTTCATACTGATTGTATATTATCCCTTGTTTGTTGTACCCCTGATGTCCACAGCCTAGTATGTTCTGGGAAAACAGGAACCTACTTTCAGCTGTCACATTTCTTGAAGGGACTTGTTACCTCTAGATGTGACATGCCAGCTCAACTCTTAACCTGTAGACAGCTGACCCCTGACTCTCGTATTCTTTTGCTGTTCTCCGCCTGCCACCCTTCCACCAGATACCTGACCTCGCTGTCATGGCCTGTTATTGTTAAAGATCCTTTTTACCATCTGGAATGGCTATGCGCTAAACACTAGACTACACTCCCAAGGCGTTGTTTTAAATCAACTGAATGGCAGAAGCTTAGCTAGCCGAGTTGCGGCGTAGAGCCATGGTATTGGTTTTTGTGTCAGAATGAATAGACAATGGAAAAGTAAACACGGGTTTAGATACGAGACAAAGGGATGTGACTTTTGAACTACGCCTGTCGATCATCAGCAGGTGATGAAAAGCTGTGATTTCTAAAGCGTCGCTTGGTTTCCTCTCTAAACAAAGCAGCTGCACTGTCTTCACCGCTTTCAGAAGAGCCCCCTACTGGTAGGGAGTGCAAGCGCACCTATCTTAACCTGAAGGTAAGGGAGCACCGACACAGCTAGCAAAGCCATTCTGACAGCAGCTGTCAGTGGCTTGCTCACCTCCTGCAGAGAGGCAGTGCTCTTCACCCTAACACCACCCCTCACCTACTTTTGTTTGGAGACCTGGAAGCATTCGGGTGGGCTTCAGTGTGGCCACTCAGGCTCAGTCAAGCGTCGGACAGCTCTGTGTGAATGGAGGGGAATGAAGGCCATGGCTGGCCCTAGAAGACCCAGGCTGCTAAATTCACTGGCCTGGAAAACAGTTTACCAGATGTTTTGAAGGTGTTAATTATAGCATATACTGTCAGAGCTGGAGGAACATAGTGACGTCTCTTTCACCAGCTCAAGCGCAATTAGGCATTCGAGGTTCTTTCTCGGCAACCTTGTCAGTGGTGGGAGAGAGGGTCTTAATTGTCAGGGTTACTCTCACCGTGTCCTCTAGCAAGCTCGCAGTTTCTCCATTTTCCTCTGGCATATTTTAAAAGGTTAATCATTTTTTCACAGCCTGTTTTTTTTTTTTTTTTTTTGTGAACATTGCTGTAGCTTAGATTTGGATTTAAGGTTTTAAGCGAATCAGTGCTTCTGAACCTAAAGGCCCCCAAAGTGCAACATAAGATGTTTCCCCTGGTATTTTGCTGTAATGTTGAAATTCTTGAAAATAATTAAAGGCTTAGTTCACTTACAGAATAAAAATGATAATTTACTCAGCCCCATGTCATCCAAGATTTGAGGAAAACATTCCAGGATTTTTCTCCATATAGTGGACTTTAATGGAGCTCAACGGGTTGAAGGTCCAAATTGCAGTTTTAGCGCAGCTTCAAAGGGTTCTACACGATCCCAGCCGAGGAATAAGGGTCTTATCTAGTGAAGTGATCTGTCATTTTCTAAAAAAATAAAATAAAATGTATATGCTTTTTGACCACAAATGCTCGTCTTGACTTCATGCATTAACGTAGTAGCGTTGGAAAGGTCGCACGTGATGTAGGTGGAAGTACTGACCCAGTGTTTACAAAGCAACAAAAGTCAAACAGCCTTTACAAAAAAAGGTAAAACAAGATGTTGGACGATTTTTACGTTTTTTGCCCAAACCACACGAGTCGTAGACATGGATTGCAGAAATAGTGCAAGGCGAGCATTTGTGGTTAAATGCAGGCTATGTATTTTTTTTTTTTAGAAAATGGCTGATATTTTTGCTAGATAAATCCTTGACTAACATCATTTAGAACCCTTTGAAGATGCATTTAGACCTTCAACTCATTGGGTCCCTCTAAAGTCCTCTATATGGAGAAAAATCCTGGAATGTTTTCTTAAAAAAACGTAATTTCTGTTCGACTGAAGAAAAAAAGGTATGAACATCTTGGATGACATGGGGGTGAGTAAACCATAAGGAAATTTTTATACCGCAAGTGAACTTATCCTTCAAATTTAAAAAATAAGAATTTTAAATAAGAATTCAATAAGATCAATAGCAATTTACATTTCATGCAAACTTGCAAGGTGAAACGTGAAAAATGTACATATTAAACTACTTATTTTAAATAACTACTTCTTTACATCCCATGCTAATGACTTTTCAACACTGCTGCATTTGTTTAAGTGATGTAATCGTGTGGCTCAACTAATGCTGTGATTGGAGAGTGTGATCACGTTTTCTGAACAAGACAGGCCGGTAGACGTGTTTGGGAGACCATTTTGTAAACAGTTATTTTTGCAATTTCATTTGATGCTGCCAGTGGTGAATAAATTACTCTTCACCTTCAGTTTAATCTTTTTGTAAACATGAAGACCGACAAAATCAAACTTAGTCTGTTTGTTTATTTCTTGACTACTAACAGTTTCAGTGTTTTGCATGGCACAGAAAGCAAGTTAGCAAATAAACTTTTTCCCACCTTTTGTTTTGTCTGGTTTGAGTAGTGTTTTGTCTTTTTCTTCCGGTGTGTGTAATTTGAAAAACAAACAGCCTGGATGGAGCTTCATGAATAAAGGATACGCTGGTACAGGTGGGCTGCTGTGGGGGGAAACGAAGGCCTGTCAAGCCCACCTCCAGTGTCAATCACGAAACGACAACATAAAGAGAACCAGAGCGAGAGTCTGTCTGCCAGCCGTGCTCCTAGAGGCGCTTCATGGTAGAGCTTGTCTTACTCTCAGGCTGGTGTTTCAGCTGCAGGCTCAACAGGGACAACAAAAAAGCAAGAAGTGTGACGGCAGGGCCGGGAGAGGATGAGGAAGAGTGAGAAGAAGAGCCGAGAGGTGCTCTAGGCCTTTAATCCACCTCAGTGGTACCACCTCTTCCAGCGCCGTGCCCCCGTTAGCGAGACAGCGCTTCACCCGCGCCTGGCAGACACGTCTCCGCTCCTCCGTGCCAGCCCCTGACAGGTGACAAAATCAAAAGGTCACGTCACTTTGAACTGGCAGCGTTTGTTGCCCTGCTGATTTCCCCCGTGCCGCCACGGCTCGCAGGCGAGGTTGGAGGCGAGGCGGGGAGCAACTTTGGCAGCTCCTGAACTTCGTCTTTGTGAACTTTTGTACCCGTGATTTTGCTAACAACACTGCAGCGCCGTGTGATTTTTGTCACGGCTGCCGCTGCCATTGTTGACGCAGGCTTGTCTCGGGAAGCCGGGGTTTTATTTACGGAACAGAAAGCCAGAGTGTTTTTCTGGGTCCTGTGGGTTCAGGGCTGCTGCGGATTACAGTAGAGCTCGAGTCGTGGGACGGACGACACCGCTGACTCCTGTGGCTTCTGGATGCGCACGACCCTGGCGCGTCCTCTCGCCGGCCCGTGTGCCCCGTACAACTCAGCCCCGAGGAGACGTACTGGCTCCTCTGTCCCTCTCCCACACATCCCAGCAATTATTTCACCCATTGTGCTCACATTTGAATCGTGACCGCTTTTATTGAAACGTAACACTACGCGCAAACAGAACCGGCAGAGTTTCTTTGAGCGCCAGCAGTCGTACTCTTTGACTCGAGCCCCTGCAGAGGTCAGACCACAGTCAGCCAGTGCTGGCAAAAGCTCAAGCCCTCCCTCTGACCAGCAGGGCTCTGACAGCCTGTGAAGAGGCTGTTTGGGCTCGATGTGCTCCGGCGAGAGCCCTTATCAGCCTTCCAGGCCTGGGCTCTCCCGGGCCTCTGGTCCACACGCGGCATACAAAGCAGGGCCAGCCCCTGAGCAGCTGGAGACGCTAGAGATGTCTCACATTTCAAAGAAGAGCTGGAGGAGGGGAGAGCGCGAGAGCTGAGAGGCAGGGAAAAAAATGAAAGTGCATATCTTCATGTTGGATGGCTTGTCTAGCTAGGGCGTCTATTCCCAGCGCACCTGTCACGGGGAAGGTTAGAATTAAAAGCGCAGATAGCAGGGTTCTTCCTCCACTGATGGCAGAAGGCAAGAGAAAGTGCATTAACTCGCCAGGATGGATGTCACGGCGCTGGTCTGGAGATGGTGCCGCTGCTAAGCGAAAGGCCAAACAATGGACTTAAAGTCTGGCTCTGATGCTATTTTAGTCTGAATTTCTGTCTGCGAGTGAAACATATTGACTGCCAAACTTTCGAGTTCAGGCAACCACAGGTCTGCTTGACGTTCAACTTCCTCCAAGTTCCTTTACCAGTGTATGACCTCTGGCTAACCTAGCACCAGAGCTACATCGCTCTTCTAGTCGATCCGGTGCTATTAGGCTGGGGCAAAACACCATCGCTAGTCTCCTCACAACACTGCGTGTATCTATCCTGAACCCGCCTTTTGTTTCTGCCGCAGGCTGCATTTACATAAGAGGCTTATAGCAGCCATACACTCTCTCTTTTAGACAAAACAAAGGAACAAAAGCTATTGTTTGCTAAGTAACAATTTTTGGATGTCACAAAAAACTGATGAAATGCATGGAGCCAGGAAAATCATCAAAAAGAAAGATGTATTCCTCCCCTGATAGCTTTTTGGTGTTTTCAGATGCCCGAGTTGTCGTATGTAAATAGCACACACATGACCTTGAAGCTTTGATGCGGGATTGACAGGAGGAACCACAAGAAGAGAAATAATGATCTATGTCTTTTCAGTCCTCCGGCAACAAAAACAGACATGTGATACACACTCCTCTGGGCTCCTGAAAGCCACTGAGGCCAGATATAATGTTTTCAGTTGACCGAGATAAACTCTTTATTTGTGTGCCAACATATCGCCTGATTATTTTGGTGTCTACAGTTCTGATTAACAAGCCAATGAGATCTGAATAATTAATGCTGCCAAATTACTAGCTCACACAGGAAGGCTTTTTTCTGTTTGTGAGAGTAAAACATATGTGGCATATTTTAGATTCTATAAACACCTCTTTCCGTCAGCGACTTCAGTTTCCAAAGAACAAATGAAAGTGATGTGAACATTATTTAACATTTTGGTGTATCCTTTTAGCACTGCAAGTAGATCTTTTAATTTAGCAAAAAAAAAACTCAGATATACTGAGATACTGAGATACTCAGATGTAAGTGACAGCATTGATTAATATACGGTTAATGTACTACTGAATACTTTGTTCTGCTAATTTATGCTGTCTAAACAACAGAAAAAAGTAAGCAGAAAAGGGTGCAACATTTTGAAAAACTAAAGATAATAGGTGGTCCTGGTGAAATCCTGGTTCAGTTTGGCCAACCGCAAATGCCTTTTGTTCAGTTTTTTTGAACTCTTCTCTTTGATTTGTTATAACTTTTGGCAGTCTATATTGCTCCAAATGTTTTTCCCAGTTTGACTAATTAGTACAGCCCAAACCATAACAATAATTGACAATTTTCAGCAGAGTTCCGTTCAGTTCAGTGGCATTGGTTTACTTTCAGTGCCGCCAATATGGCCAACTGATTACATGTCATAAAAACACTCTATTCGGTAAGGCATGGAAAACTAATAACATATTTTTGATATGTTATGTCATGATATACATATTTTTGTGTGTTTTAAAGAAATCTTTATATTATAATAATATAACCTCTGAATGCTCTGCTGGGTGAAAAAGTTCTGGTTGTTCAGACAGCAATAAAATAAAAAAAACAACTTACTGTATGAATAATAGTAATTGTTTCCATAGCAAGAACCACCAATGATTCTCAGATGTTTGTATATTTCTAAATGAAATCAATATTTCACTAAACATTCACTGATTCCTTGCCCTCTATCTTTCTCTCAATATTCTCGACATCACTCTTTTCATCATTTTTTCTGGTCTGCGTTCGCATGTTCTTCTGGGAGAATCGAGTAGCTAGCAGCATTTCTCGAGGTCATGGGCATACAGCTCTTTGTGTGCTTGAGTTAAGTATGAAAACCTGAAGGGGTTTTGAAGGGACCATTGTTGGCCTGGATCTGGTCCACTGAAGCACATAGTTAACGTTCTATGTCATCAGCCTTCCTTTGCCAAAGGCTCTATTGAGGTTTTAACCTTATGGACAAGAGGACACAACTGATGACTTTAGAGACTGAGGTCATACTCAGAGGTTTTGCTTTCTATCCAAGGACTATGTGCTATCATTTGTTTTCACTTGAAGATGTGGAGATGTTCCTAAGTGTACATGTGAAATTGATTTTCTTTTTGTTTTTTTTTCTTTCTTCTTTTTTCTGCTCTCTTTTGTTCTGCTCTTCACAATGCACATCAGCAAGCTGTGGAGGATTTGCTGGAGGACGAGGAGGAAGACTTTGACAGAGATGACAAGGTAATTATCGGTGCCACTCACAAACATGTATTCCAACACAGATGTATATTTAATGCTCAAATGCTCTTCTCTAAAGTGAAATGTAATGAAAATGTATTAGTTATTATGTTTGACCTTACTCAGATATCAGTAGGTCGTTGTTTTCTTGTGTGTTCAATGCTTTCGGCCACATTTAGTCATAAAGTCAAGGTCCACAGCTAGTAGCGACTGAAGTCTACAGAGTTGCAGTACATGTTTCCTTTCTACCCAGAATGAAGGGGAACTGCATAGGCATAAATAAACTTGGCTTCAGGGTCTCTATGTTGAGCTTCTGATATTTCTCAAGGCCTTTGAAGTGCAATTAATAGCATTCAAATGACCGCAGGCCAAATGCCCCAGCAGCATTCGCGAGGAAGCATTTTAATGTTTTTGAGCAGGCAGATTCATGTTATTGCCCTCCAAAATACCAGCACTTATGTACTTTGTCTGGAAATGGGTCAATAAGAATGTCAGCAAGAACATTTTTTGAACAGTGTGGTTATGGAAACATAAACTTTGACATTTCTCACATTTCTCCTTAGTGGACTTTCAAAGAGCATGAAGTATATGTACAGTGTGTGTATGCAGAAGGTCGTAGGTAGAAGAATGAACTGAATATCTGTATTAATGTAGTCAAGAATCTGTTCTTTGTGTAAGATTAGCTTCAGCTGAGTGGTTAAAAGGTTGAGCTTCTTCGTTTTAGCCTTTTCTTCTCTGATGTCCTCTCTCTGTCCTTTTTCCTTCTTGTTTGCATAGTTTTGTTTTCTTCATAACTGGTTAGAATGATTTAAATAGTTTAACCCTTTAACTGTCACTCCCATTTTTTAACATAGACATGAAAATGCAGTATTCAAGCTTAATTGTTTATAATTCATGAATGAAAACATGTAATATGTAATATTTGTAATATGACTTTGATGTACATTTTCCATGGTAATGCAATGTCCGATTTTAAAATGGTTTTCAAAGGATGAATTTTGAGATTTTAAGTTTTCAAGTGATATATAATTTCTTATGATTTCTAAAATGTGATAGGGAAAAAGGCAACAAAGAAAGTATTTTTGTGACAAAGGTCAGAACTCCTGTTATGAAGTAGATTTTTGAGGTGAGGTGCACTCTTGTCATAAATTAATCTATTAGTTTTCCTTTAGAATTTGAAAAAAAAAAAAAAAAAATCTATTTAGGAGTCTTAGACCTTTGCAACAATATATAGTTTGTCATGATTAAATTAGGATTTATTTGTAAAATGGTGAAGTAAACTTAGGTGTCCCACTGACTGGACGGGTGACAAATGAGGGGTTAAATCAGAGTTTGCATTATTATTGCGGAGGCTACTTGGAATGGATGTTAGGCTAGCTTGGGAAAACTACAGGTAGGTTAAATAGTTCAAGTATGATCAAGCAAGCTACTAAAAATGTACTATGGACCATAAAACATATGAAAGCTGAATAAATAAGCTTTTTATTGATGTATGGTTTGTTAGGATAGGACAAAATTTGGCTGAGATACAACTGTGTGAAAATCTGGAAACTGAGGGAGAAAATCGCCTTTAAAGTTGTCCAGATGATGTTCTTAGCAATTCATATTACTATTCAAAAATTAAGTTTTGTTATATTTAAGGTAGAAAATTTACAAAATATCCTCATGAAACACAATGTATTTTCGACCCATACAGTGTATTTTTGGCTATTGTTACAAATATACCCATGTTACTGGTTTTGTGGTCCAGGGTCACAAATGTATATGTATCTTTTTTGCAGACACAAGACGTTATCACAAAAATATTCAAGTATGAATTATTAAATGTCTATGAATTAAGAATTTTGTTGTGCCATAGCTATTTAATAATATTTGTATAATTAATTTGTTGGACAGTCATCTGGAACAAAAACTAAAATGACAGTTAAATTAAAATCAGTTCTAATATTTATTTATTTATTTATGTATGTATGTATGAACTAGAAAGCACACAAATAAGTTAAAAGTAAAGGTAACACTTAACAATAAGGTGTCATTTGTTAACTTTAGTTAATGTATGTAACCAATATGAATGAACAATGAACAATATATGTATTACACTATTTATTAATCTTTGTTAATGTTAGTTAATAAAAATACAGTCATTCATTGTTTGTTCATGTTAGTTCACAGTGTATTAACTGATGTTAACAAACACAACTTGTGATTTTAAAAACGCATTAGTAAATGCTGAAATTAAATAAGATTAATAAATGCTGTGAAAATAGTGTTCAGTTAACTAATGAACCTTATATTTATCATGAAACGTGAATCTTTTATTTGATCAATTAACTTTTTATTTGTAATAATTTGTATTTGTAAACTTCTTCATTAATATTAATCAATTACCAGTGCTACAGATGACACAAGATCAATGTGATTAACAACACTATTTAGAAAATTCTTCCAGTTCCTCCTTAACACTATTTTGCATTTTTTCCCCCCATCTATGTCTCTTTACTTTCTTCTTCATGTCAGTTTGTTGATGACCTCACACTCTCATTACCTCCTCTGTTTGTTCAAGCAGTAAAATACTGAGGTCACATCAGGGAAGGACCACTTTTACTGGATGAAGGAAGGGGAAAAAAAATGGATAAATGTGCCAAGGCCTCATTTTAATTGAACCTGAAGCATATGTTGCAAGTATGCGCAATATGTCCCAGATGTTTAGGCCAGGCCTAGTCTTCAGCTCTTCCTTAGTCTCCACTAGGAAGCTATTAGCTGGATAACCTTTGCTCCAGAGGCTAAATGGGGTATTACATGGCAGGCACCTGTTTTGCATTGGACTGGGGACCTCTTGCAAGCGTAGCATGAGCCAAGACATGTGTTCTTACTTAACAAACTGTTTCGTGATAGTTAAAAGTGTCTTTCTTCAGACTCACTGCAGATATTAGTCAATTACTCTTAATGAAAGTCCAAAGTCAAGGCTAATTGATGGAGACGGCTCAGTTGTTTTGCCCAAGTAGGCAATTGGTTCCAAAACAAGAAAAAGGGAGGGAGAAAAAGAGAGAAAGATCAGGTGAAAGCGAGGTTAGTGCAAGTAAGGATTTTTGCAGTTCACCTGGTTATGTGATGCAAATCAGTGTTGAAGAAGCTGCTTTGAAACTCATTTAAAGATGTTTTTCCCTTTTAAAATAGTAGTTTGCTACTCTGCAAGTTATAAACAATTCAACACAATTAGCTTTTTTGTTAGTATTGTTTATAGTCATTTTACTTGTAAAAAAAAAAATCTACACAATAAAAATACAATTCAACACTTTTCCCACTAAATTAACATTGGCAATTAACACAATTGTTAAGTACATGTTTACTAAAACAACACGAGTTTGGGAATGGCAGATGTGGTTTTGCTGCTACATTCAGATTGACGTCAGTGGAAAAAGAGAAATCATTTCTGAGTAAGAGCAAGTTATTACATTAGATGAAAGATTATGAAGACATGCGGTTCTTTTTATGAAGCACACCAATACATTTTCCACAATAATAACTGAAATGAAAACGTAAATAGAATCCATTTTGATTTCATATTAACCTCAAATGCTTTAGCTTTAGCCTAGCAAGCTACGGTTTCAAAGTACCTTCTCCAGCGCTTGAAATTTAGGGTTTAATACAATTTGGATGGCCATGTATGCAAAAGCATGCTGGGTAGATCAGCTGTGTGAGCCATATGCTTTCCACACACTTCTCCTTTTTTCTTTGCCAGCCTAGTGCCAGTGTGTGTGCATGTGAATGTGTACATGTGTGTGTTTACAGTGCTGAATAGCTCTCTGGAGAGCTCGCCGACTCCACCAAATTCATCAGCAACCCCGGCAATAACAGCCAAAATATTTTAACACCTGCTCCGCCAAACACATGTAAACACACAGGCAGAATGGCAGGTAATTATCCAGGTGATAATGAATGTGCCTCACATTGTTAAACCTCTCTCAAATATGCTAGTGTGGAATTAAGGAGTAGCGTCGGGTACGCCACGATAACGTGCCTAACGCTCTGCTTGTGCCACAGCTGTCTCGCACTTGCGTGCACCCACTTTCCCAAAGAAAGTTTGCGAAGGTTTTGTGTTTTCATTACCGTTCGTCATTTTTATGCAGCTAATCCTCACCTGTCATAAAGCAGATGCTGGAAGACCTAGTCTTTCTTGCTCTGATAATATTTTGATGAACTGTGGTGTTGTTTGTAATGGAATAGTTCTCTTAACAATTATAATTCTGTCATCATTTACTCACAATTGTGTCATTACCAACCTGTAGGTTTTGCTTGCTTCTGTGAAACACAAAAGGATAAATTTTAAATGATGTTCTGATCACTCTTCTGATCACCTTTTTCTATGCATTTACACAAATGGTTGTGTGTCAGAAACAGACAGAAAATTAAAGGGATAGTTCACCCAAAAATGAACATTACCCAATGATTTACTCACCCTCAAGCCATCCTAGGTGTATATGACTTTCTTTTTTTAGACGAATGCTATCGGAGTTCTATTAAAAAATGTCCTGGCTCTTCCAAGCTTTATAATGGCAGTGAATGGCTGTTGAGATTCTGAAGTTCAAAAAAATGTATCAATTCATCATAAAGGGTTAATAAAGTCCTTCAGAGATGAATCAATATGTTTGCGTAATAAAAATATCCTCATAAAATATTTTATAAACCACAATCTCTGTCTTCCACGTAGTAAAAGCTCTGGTGAGAAGTGATAAATGCAGATGTGCAGAGGCAAGAGCATAACAAAACATTGGTCACAAATTTGAAGTACAAAAAGTTGATTTGTTATGGAAAATGTTGGAGGATTTTGATATAAGCCAAGAGGAGACTAGTTTTCCTTTGCTGTAAGCAAAACTTGGTTCTCTGAGCTTATGCTATGCCTACGTCCTACATCATCCTCTAAAAGCAACTCTCTCATGAACGTTCATATGACAGTTAGCAGAAGCTAGAAATTGCGGTTTATAAAGTTTTAAATATGAATATTTTTCTCACACAAATACATCAATTTCACTTAAGAAATTAAGTTATTAAATTATTAACCGCTCTGAGGCATGTTGAGTACTTTTTATGATGGATGGACACACTTTATTGGACTTCAAAATCTCAACATCCATTCATTTCCATTATAAAGCTTGGAAGACCCAGGACATTTTTTAATATAACTCTAATTGTACTTGTCTCCAAAAAAAGAAGAAAGTCATATACACCTAGGATGGCTTGAGGGTGAGTAAATAATGTGGTAATTTTCATTTTCGGGTTGACTATCCCTTTAATTTTTGATCTGTTTTAAACACAGAACCATTTGCATAGTTGTTATTGACTGATAATCTGTTAACTATTGTGACCAGAACAGTGAGTTAGTGAGTTGAACTTAAAAACCAAATCAGTCTGATTTTTGTGAATGTATCATTCACAAAGATTTTGTTAACTGGATCAACCAATTATTTGAAAAGATTTGACTCAACAGAATGATTCATCCACAAATCGGACGTAACTACTGCGGTACTTTCAGGAATTTGTTTCTTATACAAAACCATTGTATGACTTTAGAAGGCTTGGAATATAGTGCAAAAGTTGTATGGGCCACTTTTATCACCCAAAAATGAAAATTACCCCATTATTTACTCACCCTCAAGCCATACTAGGCGTATATGACTGCCTTCTTTCAGACGATTCCAATTGGAGTTATATTAAAAAATGTCCAGGTTTTTTCATGCTTTATCATGGAAAATAGTTGTGTGTTTCTCTTCAACAAGTGAAAAAAAGTCCAATAAAGTGCATCCATCCATAAAAAAAGTGCCTCACACGGCTCCAGGGAGGGCGAATAAATTCCTCCTGTAGCAAATCAATGCGTTTTTGTGAGAAAAATATCCATAAGCAAAACATAATAATCACTTTGATCTAGTTAGCGCTCACTGCTGAGAAGGAAGTCATATGAGTGAGTTAGCATTTTTTGGTGAACTAAGTGCAGCCTGGACATTTTTACAAAATCTCATTTTGTCTTCCATAGAAGAAAGTAATGACATGAGAGTGAGTACACGTAAAAGTGACATGCACTACAGTATCCCATTCATTGTCTGTTCGTTATTCCAACACGTTTTTTTCCACATGCTAATTGATGGTACAGCTATTTCGGTGATGTCATTAGAACCGGTGTCGTGCGGACATGTGTCCGGAGTGGAGTACAGAGGGATAATCAGTGCTAGTGCTCCGTCTGAGAAGCAGCCAGGATGATAGCGCCAGTGTCTCCAGGGAGTGAAAGAGAGAGGGTGAAAGAGTGCTGAGATTAGGAGTGTACGCATGGCTGGGCACTGGAGTAATGGTCCTACACATACACACACACAGCCCGAGGAGGAGCCGCCCCAGATAAGATACACACTGCAATCATGTCATGCTCACAGGCTTACCACAACTCACGCACGCCTCCTTACATGCCCAACAGCTGTTAGGAAGTGTGCGTGATTGTGCTGCCTGCTCGACTGGATATTAAAGTTGGCATGTAACCGTATGCTGTACGTCTTATAAATAAACAAGCATTCAATATGAATGTGAAGCAAAACAGTGACAGAGAATAAGGGGGAAAAAAGATATTGTTTGTTGTCAAAGGCTTGTCGGATTTCATGAAGGTCTCCGTTTTGTGAATTAATAAAGCTAAATGTAGCTTTTAGGCTAGAAATACACTACGGAAATACGCAAATGCAGACACTTGGCCGACGCTGGCAAACAGGCAGACAAACTGTAGTGGTAAGAAACTTCAGAACTCAAGAGGGCGATGAAGTTAACTTTAAATATCTGTGCTGTAGTATAAGCGTTATGTGATTTAAAATTCAGGTAGCTAACTATAAACACGTCAACAGTTTAAGAGTTTGTGCATTACCATTCAAAGGTTTGGGGTCTGTTTTTTTCCCATGTTTCTTTAAAGACTCTTACTTACCAAAGTTGCATTTATTTGATCAAAATTTGATCAAAAATGCAGTAAAAACAGCAATATGGTGAAATATTTATAATAAAAATTATTATTTTTATATATTTTAGAATGTACTTTTTTATGTAATGTAAAAGCCATTTCTTATTATCAATATTAAAAAGAGTTGTGCTGCTAAACAAATTTTGTGGATACTGTGATACTTTTTCAGGATTCTTTGAGGAATAGAAAGTTAAAAAGAAAGGGATTTATATGAAATAGAAATCTTTTAAAATGGCTTTACTGTTACTTTTAATCAGTGGAATGCATCCTTGGTAAATTAAAGTATGCTTTTTTTTTGTTACGTTTTACTTACCCCTAAATTTTGAATGGAGTGCTATTATGTTGAAAGCTTTGGAAACTTTTCAGCTGTCATTGTCCAAACGCTCTACAGATTGCATCGATATATATTGAAAAAACTAAAAATTAAACTGAAAAAAAAAAAAAAAAAACGCAATCAATTTCATATTAATAACTATTTAGAGTTAAAGAATTAGTTCAATCCTGAATTTAAATTTCCTGTATTTACTCACCCCCATGTCATCCAAGATGTTCATGACTTTCTTTCTTTAGTCAAAAGAAAATGAAGGTTTTTGACGAAAACATTCCAGGATTTTTCTCCGCATAGTGGACTTAAATGGGCACAGGTTGAAGGTCCAAAGTGCAGTTTCAAAAGGCTCTACACGATCCCAGCTGAGGAATAAGGGTCTTATCTAGCGATACAATTGGCCATTTTCTAAAAAACAAATTAAAAAACACAAATGCTTGTCTTGCACTAGCTCTGCTTCCATGAGTAGACATAGGCGGAAGTACAAACAAGGTGAAAGTGCATAGAAAATCAAACACTCTTGTAAAATGTAAAACAATGATGTCGAATCATTTTGTAAGCCAAAATAAGATGGAGTTTTTCACTCATACTACCTTTTTGAACCAGAGTACATAGTCAAAGAACTAACCACACATGATTACATAATGTGTGCAGAGTTAGTGCAAGATAAGCATCTGTGGTTAAAACGTGTGGTTTTATTGAAACATGACTGATCGTTTCGATAGACAAGATCCTTATTCCTCGGCTGGGAACGTGTAGAGCCCTTTGAAGCTGCATTGAAACTGCAGTTTGAACCTTCAACCCACTTATCCCCGTTGAAGTCCACTGTATGGAGAAAAGTCCAGGAATCTTTTCCTCAGTGCCTTCATACAGTGTTAAAAATGTCCTTTGAGCAATAGAAATAAGGAAAAAAAAATGAGGAAGAGAAATAAAATGAGCAAAAGGAAAAAAAGAGCAAAATAAATAAAAATAACTCATGTTTCTCTCTTTCTCTCTCTTTGGACTTGACCTTGTTTTAAGAGTTTAGCCTGCTCTTACCTACTCTTTTTACCACACTGCTGCCACTTTAGCAGGGAGAAGCATAAGCTAACCTCTCTGCACTGTGAAACGCCGACAATCTGATCCCGATTCATGCACATTTATGTCCGCTAGAATCTAACATTACAAGCGAGCCTTATCTGTAGATAACACGCGGAGGGTTAAACCCAGCCGAGCAGAGGCAGGGGGTTGATCTGGGCGATAGCTACATGGCAGTATGTAATTGGACTAAAGAGTGTGCTAGGGATTATTTTTATTACTTTGAAAAACTGTGACTGAAAACTTGTTCTGGGGCTATTGAGCTTGTGATACGCGATGCGTATCCTCAGGTAACGTGGCTTTCTTCGGTGCTAAGGAGAATACAGAGAGAAAGAGAGGATGTTTGTGCTTCTTCGGCTCCTTTTCTTCTCAGCGCCTCTAAAAGATGAAAAGCCTCATGCTGTAAAAGATGCTTTTGACTTTTTTTTCCTTGGCTTTTTTCCCTTTTCCTCTTATTTAGGGGAGAGATGCTCCTAGGAACTGCATTTTAATCATGTTTGGCTAATAAAGAGAGATTAAAAAATCCTTCACACACACTCAGGGCATTGTCTTGTTGTGTAAAATAGCTTCATTGTTTGATTTCTCTTTTTAGCCTTCACATCAGGTGGATTTTTTTTTCTCTCAAGAGTGCAAAGCCATCTTAGTGGCCATCAATGTTTTTTTTGTCTAACTGTTTTCCTTTTGTAGCCCTGCTTTAAAAAGATCTCAATTTATTCTGGTCCACAAGGTGCCGGGCTCAGTCCCCTCCCAGGATGGCCGGCTGCCGGAAAGCCATATCCTTGCGGATATTTTGGCTTCCTGGCACTTTGAGTGGATACGCGTGATGGTGGTAAGTGCGGCCCGTATGTCCCCGTGTCTCACTTCTATGGCTCATCGTCTGTCACGCCAAGCAGGGTTGTGTGTCGCTCCCTTTCACCTCTCACTTTGTTCTCAGTTGTCACTTTTCCTTCTTTATCTTGAAGAAATAGCCTGGTGATCAGTGCTTAGTTATTTGCTGGAAACTTCCTACACTTTATAAAATGTGTTGTTCGGCGGGTGCTAATGCTAGGTCATCTAAATACAGCAACACGCTTGGAAAGTAGGGTCTTTTGGGGTTGGGTTTTCTCCATATTATTATGGACTAAAGATATGGTGTGCTTTACTAACCATGTGTCTACAAGCATTCAGGGTGCTCTGGGGCATACATGTATGTGCTGTCACTAACCTCTTCCAAACCAGCGAGTGAGCCCAACTCGATGGCGTCACTCTGAGAAACTCATTTGCAGCTCGGCTTACGATGAAGAAACGCCAAACCTGTGCTGTATAGACAAGGAAAGCAGCTTCCAAGTAGTGGGTTTATGAATGAATTATGAGGGTGTATTGATGTTTGTCTCCGAAGTGGAGGAATGCCATTGCCATTTATATCCTTTTGAGAAGCGCATCCCTCAAGGAAACTTTTGAAATTGAGAACGTCTACATGCACTCACTATAGATGGCATCTCAGCACATTCATAAGTAATAGAGAACTGGGTGTCATTTTGAACTGTCGGGTGTAATGGGACACTAAATTTTAAGAGGTAAATAGTTAAAAGGCATGGTAGCTTCTAGGGATGGGTCACGATGGTTACCTAGTCCAACAACCAACTAGTTGAAAAGTAAGGACCACTAAGTTATCTGGATTTAAAGCAATATATGTTTGATATTTTTTAGCAGCAATGCATTATTTACCCTCTAGTTCCCATTTTATTTTGTTTTGTTTTATTTTATTTTTTAATTTATTTATTTTTTAATGTTCAGGGCAGTATAGAGAATTGACAGGAAGCAAAGTAGGAGAAAGGGGGTGAGATTGGGAGCTTGGACTCGAACTTGGGTTGCTGAAAGCATCTGTGCTGCTTGTCGTGCACTACCCATGAGGCCATAGTCTTTGACAAAGGTGATCTTTTAAAGAATGTTGAAACAATTGTTTCATGTACACTACCAGTCAAAAGTTTTTGAACAGTAACATTTTTTTTTTAAGAAGTCCCTTATGCTCACCAAGCCTGCATTTATTTAATCCAAAGTACATCAAAAGCACAGTCAAATTTTTGAAATATTTTTACTATTTAAAATAACTGTTTTCTATTTGAATATATTTTAAAATGTAATTTAGTCCTGTGATCAAAGCAAACGTTTTAGCATCATTACTCCAGTCTTCAGTTTCACATGATCCTTCAGAAATCATTCTACTATGCTGATTTGCTGTTCAAGAAACATTTAAAAAAAATTTTTTTATTATCAATATTTAAAACAATTGAGTCAGTTTTTTTCAGGATTCTTTGATCCAAAAATCAGCATTTATTTGAAATAAAAAACTTTTATTTAGCAAAGGTACTTTAATCAAAAGTGATGAGAAAGACATTTATAATATTACAAACGATTTCTATTTCAGATAAATGCTGTTCTTCTGAACTTCCTGTTCATCAAAGAAATCTGAAAAAATTATATTCAGTTTTCAACATAATGCAAATAATAATAAATGTGTTTTTGAGCAGCAAATCAGAATATTAGATTGATTTCTGAAGGATCATGTGACTGGAGTAATGATGCTAAAAATTCAGCTTTGAATAAATTACAGTTTAAAATACAATCAAATAGAAATCAGTTATTTTAAATAGCAAAAATACTTTTTTAATTATACAGTTATATGTTGGATGTATTTTGGAAATAAATGCAGGCTTGATGAGCAGAATAAACTTCTTTAAAAAACTTCAAAAACTTTTGACTGGTAGTGTATCTTGCTTCTAAAAAAAGGTGTCAGAATGCAGTCATGTGAGCTCAGGACTAGCCTAATTACCTACTGTCTAGTCCACTTTGAAAATGTGTGCTTTCACACATCCATAGTGGCTATGTTGGTTTGCCTGTTGGTGCCCAGCTTGATGATGTTCCCCAGTTTGACGGCCTCATTTTTGCGAGATGGAGAGGGCAGGGGCGAATCCAGTGCAGTGGCGGGTGGAGCTAATTGTGCTCCATTCATCATCATGTGGCATCCAGGGACCCAGAGAGGACAGGGCAAGGAGAGCAGGGGGAACGCAAGCGATCTGAGGTGAGGAGGGGGGTCGCTCCAGGGGTGAGGGGCATCATCAGAGAGGCTGGAGAACAGGGGCAACTATCAGGTTGACCTTGGGGCTGATGGAGTGCCTTGCCCATTGGGTGCGGAGGCCTGGGGAGTAATGGCGAAGGTGAACCTGGCTCTCCGGCGGATCCATTAGAGCCTAATGCTGTTGTTTTTAGCAGGGAGCAGTGGGAAGCAGAGGTCGGACGCAAAATAAAGCTTATTCTCCCTGTTTACGCTGTTATTCATCTGCACGTCATGGCACAGGAACGTATCGGGAGCACAGGGCAATGGGGCACTGTGTGGAAGCAGTTATAGTACTGTGGGGTTTTTGGTTTTGGCTCCTTAAAATTACAGGCACTCACCAAAACTAAAACCTTTTTGTGTCTGATCAGAGAGAGCTAATGTTGGAAGGTTCGAAGTAGAGGTTGGTTACAGTATATATATCGTTAACCTGATTGAAGAGTGCAGCACTTACGAAAATTAGTTCGCCCAAAATTAAAATTCAGTCATTAATTGCTCACCCTCATTTCGTTCCAAAACTGTAAGATCTTTGGAACACAAATTAACAAATTTGATGATTTGATTTGATGAAATCCAAGAGCTTTCTGACCCTTAATAGACAGCAACGCAACTGCCTTGTTCAAGGTCCAGAAATGTTGTAAGGACATCAATAAAATAGTCTATGTGACATCAGCGGTTCAACTGTAATGTTATGAAGGTACGAAAATACCTTTTGAGATGGAACAGATGAAAAATGTATCATTCTTTTTTATTTTTTTGAACACAAAAAGTATTCTCATAGCTTCATAAAATTACGGTTGAACCACTGATGTCACATTCTGGGCCTTCAACGTGGTAGTTGCCAGTGTTGGGCATGTTACTTTAAAAAAGTAAGTTATAGTTACCAGTTACTTCTCACAAATAGTAAAAGTAACTAATTACTAGGGAAAGTAACTATAGTTTTACTTTTTTTTCATATATGTCAAATAACTTGGATGCCCCCAATATTAAATATGGTAAATGAATAAAACATTGTACACTAATCTACATTTTAATGTTGCTGTGGGGCAATGTGAGAGACACCTTCCAGGGTCTAAATATGACGTTATTGGGGTCGCTTTAACCCGCAGACATGAAAAACATCATAATAACAAGAAAAATGTGCTTTTGTAAAATAATAAAAAAAAACAGGGTGAGTTCTCTGCCGTCTCTGTCTCCATCACCTCTCTTTACAGACACGTAAAGAAAACAACCTGAATCTCTGCGAATACATGCCTCACAGACATGAGAAATATATACATAGAAAGCTTGAAATGTCTAAATTCATGTTAAAAACAAACATGATGAAGTAGTCTGTATGATACCAATGCAAGCTTCAGTTTTTACAGTCTAAACTCATGTCTAATATACTCAAGCCCATGAGCTTCTCCGCTTTTGAAATTTTAAACATTCACGTGAGACGAGCGGACATGTAAACACCCAGAATACCTCCGTAAACAAACATGAACATTTATCAAGTTCATCTCGGCTACTTTCCGTTTCTGGAAGAAGACGTGCTGAGAGGAATAAACCAGAATTGACCAAAAATATCGTAACACCGCATTTATTGTCAGTTACGGTAACAGCATTGTAACGGGGTAAACTGTAATTAGTTTAATTACTCGTTAATGAAAAAAGAAATGCTGTTTATAACGCCGTTATTCCTATCGCTGGTAGTTGCGTTGCTGTCTATGCAAGGTCAGAAAGCTCTCGGATTTCATTAAAAATGTGTGTTCCAATGATGAATGAAGGTCTTACGGGTTTGGAACAACATGAAGGTGAGTACATTTTAATTTTTAGGTGAACTATCCTTTTAATCTGGGTTGGACCTGAACTCTGCAGGAACTTGTCCCTCTGGGAGCAGGATTGGGTGCCCCTGCCATTAACAGTAACACTTTCTTTCTAATTTGATTTATAAAATGATTGCAACCTGCCTTATTAACACCCAAACGCTCAAAATGCACTGTTCTGAACAGAATGCTGTTTAGTACCTGCTGAAGAGTCACAATGACTGTTGTTAGACCTTGGCCCAGAATACTGTCTCCAGAGGGAATGCCATAGTGAGGGCGTATGGATCTCCTGAGAATAGCTCAATAGCTTTTTTTTCCCGCCTCTGTGGTCACATACTGTTGCGTGGCATTCAGCATCACGACTATTTTTGGTGCATCACTAGAGATTTGAGGGAAGGTAGAACCTAGGGATTTGAGAGGTGAGGACAGTGCCTCTGAACTTCTACCACACTTCCAGATGTTTGAACATACTTTGTGTGTGTATATGTGTAAAATTCTTGTCTTGTTGTGGTTTTATATTACAGTTGTTTTGTTAAATTATCCCGCAATATGCCTGGGTTGTAATACAGTGCTAAAAACACACACCTGTAACCGGGTTTCCATCTGAAGTTGTGAATTTTACTTGTGTTCAAAATCGGAATATCGCATAAAACATTTGCGAATAAGCACCGTTTCCATCTAACGAGCCAAAGAGAACAAAATCGTCACTTCCTGAAAAACTGCCACTATACATCACTAAGAAAAGTAGGAGAAGCCACTGAATATAATAATGTTAATATATAACGAATTACTTGCACCTCAGAGAGAGCAGATGAAACACAATAAATCGGTCATTCCTTTCGACAGCGGATGGCAGCTGTTTGGAAACTGTCTTGTAAGACAGTTCTGGGAGGCGATTGTACAGAAATGCTTTGATGACGACTTTGTTCGGTCATTTCAGAATGACTATAACAACATTTCAAATGCTGTACAATGATATCTGTTAGTTAGTCAGATTATCCCATCCCATAGCACATGACGTTTTGGTCTGCATGGAGGAATTTATTCGCAAAATGCATTTCCACCTCTGATTATTCTCATTCGCACAATTCAAAAACAACCTCAAGTGCATAAAGACAGGGTAATGGAAACATAGCTTATGACATATTGAGTCTCTGATGGGGACACAGGTTCGAATCTGGTCTGCACCATTTCCCTGTTCCTGTTCCATTCCTTCCTTTGCTCTCCTATAAATAAGGCACAGCTCTAGTCAAACCAAAATTTATTCAGACACCTTCAACACTTCTCACATTATCCCAGTTTATCCGCTTTAGTTGAAAATGGTAATAAAATATGCCAAGAGCTCAGAGTTAAACAATTTGTCAGAACAAATTCATCTTGATAATGTCAGATAACTTCGATAGAAAGGTATCAAATCCATCAAAAAAGGTATCAAATACAATCAACCAAAAATTCAGACAATATATGACAATATTTACACAACTATTAATACTTTGTTGACCAATTACCAAGCAATGTTTAATTTAGTTCAATCTGTGGTGTAAAAAAGAACAAAACACTGGTCAGTTCAAAGTGTCTGAATAATGTTCAGTCCCAAATGTTTATCAATTTTCCTGGTAGTCCACTGTATTAAGAAATTTTGGGTATAATTTGTCAGTTTGCTATCCTCACTTACATAAATGAACTATAAAAAATCAACAATTATATCTGGTGTCTAAATCATTTTTGGTTTGACTGTATATATATATATAAATTAAAAACAGTGTTGAATTAAACTAGATTATTTTACAGGAGAATCAAAGAGAACAGCATAGACACAAACTCTCTGAATTCTACTTAAAAAGGGTTATTACTAATTTGCTTGATGTTGTATTTGAGGTTGCGTCAAAAGATTTTTGTTTTTATTTACTCGTTAAAAACAGTAATGCGAACGGTTTTCCTTTTGATGTGAAATATTTTTTTGGCTTCCAGAATTTGGGATAGAAGTTATTGGGATCAAGCAGGCAGTCAGGGGAGTTTCCGTTTAGTCTGACACACACCTCAAATCTAATTAAACTGCAATTTTAATTAACCTCCCAAAGTGCTCAGACACGAAGACGAGGAACAATTTCATTGACAAGCCTTTCCCTGTACGTCTCTTCCCCCCGTCCCATTCATTATGAATAAAGTGCTAATGAACTACTTTTGGAAAATTAATGCACTCGTCTATTTAAAGAAGTTGTTTTTCGTTTCATGTTTTCACTGATAAGAGGTGGGCTCACGTCTGTCTCAGGGGACTCGTCTTGGCTTTATTTGCCATCAGAGGTGTGGAACTCTTTTCCTTGGTGATATCGCTCCCTACTTCTGCCCGTCTGGGTCAGCGCGCCTTTGGCTCGAAATGAGAGAAGACAAACAAATAATACGGGTATCCAGGGAGCGGCCCGGCCCGGGTGAAATGATTTCATTTTCATCTTGATCTCTATCTTATCTGCCTCCTTTGTTCCCCTCACCTTTAGTGCTGCGTAGATCAAAGAAACTTGTTTTCTCTCCCTCCGAACATGCCGAGAGAAGGGCGTGGGTGTGGATTAGGCCCGGCTGGGGGTCCGTCCTCTTGCATTGGGGCTCTGGCTTTGGTGTAAATGAAGTTTGGCGCCCCTGGGACATCGTTCCCCCTCCTGCTGTCGTTAACAAACAAGATATGCCCTCTACGAAGTGTCTGTCCTGGTCTGTGCCAACCTCATCAGTCTCCCGCTATGCTGGGTGCCCGTTGCGAAGTAGTGAGAGCCTCCTGATGGGACGGCGAGGTGTGAATAGCCTGATGTTGGGAACTGGCTGGAATGGACTTGCCTCTGCTTGCCTGTAGCACTAGCAGCCCTAAGGAGTTTGGTAATGGGGATGCGCCAGGGGGTCCCGGACAGCTGCACTCAGTCCTACGCAATGTTTAATGATAACACTGTTCAAGATGGAACACTGTACATTTATTCACCAGCCATCGATGTCTCAAAGCTTGTTTACCTTTTTGTATAATTAAGGTGTTATTTGATTATTCCGGTAATCAGCTTTCGCATTAAAAATAGCACATTCAGATTGAGAACAATGCTTTAAAGATCTTGAGGACGTCGCCTTGTGGTTAAACAATTATTTAGAGACTCTCAATAGCATCTGTGGCATTTAAAGTGCAGATTTAAACTTTGATGGCTTTAAAGATTAAAGGACAATCAAATGAAATGATGTTTACAGTAATGCACATGGAGCAAAGAATTCCAGTGGTTTAAATGCAGAATGAGAAGCTCTTTTTATTAAAGCACTTGTGATTTTTTTTTTTAATCTAAATAATCTTTTTAGTGTTGAAACAAAAAGTACATACTTAAGCAGTTTTACACAAATATGAAGATATAACTTTTATAATTAATTATTATAATTATTATAATTGTATATTAATAATATAATTATTAAAATTGAGGGAGAAAAAAATATGCATAGTAACGGGCCACATGCTAATCAACTAGTGTGTCAATAATCTGACACTTTTTTGTCTTTGATTTTTTTTTTTTGTATAATGCATGCATTATTTAATACTACATACAGTAATCTACGATTGAGATAGAATATATATTGAAATATATCACAAAATATAATACTTATTACTTTTGTTTTTTAAATATTTCATTAATATTGTATAATATAAAAAAAATATCATATTTCAGCAGTATTTTTTATGTTTATTTATTTATTTACATTTACATTACATTTAGTCATTTAGCAGACACTTTTATCCAAAGCGACTTACAAGTGAGGAAATTATTTTTTTTATTAGTAAAGATATTCATGAGTTGATAATGTATGTTATTTGCTATTTTAAAAATATGAAATTTAGAAATATATTTTAAAGCATTTTGAAAAAAAAATTGTAAAGGTGTGTGCGCACACACAAAAATGCTGGGCTAAAAACAAACCAGTTTTGATACAGCGGTTGGGTTAAATGCTTAACCCAACCTTCTGGGTAGTTTTATTTACTGCAAATATTGCCAAAAATGACTATATTTCTTGTGTAAAATGAAAATAGATACATTTTAAAAATTTCTACAATTTAATAGTTAAATAAATAATAATTACATTTTTTAAAATTGCTTGTTATTTTGACCCAGCTGGTTGGGTTAAATGTTTTTACCCAACATGCTGGGTTGTTTTATTTAAGTCGTTTAAACATTATTATTATATCGCTAGCTTAAAATTAGCTGGAAACTAAAAATCACACAAATTATAGAGGCAACAGCAAGAATCAAAGAATTAATATTGATTATTAAAGGGGGCATAACAAACACAGTTTGCCCAATCTCATGTTAATCATGCGTACCTATAGAGTAGTACTGCATCCTTCATATCTCCAAAAACTCATATTATATTATCATATTTCTAAAAGAAAGATACAGCTTTACGATTCTCTCCAAAAAAAAGCAGAGCTCCTGAAGGCGCTGTGGGCGGAGCTAAGTTTGACGAGCACTCATACTCCGATTGCCAATAAAACACAGACATTTCACTTACCATCTGTAGTTCTGAATCATGACCAGTATATTTTATAGCTGGTACCGCTCCATCTTTCCCTATCAAACAATGTGTAAATCCAGCATCAAACTGGGCCTTATTTATAAAACGTTTGTCAACAAACACACTTGTAAAACTCAGTTGCTGCCCCGGGAAAAACAAGCAGCATCCACTGTTCACGTAATGCTGGGTTCTTCGGGAAGCTGAGCAACGGGAAGTTATCTTTGCCTTACAACCAAAACCACACTTCTTTAGAGACATTCTTCCCGAGTGAATCCCCTGCAGCAGTGCAGCCGAATGAAGCACGTTGATGGGCGTGCTCTTTCTCTCGCTCTGGTCGATGTGTGCGCGGGCACGCTCTTCCCAGAGAAATGGCCATACAAGGAGTTCCACCCTTCATGATGTCATTCAGAGCCATGATCGAAAAAAAAAACTTTTCAAAACTTGTAAGAAACCCGGAAGCGTATATTTGGCACAGAAATACTATATGTCCAAATTGTTTTTTGAAACTTTGCCCATGTTTACCATGAGAATCCAACTCTAACAGTAGAAATTACTCAACAGCATTGCATATGACAACAGCAATGACATAATTTCCACACTATCCTCGGTTTCCGTTCATACAAACTAAAAAAAAAAAAAAAAACTTCTGCTGTGTTAAACTAAATCTATAATGGCTGATATTTTGGGTTCATTTTAAGCAATAGTTATAATAGTTTAACTCAACTATTGTTTAACAAATGTTTTTTACATTTGAAATTTTCTTGAAAATGTTACAAAAGTTTTTCATAACCATGTGTTTTAAAATATAATTAAAAAATCTTTATCGTGGGCACCCCTGTATCTCACTGACCCTTAAACATCGTTTATAGAAATGCAGTTTAAAAACAGTACACTCACAGTTGTGTGCTTGTAGTGAAATTGTAACGTACAGCGGCCTGCAGCAGTGCTGATTTTCAGTGGAGTAGGACTCTCTTACTCATGTGATATCGCATAATTCGAACTCTTTATATGTTGACATTGTGCGTTAAAAGAGTTCAGATTTGGCTGCACTGTTGGAAGACACTTTAAACAGAATGATTTTTGACTAAATATCAATTTCCCTTTGCCCGCTGACATCAAGTGTGCCTCCCGCCGTGCCGCGATGTGTGTCCGCATACGTGAGGAAGAAGACCTGAGGTAATGGAATGCCCATGTGTCGCTCCTGCGGCCCACAGCTCAGCCAGGATCCACAGCAGGCTCTTCTGCGGCAGGTTGCACTTCGGCTCGTAGCGGTGTGAGCGTGTTTATGTGTGTGTGAGAGAAGTGCGGAGGAGCAGTGAAAACAAGCCTCTCCCCAGGCCAGTGTTATTCCAACCTCCTGCCTTCCTCAATCCACTTTTGAAGGCAGGAAATCGGAGTTAGCTCATGGTTTGAGGGCCATGTGGTAATGGTTTAGACTGTAGAGACCCATGACCTGCACCTCCACCCTCGCTCGCTCGCTCGTCCACGCACACACACCGATACCTTGTCCCTCAAAGTCTTCTTTTCTCATATAGCGCCCGATACAATGGAGTGTATGTTGGACTTTTGTTTCGGTTGATAACGCAAACCAGATGGGAGTCAAGACAGGGGAGTCTTGTTAAATATTTGCTAAGAAAAATAACCCTGGGACGTGGTCTAATTATATCTATTTGTCTTGTGTGGCTTTTTGGGAAGGCGATGTGGTTATGCAGGCCATATTGGGCTTCATTTTTCAAATGTGGGATCCAGTACAAAGCGTGGGAGATGGATGGGATACTGAGTGTGTGTGTGTGTGTGTGTGTGTTGAGGGAGTACAGACAGTTTGATCTGGTTTTTCCCAAGACCCATCTCAGTATTATAAGCATACTCATACGTTGCATTATCTTCAGCATGAGTTGTATGGACCCTATTACATACCTGTTTTGGAAACATTTGTTCTGCATGTAGAAATAAGTAGTTCTTAACCTGGGGTCAGGGCCCACTACGCAGCCCTAATACATCTTAAAATTATGCGCATTTACTTATATTAACATTAGTATTATTCAAAATACAAAAAAGTAAAGATGTACACTTGATAAACTGTTATCTTGTTTTGAATTTAATTTATTTTTGTTTTCTGTTTTATATTTTGTAGTGTTTTGTCATTTTTATTATTTTTTTTTCTCTAAATGTCTTTTTATTAAGTTTTAGTTTTTTAGTTTTATTTTGTTCTAGTTATTTTTGTACTTCAACCTGATCTGACTGAAATTTAGAATGGCGTCTAGTATTAAGTAATAGAAATAAAACAATTTTAAGATTTTTTTTTTTAAGATAAATAAAAATAAAAAATAAGATTCTTAAAAATAATTTAATTTATTTTAATTACTTTTATTATAAATAATGACATTTTAACAGGTTTAGTTTTAGTTTTTTTTTTGTACTTCAACATAAAATGAATGAAAGCTAGAATAGCAACTAGTATTAAGTAATAGAAATAAAATAATATATTTTTTTATATTATATATATATATTTTTTATTTATTTTAATGCATTTTATTGCAAGTATTTATAATGTTTTTTTAATGGGTATAGTTTTAGTTAATGAAAGTAACCCTAAATAATAACCCAGTTAAAGTATTAGTAGTGTGTTTTGTCATTTTTATTAGTTCTTTTTCTAAATGTCTTTATAGTTTTTATTAAGTTTTAGTTTTTTAGATTATTTAGTTCTAGTTGTGTTTGTACTTTAGTTTCAACTCAATGAAAATTAGCATGGCAACTAGTAATAAGTAATAGAAATAAAATAAGTTTAAAATTTAAAGTAATTTATTGCAAATAATGATTTTATTAATTTTTAGTTAATGAAAACAACCCTAATAATTACCCTAAAATACCCTTATAATTACAAATTTATTTTAATACTTTTGTAGTGCGTTTTGTCATTTTTACTTTTTATTATTTGATTATTTAGTTCTATTTATTTTTGTACTTCAACTTAAACTAAGTGAACATTAGAATGCCAATTACATTATAATAAATATGATATATTATATATTTTATTTTAATACATTTTATTGCAAGTAATGCAATTTTTATTTTTGTTTAATTAGGTCAGTTTTAGTTTAACTCACACTAACGGACCTTGATAATATGATTGAAGCTCAGCTTCATCCAGCATGTAAATACATTAATCGGATTACAATAGACACTGTTAGGCGCTTGTGGCATCTTTGTCGTTCAGAGCCAACACACGAAGTGTATTTAAAATTTGTGCATAAACTACCTCTTTAAATGCAAATAAAGTGTAGTATTCGGGCACTTGCATTTCTTTATAAAGCACATAAAAACTCTAGTATCTCTGTGCATTGACACCAACTCGCTCTATTCCTGCTTTGATTTGCACAGTGGTTTTTGATCCAGAGGTTCAGTAGCTGGTCAGCTCATTGTGGACATGATCCACTGCAGTGACATTTCAATTGATCTCCATGAAAGGCCTGAGGATGGCGACTGAAGTGCTTCCAGATAAACCTGGGCAGGGTTGAGCAGAGGCCTGGAGCTCCCATAAAGCAGACCTGGGGCAAAGGCATAGTGATGCTCAGTGCTGCATGGCAGTGCCCTCTCGCTGGGACCATTTCACCAGGACATTTCGTTCTTCTTAAGTGCTGCCAGTGCATTTGTGTAGGCCCACCGGAGGGGCACAGCCTGCGTCAGGGTTTGAAAATCTGGATGTAGCTGATTTTTCACATTGCTAATAGGCCAGGATTTCTGTTTTTCTCTTCAAATGGTTGACCGATAGAAGAAAATGTAGATTAAACGGATGAGTTTTGAGTTTCAATCTTGTACTTTTTTGGGAATCGTTCATCCAAAATGACAATTCTGTCATTGTTTGCGTCATTCCAAACATCTTTAACCTTCTTTCTTCAGTAAAAAAGACAGAAGAAGATGTGTTTTAGTACATCCAAGCTGCTCTGTCAATAAAAACATGGTTGGAATGGCAAGAGGATGATCAAATAATGACATGATTTTTATTTTTGTGTGCACTGTTGCTTTAAGGGTTAAGGTGAGTCTGGAAGTGTACATGTGTGTGTGTCTCAGCACATCAATGCACTACAATAGTCTTTGTCTGTGTGTCCACACTCAGTCACTACATTTTGTGTCAGCCCAACTGTTGCATGACTGTTCTTATTGTCAGAATAAAATGAGAGCCCTTTGACTGTGGAAACATTAAACCGACGCTTACTTTTGAGGTTTTTTAAGTTGAAGGCCATCAAAAGTTGAAAAGAAAAGCTTTTTGGTCTTCATAGTAATGATGGTGGTGATGGCCACAATGATGTCACCCATTGTAAAACCTGGTTACCCAACATAGCTAGTTCTCTCTGAAGAAAGTATTAGAATAAATATTCTTCTCTTTATTGATACACAAAGCGTGATTAATTTCAAACATGTTTATTGCAGCATGGAGAACTTGGAAAGAGAGAGAAAGCTCACCAAGGCTTTGATGCTCCTCATGCTTTTTCAGTTGTGTGGAAATGCATTTGCCCAGCTCCTCTCTCTCTCTCTCTCCCTCTCTGTCTTTCTCTTTCCCTCTCATTCTTTCAGGACTCAGAGAGAAAGGGTTTCATGAATAAGCTATATGCCATTCAGGATGTGTGTATCAGTGTGCAGAATGCACTGGATGAAGTGGCCTCCTATGGTGAGAGGATAAAGAAGTAAGTCTCAGCTCTCGCTGCTTGTGCCTGAACAGACACGTGGGCACCGCCGTGCCAACCTCTGTCACATCTTACTCAGCCTGTTAAACAAACACACACATGCTTACACTGCAAAAATTTCACTGTTTTTGTCTTGTATTCCAGTGGAATGTGTAAACATCCTTAACCAAATTTACGTAAAAACAGACCTTGCTTTGAGAGAAAGTACAATATCATTTAAAACTAACATTTATTTATTTTGCAATACTGACTTTAATTCGACAAGGATGCAATAAATAGATCAAAAGTGACAAAAACATTTATAATGTTAAAACAACAACAACAACTTTCTATTCATCAAATAATCACACAAAAAAATCACAAAAAAATCCATTAAAAATTAAACAGAACAAATGTTTTTGATGTAACTGCTTTCATATTAAAATAGAAAACAGTTATAGTTATTTTAAATTTCAATATTTCACAATATTACTGTTAACTATTATTGTACTTTGATCAAAAAAAGGAAGTCTTAATAAACAGTAGTGTATCTTGAATTAAATCTGTTTTATTCTGATAGCAACAATGTGTATGTATTTATTTATTTATTTATTGTTTTAAGCATAAACCTCATGAAAACATCATTAGAAGATGGAAAAAAGTTAGCTTGATTCAAAATATATATTTATAGGTCTTTTTAATTGATTTTTAATTAATTTTTTACTTTTTGGGAAACCAGACAAAAGTACTAAGATAATGACATTTTTGTGTGTACATTTTTATAGTGGAATTATTAACTATAATGCTAACCCCTTACATAATGTCCTATTCCTTCAAATAATTTTGCATTGGTATGAATCAGCAAGATTTTTTTGATTAAAGCTGCATTTATTTGATCTAAAATACAGAAAAAAACAGTAATATTGTGAAACATTATTACAGCTTAAAATAATGATAATAATTTTAAAATATAATTTATTCCTGTGATGCAAAGCTGAATTTTCACAAGCCATTACTCCAGTCTTAAGTGTCACGTGATCCTTCAGAAATCATTCTAATATGCTGTTTTATTACTTTTATTATCAATGTTGGAAACCGTTGTGCTGCTTAATATTTTATGTAACCTGTAATTCTTTTTTTTCATGATGAATGAAAAGTTAAAAAGAATAGTTTTTATCCAAAATATATTTTTTTTCCCCTTTCAATTTAACACATTCTTGGTGAATAAAAGTATCCATTTCCGACCATAAACTTTTAAATGGTAGTTTATACTGTTACAAAAGATTTCTATTTTGAATAAACACTGTTCTTTTTATTTATTAAAGATTCCTGAAAAAAGTATCACAGGTTCCAACAAAATATTACGTGGCACAGCTGTTTCCAGCATTGATAATAAATCAGCATATTAGAATGATTTTTGAAGGATCATGTGACACTGAAGACTGGGGTAATGATTCTGAAAATTTGGGGTTTATCAGGCTTTGCATTACAGGGATAAATTACACTTTAAAATATATTCACATAGAAAACCATTATTTTACATTGAATTATAATTTTACAATATTACTGCTATTTCTGGATTTTTGATCAAATAAATGCAGCCTTGATGAGCATAAGAAACAAGTGTGTGAAATAGGTTAGAAATAAAATGGGGCATCAGTTTACTGCATTCATTGTAGACGAATATCATTATAATGGGTTTTCCTGGATTTTATCATCTATTGACACTCTTCTCTGGTGTAGACAAGTGTAGAAGGAAATAACATCCTTTTCTCACTCTTTTCTCTGTTCTCAGTACTTTCAACTGGACTGTGCCTTTCCTCAGCTGGCTGGCCATAGTTGCCCTGTTTGCAGCCACTTTTGTTGTATACTTCATTCCTCTTAGATACATCGTACTGGCCTGGGGTAAGCTTGTCATCCATTACATTCATAATGTGTCATGAATGATGAAATAACCTAAGACAGTAGCATGTTACATAACGTGTATTTTAGAATTTCAAATAGAGTTCACAGAGTTTATTGGCAGTTTAGGTTTGCATGCTCCAGGGATTCACCACCAGCACAGCAGGGAAGGCGGTAAACTGCCGAGCTCAGGGCAAACTCACTAGTATCTAATGCCCTGTGTGCTCTTTCATACAGTGTTCAGATCTGAAGCTCTGCAAGGTCAGAGAGCGGAGCTCCTGTCAGCTCCATAGCAGCTGATCTTTCAAAGTACAAAGACGAGGGTTCAGATCTTATAAAGTTCTCCTCAACTGCACTCTATGAGTGAGGTCTAATACATCACTGTTGTTTCAACTTTCAGGAGTGAACAAGTTCACCAAAAAACTGCGAGACCCATACAGCATCGACAACAACGAGCTGTTGGACTTCTTGTCCCGAGTGCCCTCAGACGTTCAAGTGGTAGGTATTCCTTATAACATTCAACCCTACTGTCAGTTTCTCCAGTATTACAAGTCTTGACACTTTGGATTTTGCCAGATTCCAAAATGAAATTCCAAAATTTCTGATGTCACGTAATGTTGCAAAAAAATGTTGCTTTGTTCATCTTCTGAACACAAATTAAGATATTTTTGATGAAATCCGAGCACTTTCTGACCCTCCATAGACAGCAAGGGTCCAGGCATGGTTAAGGCACAGAAATGCATTAAGAACATTGTTAAAATAGTCCATGTGACATCTGGGTAATTAATGACAGAATTTTCATTTTTGGGTGAACTATGCCTTTAATATATTTAAGTTATTTATGTCTGTAGTCCAAACTGAGCAGAAGAACTTATACATATGTTTCTTTTGGTTTGTTTTAATCCCAACCCTAAGTAAGATCAACAGTAATAGTGATGCTAGCCTTAGCAAACATAATAAAATAATAACAATGAACTCTGCTGTGTGGGAAAGTATTTGTGCAGTTTTCTGTCTCCCCGTTCCATTTTCTATGCTTTAATTTATGCTTCCTGCTCATGGTAATATGCATAAATGCAGAATCAGGGAATTCTATTCTTGTCATCAGACAGCCTTGTGACTCATTACCATGGAAAGAGCGCAAGATGTTGACTTTTTAAACTCACAAACTTCACCTAAACTTTTATACCTATAATGGCACTTTCCTCTTTGGAGATATATAATGCCAATTCATATTTTATTGATTTCACTCCTTGTAATTGGGTGTTTCTTTAACTAAAGTATCTTTAAGTACCAGGTGTTGTACTACTTTTTGTTTTTTGAAGGTCATGCTAAAACTTGGAAATAACTTGCTTGCAGAAATATAGGCTATTGTGTATATTTCAGTGGTGTTGCAGTAATGTTCTGAAATTAGTTTTTTTTTTAAACAAATGTAAATTCACATACCAGTCACCTTTACCTTTACATTAACAATGTGATCAATATTCTATTAAAAGCCAAGTATGATTCTCATCAACTTAGTGTTTTTAAGCATTTTACATTTATTCCACAATAAAAACTCTTGACAGTGACAATTTAAACAATGTATTTTTTTTGTGAATTTATGTTCAGCTGTTCTTTTTAATAGTTAACTTTTATCTATTTTTGAATCAGTCATCAAAACTTGGTAAATATTAGTCACAGATGCAGAGATTTACTTTAAATTTCACTAAGCTCACTAAAAACTCTCACAGTCCAACTTGATCTCATGACGAAAATGTTTGCAAGATGCAAAATACATACCGCCATGTATGTTTCGTGACATATTTAATGTTAAATGTCCATTGCTAAAAGAGTGTTTATTTTTCCTCCCGGAACAGATAAACGTACCTATGGTAAATTTTCTGTTTACGTGACGTTGGTTTTGTATGTGTCACTGCAGTTCTGACTTGAAATGTCCACTGAGTGGCGCTATAACTCTAATGCTTTGTTATGTTTTAAAATAACGTCCCTGCAGTGCGACGCAACACGTAAAAAGACGGTGCAAGTCATTATAATCAGTAATTATGTCCCCACTGAATGCAACAAATGCCTCGTTTATAATGGGTTTTATTGTCTGTCTTGTTGAGCATGGACACAGTGTTAAAATATGGTAAGGGGCATAACATTTCCATCTCACGCTTGAGGTATTCGGCCAATCACAACGCACTGGATAGCTGGCCAATCGGAGCACACTGCGCTTTTCTAAATGATAAACTTTGTAAAACTTGATGCGTTTCAGAATGGCGGGGCAGAGAGGAGCAACAATAATGTACAGTATGTGAAAAATAATGTGTTTTTTTTTTTTTACCTTAAAGGGTTACTCCACCCCAAAATGAAACGTTTGTCATTAATCACTTACTCCCATGTTGTAAAAGTTTCGTTCATCTTCAAAACACAATTTAGGATATTATGGATGAAAACCGGTAGTTTGTGGCTGTCGCATTAACTGACAAGTAAATAACACTGTCAAGTATCAAGTATCAAAAACATCATCAAAATAGTCCATCTGCCATCAGTGTTTCAACCATAATTTTACGAAGCTGCAAGAATACTTTTTGTACGCAAAGAAAACAAAAATTATGACTTTATTCAACAATTTGTCTCCTCCACATCAACGTAGCGCCATTTTCGAGAGTTTCCACTGGACACAAACAGCATACGTTGTTCTCTGTCAGCCGCAGCACATGGATAAGTTTTCTGTTCATTTACGCTTTGATTCGAATGAAAACAGCATATCCACGTGACGCAGCTGACAGAGAACAGTGTACGCTGTTTGCGTCCATTGGATACTCTCCAAAATGGTGCTATCGTTATCTTTGTTTTCTTTGCATACAAAAAGCATTCTCGTAGCTTCAGAAAATTATGGTTGAACCATTGATGGCAGATGGACTATTTTGACAAGTCTTTCATACTTTTCTGGGCCTTGACAGTGTTATTTACTTGGCAATCAATGGGACAGCCACAAAGTTCCTGATTTTCATCTAAAATATCTTAAATTGTGTTCAGAAAACGAACAAAGCTTTTACGGGTTTGGAACGACATGGGGGTAAGTGATTAATGACAAACGTTTCATTTTGGGGTGGAGTAAACCTTTAAACTCTGTTAATATATTGCATTACATTAAATACACTAAATAATGATCTTTTTAGCAACGTCATATGACCGATATTATAAATTAGTTTAAATTAGTTTTCATTGATTCACAAATGCGAAATGCACACAAACACAAGAAGTGGGATTTATCAACAGAAACATAAGCAGTCATATCCAATCATATTGTGATGGAGGCATTGACTCCTCTTCTCCGTTAATTCTCAATTACTCACCGCACACTTTATGGGGTCTGGTAAAACTCAATGGGCTCAGGTGAGGCGAGAGAGACGCACTCTCACTGTAACTTTACCTGCTTGTGTCGCTGTTGGACAATGTTTTTTTTTTAGAAAAACAAGTTATTTATACAAGTTTCAATGCTATATTTTGTAATATTTCCTCCTTAGAGGAAACGCCCCTGATATATATCTACAGGGCCATAAGAATCTGTGGTTGAAGAATTACCAAATTATGTTCTAAACCTAGTTAGTCTTCATGAAGAATGTGAATCATAAATTTCGGTTAGTTAAGTTGAATGTAAATGGCTTGTGATGTTTTTAATCTGCACGTGTCTCTCGGTAGATTTATGGACTTCTTGCTGTGTTGTACTGAGTCATGCTTTGTTATAGAGTGTAATGAGTGTAAAGCAGTAATCCTCTCCCGGCCTGCTTCTACATTAACCGTGAGATCTGAGTTACGTGGCCCGCCCCACTGTCCCGTTTGTAATCAGCAGCGTTCTGTTGGAGCGGCGAGGTGCTGGCGTTTAACCGCAATTAAAACCTGAGCTCGTAAACACAAGCCCGGCCTGTTATCGTGCTTCCTCTGTGTCGGGATAAACCCTGCGGAGCTGACGGCGGGGGTGACACAGGGCTCTGATCCAGGACCAATCGCTTGCCACATCAGCGCAGACACGCTCGCCTTTGATGAGCCTGGGGCGGCGGGCAGGCTTTGATCTCTACAGAGTCGTAATCCCAAGCCCCTGCGTGGCTTTACATCGGCCCTGCAGCTGCAGGTAGCCTGCTCTAAATTAGCCCGATGCGGCTAGGTCGCTAAGGTGCGTTTACCCCAAACACCTGGAGCCCAGAAGGTCCCTGCAGGTAGGAGGCCCGGAGGAGACCCGGCTAATGATGTACGGCGAGGTTCACGCTCAGAAGAGCAGGCCGCCGTGGGCCTTCAGTGCCCTGTTACGGCTTTTGATTTAGGACAGTGCAGAAAAGTGCTTGAACATGGGCGTGATGCGCGGAACGTTCCGCTCTGCATCGCACAACTGCCCGTGGAGGTCCGTTCACCTCTGTTTTCTGGGTTAGAGACGACGGGCGGGGGGAAGGCAGCGCCTCTGTGGGACCTCGGGAGACTCAAACAAAGCGTCGGGGTGTGATCCGCACATGCCCAAGGGCCCGAACGTTCTGCACAAATGACAAATGGAGGGCTATTTTTGAGGTTCTGACGTGACCCACACCTCCCGTGATAAAAGCCCTGCAAGGCCGAGAGAGGCCAGCATTGCCTCTTTTACAGATCATTTGGAGGTGCCTCAGAACAACATGAACTGATGAGCCTTCTAATGACTTTTCATATAAAGGGCATCTATGCTGCAGTCTGTGAGTACAGAGTGTCTTTGAGTGGGAACTTGCAGCTCCCATAGCTCCGTGGGTGTATGTCTTTACTAACCTCGTTTGTGTTATTTTGAGTGCGCTGCTTATATGCATACGCATTTCGGTGGATACAGATCAGTGGAGTGTTGTGGATGAAAATTAGTCTGCAAATTCTCTTTTTTTGTTCTTAATGTAAATGCATGTTCCAAGTCCATATGATGGTTACACAGTTACTGTGTAAATGGAACACCATTTACCAAACTTTTATTAAAAGCATCAGCATCTTCCCAACCATGCAAGGGATAATTGGTTTGGAAGATGGATGGAATTTATTCTATAATGTTAGTCTGTTTATATTAACATACATATATTACTGTTATTTAATACATTTAAACCTTTTTTACATGCTTCACTAATAAAGTTACAGTAATATTAAATCTTTAATCTGTACAGCTTGCTGTTGTTCATTTATATTTATATTTTATATTAATTACCATTTTCCTTTTTAAATTAATTTTACTTTATTTGATTTTGTTTTATGTTAGTCTATTTGCTAATTTATTTTCAGTTTAAAAAATCTCACCATACTACAAAAGTGTTGGCATGAAGGCTTTTATTTTATTTTATTTTATTTTATTTTATTAAACCAATTCTCTTCACATGCTCTTGGCATATTTTATTTTATTTTATTTTGTTTTATTCAGTTAACAAATTCTTGCCATACCACAATAGTGTTGGCATGAAGGATTTCATTTTATTTTATTTTACTTTTTAGCAGTAAACAAATTCTCAAAAGTTCACAAAAGTGTTGGCATAAAGGCTTTTAATTTAATTTAATTTAATTTATTTAATTCAGTTAACACATTCTTACCATACCACAATAGTGTTGGCATGAAGGATTTTATTTTATTTTATTTTATTTTATTTTATTTTATTTTATTTTATTTTATTTTATTTTATTTATCAGTTAACAAATTCTCAACAGTGTTGGCATGAATGCTTTTATTTTATCTTTTCTTCTTTTTATTCATATTTAGATTATTTGCATTTAATTTCAAGTAATTTCGAAGATGTTTAGTTTACTGATTCAGACTTTGTTTCACCATTCACTCTCATATCTACACCATACTTTAAAACACATTTTGAAACTGTATCCACTGGTGTCGCTGTTGGACACTATAAAAGTAGTTGTTTGTGTGCTATTTTTAATATTTGTTTTATTTATGGACTGCTGATTACTTTGCCCTCCAGATTTTTTGGGAAGGCGCTGTTGTCCTCATCTCCTCTTTTAAAATGCCCTTAAAATGGATACCTTCAGTTAATGACTTTAGTAATTGGCCAAGTTGAAGTGTAGTGAAGAGCAGTCAGGTTAAATGCACACTAGTGCTGTGGTTATTCCAAGGTGTGTTTGTAAACACATACAGTTCCACCTCTGTGCAGAGAGCCCATGGCCTTTTAAGTGCACTGCAGGGGACCCGTAATATATCAAACCTGCTGCGAGGTGCATATTCACTTTGAATTACTCTCCCAGTTTACACACTCTGTTTGTTTCATGTATCCACCTATAGATTCCTCAGAGAATATCTTTACCTGCTGCGTGCCTGCCTCTCTGCTTTGAATAAAGCGCATTCTGATATAATGCAATACTTTGTCTCTTAAATGAGGCCAACCGGCATTACCAACTTAACATTCTCTACCAGGTGTCTAAGACGTGTCCTATCTCATGCTTTATGGTGCCATTAGCCAATGGAGGAACTGCGTGCGTAACTGGGACGCTAGCAATTAGCACGCCAAGGGCTCCATTATGGCCTATGCAAATGCAGAGATTAAAATGCAGCCGCAGCGTACAAACGATTCAGCTCTTAGCCAATTCATCACCTGCGAAGGGCACACACTTGAGGAGAGAAGAAAAGAGGGCAAACAATAGCAAAATTAGTCTGTTTTCTGAATCATTTATGGGCACTTTTTTGCCATGGCTGATTTTGGCCCCAACACTTTTTGAAGCTTGCAGCAGGCATGGATGTAATAGAGAGGATGTGTTCTGTATTGTCAAGCAAATGTTTTCATTTTGTTAAAAATATTTATTTAAAAAACATTTAAAGGGATATTTCATCCAAAAATGACAATTCCGTCTTTAATTACTCACCATCATGTCATTCCAAACCTGTAAGAGCTTTGTTCATCTTCGGAAGAGAAGAAATTGTTGAATAAAGTTGTTATTTTTGTTTTCTGTGCACAAAAATATTCTTGTAGTTTCATAACATTACGGTTGAACGACCGATGTCACATGGACTATTTTAACAATGTTCTTACTACCTTTTGGTACCTTATACATGTCAGTTACGTTGCTGTCTGTACAGGATCAGAAAGCTCTCAAATTAAAAAAAAAATTTATTGAAATGTTTGTAGAAAAATCAAGAGAATGTAAAAAAAAATCTTAATTTGTGTTTCGAAGATGAACAAAGGTCCTACGTAATTAATGCCAGAATTTAACATTTAATAAAACATTTAAAAAAAATCATAATGTTTCCAAACTTTTGACAAGTACAAGTGTATATATATATATTATACAGTTGACTAGAAGTAAAAAATACCTAATTATTTTAAGTTGTATTGTTTTTTTTTATGTTTTTGCAAGGAGTCTTTAACGCATACTAGGCTGCATTCATTAGAATAAACATACAGCTAAACAGTAATATGCAAAATTTGCTGCTCAGAAAACATTTATTATTATTATCAATGTTGAAAACATCTGTGCTACTTAATATTTATGCAGAAACCATGATATACTATAGTACTGTCAAACGATTAATCGTGATTAATCGCATCCAAAATAAAAGCTATATATTTGTGTACTGTGTATATTTATTATGTATATATAAATACACACGCATGCATGTATATATTAAGGAAAAATATTTTAGATTTATGTCTAAAATATTTATATTTATTTATAATCTAAATTGTATACAGGTATAAATATATATACATATAAATATTTTGTTTTAATATATACACGTATGTGTGTGTATTTATATGTATATAATAAATTTACAAAGTAAACACACATATAGTATGTAAACATCAACTTTTATTTTGGATGTGATTAATCACGATTAATCGTTTGACAGCCCTAATATACTACCATTTAAATGTTGCTGTGTGCATGTTTTTTAGTAGAAATTAAAGCTTTTATTTAGCAAATATACATTCAATTGATCAAAATTGACAGTAAAATCATGTTACATAGGGATGCCCCCTAGTCAACTAACAAGAAGAGGCTTAGTTGACCAAAATTTAATTAGTCGCTTAGTCACAAATCGCTCAGCGATAACCTAGAAGAATGTCCGCTATTTAAGTGTCTGTACGGAGTGTGGAAGCTGAACAGTAGCGTACTTACTGCATGAGAGATGGAGGTCACTTGCTCTTAAAATACTCATTCTTAAAATAGTCATACAAATAAGAGTAATACATCTTTTGATCCTGTAAAGACTCAACGTTTATTTGTGCGCACTCAGAATAACATCAAAAACTTGAGTGCAAAACTTCGAAACTCTGTGTATACTTGCCTTACAGGCATGAAAAATATAGTGAAACGTCTACTTTTAAGTGAACAAATTCAAATAGAAAACAAATTTTCTCAGATTATGTAATCCATATGAAACATGCAAACAGTGCGCCTGTTACATAATTACATAATTCGAGTTATTTCAAGTCATTTTGTTTTTAGTGTATTTTTTTATTGAATAAATGCAGCCTTGGTGAGCATAATAGACTTTATTAAAATGTTTTAAAAATCATAATGTTTTCAAACTTTGTTTCATTCTTGTGGCTCAAGTGGTAGAGCATGAGGATAGCAATGTTAAGGCAATGGGTTTGATTCCCTGACAAAGCATGACCTGCTAATACCACTGATCAGATATCAGATCAGTACATTGTTTATTTATCAAAACAGTCAAATAACAGGCAAATTCGTGATCTTTCCCATAGCTGTCCCAGTCATTTTTTTGTATCTGAGGAGAGAGCATCCTAGGTGCTGAATCTTCTCTCAGACGTTCATATCGAAGGCCTGTCTTTGCTTCACCAGGGGTTTCTATTTAGAGTTTAAACAAGCAATTATACCTCAAGAATAAAAAAAAAGTTAGGAGAAACTTTCCTCAGTGCCTTTTCCCTCTCTGTTTACCTCGAAACGCTTGTTTTTTACGACAATGGATGTGAGCTTGTCTGTGGGCGTCTGTGAGGCCTTATTTTTTCTTCTACAGGAGCATTTAATGCCCCTAATGCAAGGTTAGGTGTCACTGGAGATGAAGCAGGCAAGATTTCTCCGCTCCTCTATAAACAGCATAGCATAGTATCATTAAAAATGTTCAGCTTTCATTTACTTATTTATATTTGCCTGCCGCCCATGTGGCTTCAAACCCCGATCCACGCTTAGCAGCGGGGCGACATGGCGTACTCGGCTGCGGCAGGTCCCGGGACGGCGTCTGACACCGCTAAACGAGGCGCTCGCGCGCACGGCGCCCCCTCCGCGAGAGCGCACTTCAAAGTGTGTTTTGTAGTGCAACTGTCAACATGGGGGAGCGGAGCGAGGGTGGAGCAGCCTTTGAGCAGCGTAAGGTCTTTACCCATCGTCTCCGCGGATGTTCTCTTTGTGCTCGGCACTTGCTCCAAATTGCTATCTCACCGCAGTCACTTTTAACCTCCCTTATTCCAACTACTAAAAGTTCTTCTCTTTGTATTGTTCCCTTTTTTACTATTCTCCGCGTGCTGCTTTGACTCTAACTAGTGTGCTGTGTTATCTTGGGTGGGACAGCTCTGTGTCATTAAAGCTGCAGTGCTTGTTGCACCATTCGGGGTGGCATAACTGTCAGCAGTTAAGTGTAATAGAGGCTCTGACGTGCCACGCGCTCTTTATAGCGCTACTTTTGATTGAGCCTTTATTGTTGTTTGCCAACATTTCTTTTCTTCCATTAGATCCACTAATGTCGATCTTCATCGCCTCACCTTGACACGTAAACTTTTGTTTACACGCAGTTCAAGGGAGGCTTCTGAAGTCAGACGCGACCCTGATGTGTTTAAAGTGAATACGAAAATAATGACCCCGTTAGGCTGCAATTTTAAGCGCGCTTTGAAGACAACGAATGCCAGGCCGCTCTCAAATCCTCTAGAAATGCTGTAGCTGCAGATATGGCCCCTATTGTCAACATTGAATTAGTGTTTATTAGGACTGCCAGTTTTAAATTCAATTAATTCAGTAATGCAGATTATTTTATAATCTGCATTATTAGTCAAAAGATTGTAATGTTTATTAAAAGACGTTTCTTCTGCTCACCAAGCCTGCATTTATTTGATCCAAAATCAAAAGCAGTAATATTGTGAAATATTTTTAATATTCAAAATAACTGCCTACTAAAATATAAATATATTTTTAAATGTTATTTATTCCTGTGATTAAAGCAAAATGTTCAGTATCATTACTCCAGGCTTCAGTGTCACATGATCCTTCAGAAATCATTCTAATATGTTTATTTGCTGTTCAAGAAACTATTTTTTTCCTATTATTATCAATATTTTCAAGATTCTTTGATGAAAAGAAAGATTCAAAGATCAGCATTTATCTGAAATAAAAAGCTTTTGTAACATTATAAACTATACCATTTAAAAGCCTGGAGTCAGTATATTTTTATTTTTAGAAATTATAGAAATTAATACTTTTATTTAACGAAGATACTTTAAATATATCAAAAGTGATGACATTTTATAATGTTACAAAAGATTTCTATTTTTAGACAAATGCTGTTCTTCTGAACCTGAAAATTTGTGCTGTTAGCTATTTTCAACATCATCATAATAATAATAATATTAATAATAATAATAATAATAATAAAATCAGAATATTAGAATGATTTCTGAAAGATCATGTGACTTGAGTAAAGATACTAAAAAATCAGCTTTGAAATCAAAGGAATATATTACATTTTCAAATATATTCAAATAGAAAGCTTTAGAAAGTTACTTTAAATAGTACATTATTTTCACAATTCTACAGTTTTTGCTGTACTTTGGATCAAATAAATGCAGGTTTGGTGAGCAGAGGAGTGAAAAACATTAAAACATTAAAAATCTTACTGTTCAAAAACTTTTCAAGTGTTTTTGGATTTTGCAAATGTCCTAATTTTATGTTTAATTGCATTTTGTATTGCATTAGATTTGTAATTAATTTTTAGTTTGGAATGAATTATTGACCGAGTACATTAAAAACTTTAGAAACACAACTAAACATTAATATGTCAGTGGAGAGCCTAGAATTCTGTTGTGTACCTTTTTTAATTATTTTTTTATGTAATATAAAATTAAAATTTACACAATGTTCATTTGTTTATTTCTTTATGAAATTAATTCTTTTAATTAGCAAGGATGCATTAAAGTGATCAAAAGTGACAGCCATAGAATTAATGTGACAAAAAAGCAGCATTTGAAATAATGAGAAAAGTTTCTTTCTTGAGCAATATAACAATGATTTGTGAAGGATCATGTGACCCCCCAAAAAATAAAATAAATATATATATATATATATATATATATATATATATAATTATTGCTTAAATATGTTGGAAATTAGCATTTATATGTTAATAAATTAACATGTATTAATAAGTTGAGTAATTTTTTTTTTTTTTAGTTTTTGTGTCTGTTTTTGTCTGATTTTTTAATTTACAACCTATTTTGGGTTTATTTAAAACTAACCATATAGTAATTTTTAAACAATAGTTGAGTGTAATTTATTCTTAATTAATTGATTTGATCCTTTCTGTCAATTTTCCATGCTTGCATTTAAAACTGCATCTGGATGAAAAGATGCACGCAAACTACAAAGCAGACCAACTTGGTTTGGAGAAAACCTTTAAACCATTGAAGATTTTCCATCCACACTACTTCAAAACTACATGACTAAAGTCCTTTGTGGCTCACATTTGATGTGAGCTCAGCTACTGCTGCCGTGTTTGAATGTGGCACAGACAAACCCAGTCTCAAACCTATAAGATGGATGGCTGTGAGATGGACACACTTCTTCTTAGTTGTAGGTGCTGACTGATGTTTCTGTTGAGTTGGCAGTACATGGACCACATTTCTTAGGGAGTCTAAGCGTGACGTCAGTCAGTTTGAGGGCCAGATCTGAGGGATCTGTCTGTTTCTCTCAGAGGCGGTTGACTGTTGCTGTCTTATTTGTCTGAAAGTGAATACTAGTATGGTGACAACCCTGTGAATTTTGAGCTTATATACCTCCCCTTCCTGCTCTGTTCCAAAACCAGTGAGCTGCCTTGTTAACTAGATAGGTAGCTGCCTTTTAAGACATCACACTAACTTAAATGGAACCTTATAATCAGGAGTGCACAAAAGTGGTGCGCATTCTGCGCAAGCAAAATAAAAATGCGCTGTGTAAATAAGTTCAGACCGCTCATTTGTGTACCAACATGGTTGACAGCTGTTAATACACAATTACCATTTCAACGCAGTTAACTTTTTCTTCTGGGAAAAAGTGTAGTTTATACAATTAGTTTATAAAATTAAGTTAAAATATTGAAACTACTTATTCTTTTATAACTACTTATTCATTTTTTATCATAAATATGTCTTTAAAGTTGTGTTTTGGGCCATTATGCAGTACAACAGTATCTGTCAAACTATATACCTATGAAACATTCATTTTCTTTTATTATTTTATTCAAATTTGTTTGGCTTCCTAAAACACCATTGTGAATATAATTTAGACTGAGACTTTTTCTGACTTAAATTTTTTTGGAGCTCTTAATTTTGAACTCTCAAAGTGCATTTAAGAATCATTTAACATTAAAATTGTACACACAGAATTGTAATTTTTTCAGTTCTTTGTCTTTTTTTTTTAAATATCGCAATAAATTTTGCATCATGAACTTCATATCACAATATTATCGCATTATGAGATATTGTTACATCCCTTTTTGATAACTTCATTATGTATATTTCCTACATCCTACGGAAGGGCACAGGTAAATAATGAGTTTATGTGAAAAAAAAGTTTACTTCAGTTAGAAGTTGCTTTTTTAAAAGTCTAATAAATATTAAAATTGATAGCTCTCAGTTATATTGTAATGGTTAATGTCTATAGTCAGTGGTTAAATATTAGGAGAGACATCCGTAATATTGGTATCAGTGGTACTCATCTTCAGTCAAAAAAATAAAAATAAAAATGAAATAAAATAAAAAATAAATCATATTAAAGATATGTCTTCATGTTGTTTCTATGTTAATTTGAAGATTGAATGTAAAATTATTGTAATATAAAAGTATATTTAAAAACTTAGGTGGGATTAATCGTGATTAATTGCAATTAATTTGAAAAAAATGTGCAATTAATTGCTACATTTTTTTTTTTTAAATCGATTGACAACACTAATATTATTGCTTGGGCAAATCAGAGCTTAGTCAATTGACCCTTCACAAAAAACTTCACAAAAAACTGACCAATCATAGCGCAAAATCCGCCATTTTGTCCAACAAACAAATCAGACAGAAGAGTAGATTAACTTCAGTGGACTTAAATTTAAAAAAAAAATGTGTACTGATGTCTTTCCATGGTTGAAATAAAATATGTTCTGATTATCATTCATGTTTTTTTCATGGTTTAAGAAAAAAGAAGCAAACCGCTTGATTGACATGCAATCTGACCAATCATAATGCAGAATCTGCCATTTTGTCCAACAATCAAATCAGACAGGAGATTAGATTAACTTCGGTGGACTTAAACTTGGAAAATTGTGTGTATTGACGTCTTTCCACAATTTAAATAATAAACGTTCTGATATTGATTCATGTTTTTTTTTTCATGCTTTAAGTAAAGAAAAGAAGCAAAGAGCTTGATTGGCAGGCAATCTGGCCATTTTGTCCAACAAACAAATCAGACAGGAGATTAGATTAATAAACATAAAGGAGATTAGATTTAAAAAAAAAAAAAAGTGTATTGACGTCTTTCCGTGGTTGAAATAAAATATGTTCTGATTGTCATTCATGTTTTTTCCTGCTTTGAGAAGAAAAGAAGCAAACCGCTTGATTGACAGGCGAGCTAACCAATCATAACGCAGAATCCGCCATTTTGGATTCAAGTCTCGTGTAGCCAGAAATTCAGACTGACGGCAGAAGGTCTGGGAACTTTAGCCGCTTTGAATGGCCAAGGACTGCCTATAAGGCTTATAAGGCCAGATTTAGGGGTGTGGAAATGTCGCCACAATAACAGACCGGTGTGTGAAACTCTCTGACATATTTTAAAGATTCTATGCCGCAAACTTTACGTTATTCACATTCTTTTGAAAATCCAGCATTTAAATGATCCAAATAGGCGCTCGTCGTCAAAGTTGTAAACACGACGGTTTTCTTCTTTCGTGAGGGGGCTGGGTGCCACAGCATTTTTGTTTCCAGGTGGAATGTTAAAGAATTGTATTTATTGTTTGAATTTCTCAAAACCGACAAAATTTTAAAGCTTGTTTCATACCAGAAATAACCTGTCTCATCTGTCAGCATGTTGTCAGTTTCCTCTTTGCTCCGCAATGTATTTTTCACTGCAACAGTAACTAAGGAGGGAGTTTTTTTGCAAAGGGTCAATTCTAGGAACACCAGCAACATGTGATCAGTCTAAATTATGACCAATATAGTGTGCCTTTCAGCCATATGTGACTGTATGTAAGAATCCAATAAGTGGTTAACTTGAGCATTTAGTATGACAGCACAGCTTTGCTCTCCATCATTGCAACCTCTGTCGTGTTTGACCGAGCCCTTCTCAGAAGCTTCTCATCCTCACATCCGTCCCCTGCTGTCTATCCACCCACCTGACCATGTGTTCCTGCTTGTGTGTGTTTTAACAGGTGCAGTACCGAGAGCTGAAAACAGAGCCCAGTCACAGCCCAAACAAAAGAAAGAAAAACAACCTAGGATAGCTGCTCTTCTCGCACGGATGCTCTCCCAACGCCAAGGAGAAGGAGAGGACTGACCGGCCACCAGCCTCTTTCTGTCTATCTTCCTCACTCTTTCTCTCTCTGCTTTAGCTGCCACGTAGAGAGTTAAAGAGCGTGGTCAAAGTGAAAACGGGACCATTGTTAATTACCATCCGTCCTTTTTTGGGTTTATTTTTGTGAGCGGCGAAAGCTCTTGACCCCTTTTAGAGTCAAACAGTCTGGGTTATTTGTCAACGCTTGCCACTAGCCAGACAGCTCTAAAAGCCAAGGTGTCCTTCCACAGGAGCAAAGGGAGCTGCTCTAACCACAAATAGCAGGATCAGCTGATAATACGCCCACCTGTGCCGACACAACCTCGCCTCTACAGAAGGGAAAACGGCGGTGGTTAAGTTGCAGTTTGCACCCTATAATTTGCGCGGCACAGTAACTGCCATATCTAAAGCTATCCGCAGCTGTCGAGCAGCAGTTATCCGAGTCGACAGCTGAGCCCGTTACCGTCCGATTTATAGCTGTAACTAAAGTGCTCGTGGAAACGACTCCAAACGCGCCCAGTGCCAGCGAGGTTTGCGATCTCTACGTCATTTGATGTTCTTTTAACGGTATGAATGATGCATGCTGCGATTGTTTATTGTAAACCTTCTTCGACCAATGGCAGCCTCGTAGTGGGGATTGAGGTGTTTACCTACCCTTGCATCATTCCCTCTTCATCCTTTGCTCCCAAAGCACCACACAGTGCCACTCTGCTAAGAAAGACGTCAGTTTTGGCCACCACTTCTCATTTGAAAGTCATGTTCCCATGCGCCGCAACCCTACGTTGGGCGCCAGCTCAAACTTTGATCTCTAAAGGCCAAGCGCTGTTTTACACAAGGCCGAAATCTTTCGAAAAATCCCAAACTTGAAGGGCGAATGTCTGTGTGTGTTTTCATTGCTGTGGATTGGCTGCTTGACAAGAAGTCGATAGCGTTTGACAGGCTGCTTTAGGGCCTCGGGGGGTACCGGAGGGCAGAGGTTTACTGACGCCGCCGTGGAGAAAAAAGGAGGACGCGGGCTGCTTTTTCGGCACTCCTCCTGTCATTCGGTTTTCTCTCCCTCTGTCATTTCCTCTTCTTCATCCATCCGCTTGCGAGAGAGGTCACGGATGGGTCCGCGGGGTGCTCTTGAGGGAACTCTGCGTCGCGAGCGATGAAAGATCACAGCGCGGGCTACATCAGAAATGCCTTCGCCTCCCTCCTGACTTCTCATTTGCCGTATCGCATCTATCATATGGAAAGACCATTGATTTGTCGGAGGGAATTTTATTACAAAGACAACACAATCCCCACTGAGCAGGGCATGGACACTACAGAAAAACACACACACAGATGATTTGAACAGCAGAAAGGATAGTTTTCTAAGCCTGAATGTGTTTCTATGTACTGTACGTGTTGATTTAAGTTGTTCCGTGGGTTTATTGTGAATGGTTTTTGCATCCCAAAAGCTTTTCGTTTTGTACAAGTGCACATGCTATGTTTGCAAGCAAACCAAAGTGGATCTTTTTTTGGAAATTAATACATATAAATAAATATATATATATATATATATATATAAAAAAGAAAGACAATTATGTAGAAATGTAGAATGTAATCCATTCAGTGGAAAAGGGATAAAGGCACTTTCATTTATACCAGATTTTTAAATTATTTATTTAACATAAAACGTTACATCGTTTTTTGTAAATATTCTTATTGTAAAAAAAAACAGACAAAAAGCAGAATATATGTGGTCAGAGAATATATGTGATTAGTTTATGAAATGTGTGTCATTTTAAAACCTGTTGCCTGTGATGTCATACTGCTCTGTGACTGGCTGAAACACAGTTGGCAGAATTGTGACAAAATTGAAACTAAAATATGAACTATGAAAAATTATAATTTATGTCATTACTTTTAATGATGGTTTGTTTCTTTTTTTTATAGAATTATTGCTTGCGTTCATCAATAAAAACATTTTCAAAGCATGTAAACAGGAAGTTCTGCGGTGCTGTTTTAGTATTATTTCTGTGTACTATTATAGTAGATATTCATATTTTTTTATAATATTTGTTTTAATTTTAGTTCTAATTTAACTTCTTGTGCCTTTGTCATTTTTATATATATTTTTTTTTTGTCAGTTTAAGCTTTGTTTTTTCATCTAAAATATGCATTTTATTTCAGCTATTTCATTTAACAAAAACAGTTTTAGTTTTATTTAATGATAACATTTGGCATGCGATTTGCTTTTGAATTAATATTAAGTACTGTGGGTCCCACTTTATATTAGGTGGTCTTAACTACTATGTATTTATTTTTAATATATATATATTTTTAATTACTCATTTGATACACTTTTTTACATACATGTTTGTACATTGTATTTAAAAAAAATACCCTGCATGTAATTACAGTTCTGAAATTACATTTTTAATTAAAAAAAAAAAGTTACACATAGGTGCAAAATGGACAAAAATGTTCATGTCCAAAAACTCATAAAAATATGATTTATGAATTTTTTTTTCACTTTCACTGATGTCGATTTTTTTTACCAGCATCTGTTTTATCCGTAGATACCAAACATTCATTAATTTTCAGAATTGTAATCTTTAAATGCTAGTTTGTTTACATAATGCCACAATTGTTTTTTTATGAAAAAAATGAAAAATAGTAATTTCCATATACTAAATGCTAAGCAGAATTTTTTTTTTCTTTGCTTATTAGATTCTTGGTGTGTCAGTGAAGAACAACAACATTAATTTTGAGGCATTTATATTTTTTATGTAGTGTCAGATTTAAAAAAAAAAAACAAAACAAAAAAACGAACACTTAGGTCCATAATGGACAAAAATGTCCATGTCAAAAAACTGTCGTATAAATGTTATATATTAATATTTTTTCCACTTTCACTGGCTGTTTTTTTTATCAGCATCTTCTATTCATAATTACCAAACATTCATACATTTTCAGAATTTTAATGCTTTAAAAGGTGGTTTCTTTCATCCTCAACTTTTAATGCACCTGTGTGCTCACTGTCAGTGGGCAACACTAGCTCCAGAGCTTCCTCTGCTGAGTAACGCCTCTTCATCTTGCAAGCAATGAAATGACCAAGCTCTCAAGCACCACATATTTATAGGTTTGGCTGTGAGAACACCTGTGTCAACTCAAACTTTGTATAAAATCTACCAGACTAAACAATCAGCATTTTCTTGTGGTGAAAACAAAAACAATGTGTTTAGGGGCTTCTGAACTTCTACATCAAATTCAAGCTCACCTTTTATCTCTGTACAAAAACAATAACAAATGAAAAATCCTCAAAGCTCATTAACCTTCTTTGACCTTATTCATAGTATTCACATGGCCCTATGACCCTGCCAAGGGTGTGACATATACATGGAGTGGGATTTTTGATTGCCAGTAAAATGTAATTTCTTTCAAACTAATTACATTAAATTTTCAGTAAACACATGCAAACCACACTCTGACATCCTCACCAACATACCCACACAATTACAGCAGCATTATTTTTCGTGACTCTATAATAGACTATTATATTCATAAGCAGAAAACACAAATAAAGCGAGTATTTCTTTTATATGCCAAATCTGAAAAAAATGGCACAATCTAGAAAAAATAGTAAAAATGTAAAATTTGAAACCTTGCCGATAGAATTAATGCCTATTAGCAAATATTGCATCATTTTACAATCAATTGGCCTTGGGTTCAAAAATTGCAAGTATTTTTTTTTTGTACGTAGGGTAAAATTGATTTTTTGAAGGAAATGAGGTTGAAATATTAACATTCCAATAAAAATAAACACCCGAGAAAAATGTATGCAGTTGGCATTAACACAGGCACACTTATAACAAAACACAAAACTGAAATGGACAAAAATGTCAATAAGGTCGCACAAGGGATAAATATAGCTGCAAGCATCAATTACCTGGTTTCTAGCAATTTAAGGCATTTAAGGACATATTAAAAAATACATTATGTAGGAAGCCAGTAACCACCTAAATCAATGATTTAAAAAACAGTTTTGGCAAATCCAGATAATTTACCATAAAAATATTGTTTTTAAACGTTTATGACTGTTATTGCGCCAGCTGTGGTCCGATCTCCTTAAAACTGTGCATGCTTGTTTAGAATCACCTGTTGCATGTGCTCACCAAGTTTGTGACGTTTTGAGTTTTCCTTAAAGTTTAGGCATTATAGGATTTTGGGTACATTTCGACAGGCCCCTTTTCTAAACGACCCTATAACGACGTTATAGCTTCCCAAAGGGTAAATTTCAGCATTTCTTTTTAGAATTATTGACCTAGAGCAGGGTTGCCCAACCCTGTTCCTAGAGATCTCCCTTCCAGAATTCAGTTCCAGCCCTGAACAAACACACCTGTCTGTAATTATCAAGTGCTCCTTCAGATCCTAATTAGCTGGTTAAGCTGTGTTTGATCAGCGTTGGAGCTACCTTTACAGAAAGGTAGATGTCCAGGAACAGGGTTGGACACCCCTGATCTAGAGAGTCCAGAAAATTGTACTGCAGTGTTTTTTTTTCTAGATTGAGCGAAAAACCTACGACTAGTTTGCAAAAGTAGTTTTTTACATCTTCTCAATCATTTAACAAACAATTTGATTGACAGCAGTGGTTCTATAGGCAAAGTTGTCCGGAATGAGGAGTTTTATCATATGTAGGGGTGTAACGATACATGCATTCATAATATAAATAAATATTATAAATAGCTTGTAAATGCTTGTGCGCATTTTACATTCACTTTCGAATTAGCGGCAATTTGGCATCAGTTGACTGAATTGACAACAACAAAATCGTTGTATCAAACTGAACCAAACGGTTACACCCCTAATCATATGATACCAATATCATGTGTATAGGCGAAAAAAATGCACAATGTACAATCGTTTATGCCCTTGAAAAATGCGATATTGCCCCCTAGTGGCTGATTTTTTCCAAATTTCTCACAGACCGTGAGAGTTTCGTTCTGATATTGGCCTCTGTTAGCCTTGTCTAATAGGTGCTCAAACTTCATCGGCCAATGACGGCCATGTTTTTTTGAGATACGCAAATGTCCTTATAGGCACTTGTGGCACTTTAGACCAAAACCGTGCACATCAATTTTCACGTCGATAGGACAAATGGTTGTGTAGATACAGCCATTTTCATTTTTTTCATTTTATAACACCACCAAGTGGCCAAGCTCAGCCATTTTTGTCCAGTGACCTCAGACTGAGCTCTTATATAAGTGTTCTGAGTTTGGCTTTATCCGGCGTGAGCATCCGGCATAAGACACTTGGGACTATGACTTTCAAGAGTTATGAGCCATTTAGTATTTTTGATCGCTGTAGCGTCCCCATCAGACCGATTGGGGTGAGCCGTGGTGACATTGTAGATCGTGTGAACACTACCATCCTTCCAAGTTTCAAGTCTCTATGACTTACGGTTTGGTCTGTCAATCAGTTTTAAACGGAGATTGCTGGTCCTTGGCCATTTCAACCATTACAATAGGGTTTCAGTGCTTCAGCCAAATGACACTGTAGACCCATCCCTTACACCTTAACCCTCCTTAAACCTACCCATACCACCAAACCTGTCCTTAACCTTAGTGGTATCCCACCTCAGTATCAGCAAAAGTGTTTTGCAATACAATATGAACATTTTTGATTTAATGTAAGTACATATTAGTTAACCACCTAAAATAAAGTGGGTACGTACTTTGAATATAAAGAGTTTCCATTCTCATCTCTAGATCTTAGTGGTGGGTCTTTTATAGACAAACACACAGGTGTGTACAAGCTGGTTCAGGTTTCACACGCAGAGTCATTCATTTTTTACACCTTCACCTGTGCTGCTATATTTCAAGATGTTTCCAAGTTTCCCTGCCGAACACCTCACGACGTAAGCGCTCTTCACACGCTCTCAGAATGATAGAGGGACTGTGTGTTCCTCCACAGGGGCCAAAGGGGGCTCCCCTGTGCTCTCAGCCTCTGTGGCCTCTCATCATTTGTTAGTCTGGCTGTTTCTTCCCTGTCTGATCCCTGCTGTTATTCAATATGACACCGTAGCATCACACGGCGTGATCCAGTACAAACGGCCGTTCTGCCAGACGCTAATAATCACGGCCACGCTGAAAGCAAGAACACTTGAGCTTGTTATTTATTAACCTCAGCATCCTCCATCGCTCTTGGGCTGTCAGGCTCAGACCATCCGCAGCGTCTTGGGTTCTAATCCCGAAGCCGGACTCCGTGATCCCTCGTCACCTCCGGAGGCTGCATTGTAGTTGAAAAGGGCATGATCAGGAAATGGCTCATTCTTCATGGAGGTCTTGGATAGGTTTCTAGCTGTTGTACTGGAATCAGTTGTTTGGAGGGGATTGATTATTAACCCCACATGGCACACATATGAGTTCCCTCCATCATCCTGGATCAGAGAACTGTGAAACCATGTCTTATAGACTGGACTTCAGCTAAAGTTAGGTTAGGTTTTCTCAATTCACTTCAATTTCTTTACATTTCTATATATTTTTTTAAACGATTTCAACCAGATAGACATAGAAAATCAGCTCAAGTGACTAATATTTATGTGAAAATATTCTAAAATCTTCCCAGGATGATGTTCAAAGTGTATTGCCAGTTCTGATTTATCATTTGCTTGTTCACTATTATGGAAGCCAGTTTCTGCCACTGAATAAAAAATAAAAAAGGTAATTGCAACTTTTTATCTTGCAATTCTGACTTTTTCAAGCAATTGTAAGTTCACATCTTGCAATCCGGACTTTTTACAGTTATAAAATCAGAATTATAAGATATAAACTCTCAATTCTAAGAAAATAGTCACAATTGCGCTGTTTATTGTGAGTTTATTTCTCACAATTTCGAGTTTTTTCGCGAGATATAAACAGATATATATTTATTGCAAGTTTATATCTCACAATTGTGAGAAACAAATCAGAATTACAAGTTAAGTCAGAATTTTGAGATATAAACTTGCAATTCTAAAAACAATTGCACAATATAAACTTAAACAGATCTAAAGTTTATTGCGAGTTTATTTCTTGCAATTTCGAGTTTGTCTCACAATTGTGAGAAACAAATCAGAATTACAAGTTAAGTCAGAATTTTGAGACAAAAATGTAGAGAAAAAAGTCACAATTGCGAGATATAAACTTACATAGATCTAAAGTTTATTGCGAGTTTATATCTCGCAATTCTGAGAAACAAATCAGAATTATTATTAAGTCAGAATATTAAGGCTATATTAAGATAAAGAATAAAGCATTTTGAGATTAAGTCAGAATTTTGAGATATAAACTGCAATTCTGAGAAAAAAAAGTCAGTTGTAAGATATACACTTACATAGCTATAAAGTTTATTTATACATTATTATACATATTTATGCAAATCAGAATTATTACGTCAGAATTTTCAGATATAAACTCACTATTCTGTGGAAATATAAATCTTTTTCCCCCTCAGAACAGGGCTTTATAACTCACAATTGTAAGTTTATACCTCACAATTCTGAGAAACAAATCAGAATTAATAGTTATTAAATTGTGAGTTTATATCTCGCAATTCTGACTTTATTTCTTGCAATTTTGAGTTTATATCCTGCAGTTCTTTTTTTTCCTGACTCATTCTGACTTAATTACTCGCAATTGCGAGTTTATATCTCACAATTCTGGGAAAAAAAACTTGAGAGTTTTGAGAGTTTGTATTACAATTCTGAGAATAAAGGTTTAAATTGTGAGATGTAAACACGCAACTGCGAAAAAAAGTTTTGAACTGTGAGATAAAAAAAGCAAAACCTTTTTTTTTAGTGGCGGAAATGGGTTTCCATGGACTAAATATTTTTTGTACATCCATTTTTGTTAATTTATAGTTTTGAAGATAAAAATGTGGAAAATAGCTATAATAAAAAGTGCACACTTTTAAATGAGTGTGGCAATATTTGAACCATTTACATTTTTCAAATGATCTTTATTTTCTTTTCTTTATTATTCTTATTGTACAATTAAAGGAACATTAAGAATTAAATTAATAACAGTTTATATAAAATATTATTCAGCTTATTATACAAATAAAGTTGAAAAATTAATCAATTTCTAGTGTTTTACAAAAATGATTTTTTACAAACATCTTGGCACATACAAAAATTGAATAATTCCCAGTTTTGAATATTAACAACCAAAAAAAAAAAAAAAAACATAAAAAGTGCACAATCACTACAATATGAGCACAATGTAGTCTGGGTGATATTAATTCTTATTTGTATTTGTTCAGAACTCACTACTAGGACTGAACCACCAGGAAACTTGTTTTACTAGCAGTTTAACTAAAGCCAGAGCGTCACCACAGGTCTACAGACAGATGCCCATTTCTTGTTCTAGTCCAACCCAGAATGTCCTGTGATCAGTGCAGTCCCCTCCGCCTGCAGATCATCAAGGAGCTGCACAAACAGCCTGGTTTGATCCCCATGACAGTGTCTCAATGCGGGGCTCACTTGTGACACATACTGGTCCAAACTCAACACAGTCCTCAGGTCCTTAGCCAGGGTCACCACCCGGGAATCACCCCAGGTGGAGTCTAGCTCACCTGGATGGAGACGGATGAGGGTGCGGCATACAGTGGGGCTGAGGTCCAAAGGTGTAAGGGAGGTTTTGATGGTAGGTACGTGTCGCTCTTGGATATAGGTGAGAAGCAGGCAGCTGAGCATCCATGAGCAGGACTCTATGAAAGGCAAATCTCGAACCTCCAAGCAGGGAGTGTTTAGAGCTTTGTCACCTTCTTCTGCACAGCAAAGAAGCTCCTCACGTAGGGGTCCAAAAGAAACAAAGTCTAGAGGGGTATGACCTTCATTGTCACGCAAATGTAGAAGAGGAGTGCCTGGAAAAGAACAAGAAAATAGTTCACTATACATGCTACAACTGTAGTGAACAATTGAGATGTTTAGATGTAGTTGAGATCATGATTACTAAAAAATAACCTGCCTGGCCTGCTGGTCTCCCAACAAGGTCATACTGGTCAGGTTTGGTGGTTGTAGGTAGATTTGGGACACTTGTCAGTTGGTCAGGTGAGGAGACCATAACCAGAACACTGTCTAATGAGCCTATAGCTAGACCATGTTAAACTAATTAACACAAGCAACCATCTTAGGCTGATTTGTCTGGTGTTTTTTTTTGTTTTTTTTAGCAGGGTAGGGCTAGTTTTTTTGGCAAATGTACAATGTTTAGGTGACTGACGTCACATCAACACATTTAGCAATGAGTAAAGAACAGCTAACTGAGTCATCGTTATTGTTCAATGTGAAAATCCAATCTGCTGAATTGTTTTAGTTTATTAAACACAGCGTCAGTCATCCTGAGTAATTAAAGCCATGCTTTTTTATCAAATAAAGCTGGACAAATAAACAACACAGCTCTGTGAGGAGGAGGAGGAAGAGAGATTTTCCAGACGCCATTAGTTTAATGTGGAGCCACAGGCTAGCATCACAGCTAACTTATGCTAACACAATTAACAGGCTGCAAACTCACATAAGAGTCAAAGTGAAACTTAGAAAAGGACACAATTAGGACAGGAAAGATATTAAATTCAGACACTATGCTCATGACAATAAATATATATTTTTTTCCCATATATTTAATGTAAACACATTTTACGAGCATGAGCACAGTCTTACTAAAAATGTACTGTGGTGAAGTTGTCTCTTGATATATCATAATTCCGATTTTTTTTCACAGGAGTGCTCAATTGCGAGTTTTTAAGTCAAAAGTTTGGACACACCCTCTCATTTAATGTTTTTAAAGAAGTCTCTTCTGCTCATCAAGGCTGCATTTATTTGATAAAAAAAACAGTAACATTGCAAAATGTTACTACAATATAAAATAATATTTATTATTTTAATATACTTTACAATATAATTTATTCCTGTGATGCAAAGCTGAATTTTCATCAGCTGTTACTCCAGTCTTAAGTATCACGTGATCCTTCAGAAATCATTCTAATATGCTGATTTATTATTAGAATTATCAATGTTGGAAACATTTTTTTTTTTTGCAACCTATGATTCTTTTTTCAGGATTCTTTGATGAATAATAAGTTAAAAAGAACATACTTTATTCAAAATATAAATCTTTTCTAACAATGTAAATCTATGCTATCACATATCCTTGGTGGATAAAAGTATTAATTTCTTTCAAAAAAAAAAGAAAGAATAAAAATGTACTGACTCCACTTGAAACTTTTGAACAGTAGTGTATATTGTTAAAAAAAAACATTCTATTTTAAATAAATAAATTAAATACATTTTTTAACCTTTTATGGATCAAAAAATCCTGAAAAAAAAAAATATTAAGCAGCGCAACTGTTTCCAGCACTGATAATAAATCAGCATATTAGAATGATTTTTGAAGGATCATGTGACACTGAAGACTGGAGTAATGATTCTGGAAATTCAACTTTAATTACAGATATAAATTAAATTTTAATGTATATTAATATAGGAAAACATTGATTTACATCGTAATAATATTTCACAAAATTACATTTTTTTCCTGTATTTTTGATCAAGTGAAAACAGCCTTGATAAGCATAAGAAACTTCTTTAAAAATATTAAATAGAGCGTGTGTCCGAACATGACTGGTAGTGTATGTGAACAGCTTTTCTTGCCCTCGAAATTGGACTTTATAACTCGTTATTACGAGTTTATGTCTCACAATTCTGAGAAAAAAAGTAAGGAACTGTGAGATATGAACTTGAATTTGCAAGATAAAGTCATAATTTGCATGTCTCGCAATTCAGACTTTATTTCTTGCAATTTTGAGTTTATATGATGCAATTCTGCGAGTTTATGTCTCAATTCTGAGAAAAAAAGTCAGAATTGGCAGAGATAAACTAGCGATTGCGAGAAATAAGTCAGAATTGAGATTTGACGACAATTTGACTTCATATCTTTGACAATGTGACTTTTTTCACAGAATTGAGACAAACTCGCACTTGCGAGTTATGAAGTCAATCATTTGATATACACTGACAATTGCGAGTTTTTATCTCGCAATTCTGACTATTTCTCACAAACCTATTTCATACCACCAAACCTGTCTCTAACCTTACCCGTATCCCACCTCAATAGCAGCAAAAGTGTTTTGCAATACAATATGAACACAATAAGTACATTGTATTTATTTTTTATGCAAGTACATAGTAGTTAAGGACACTTAATATAAAGTAGGACCAAAAGTTGTCATAACCTTTGTTGGGCTTCCATTAATACGTGACCAAAAAAAAAAAAAAAAAAAACATACCACTGGTACTTTTTAGAGTTTTTCTGTCAGTATGGGCTCAACCATTCACCGGCACTATTGACATAAGTGATTTTTTGCAAAAAAAAAAGTATAAAAAAATGCAAATGGTAAAACTGGAATTAACTGAAAAACAAAATTAGTTTTTGCCCTCCACAGTAATCAGCAATATTACGTTTGATTTTCACGACAGGTCTTGTAGCTGCCCATATATGAATTGGTTAAATGACTTTTTCTCTCTTTTGTGACTGCTGTTAAAGTGGCTTTAGTGTGGCTGAAGGTAAAGCCCATGCAGGCTCGCTCTTGGCTTAGCAAACAGCAGCCGTGTCAAGTGCGCTCTTTGTTTGCATTTAGATCTCCCCATTTCTATGGCAAACTGCACTTGACGATACTTGACTCTTAAACCTCTGTGTTAATGTGGCAGCCGTTCTGCTAAAGCTCACACAACTCTGCACCACTTTTAAAAGCTTTGCCGTGCTTTCCGCTCTCTGTTGATACTCAGATGAAATCCCACTATCAAAAGACAGGATCATTATGTGCACAAGTGTGCAAAAAAAAAAGGAAAAAAAGATGCTGCTTTATATCACAGAATCATAGAGAGGGCCATGTAAAAAAAATCATCTTGCCTCTGTTCTCTTTTACATCTTTTAATGGTCAATTTGTTTCAAATGAACATGATTGAACACTGAAATTTTTTTTACGCAGGGGCAGAGATAGAACAAAAGAAAAAAAGAGCAAATCACCTTAGTAGCTTTATATTTCATTTAGTATTTAGTGTTTGATAACTTTTTTCACAATGGTGTTTCATGTATTCAGAGTTGTTTACAGTGTTAAAGAGTTGGATTCTCATGCTAAACATGGCCAAAGTTTAAAAAAAAATTATTTGGACGAATGACGGAGAATTTCGGTGCCGAAAATCTTACTTCCGGGTTGGTACAAGTTTCGGCTGTTTTTTTCCGATTGTGACTTTAATGACGTAATCGGTGGTGGAGCATTTCTCCCGGAAAAGCGCGCACGCGCACACGTAGACTAGAGCGCGAGAAAGAGCACACCCATCTACGGGCTTCATTCGGCTGCGCTGCTGCAAGGGATTCACTCAGGAAGAATGTCTCTAAAGAAGTGTGGTTTTGATTGTAAGGCAAAGATAACTTTGCTCAGCTTCCTGAAGAACCCAGGGTTACATGAACAGTGGATGCAGTTCCTTTTTCCGGGGCAGCAATGGAGTTTTGCAAGTGTTTTTGTTGACGAACGTTTCATATACAAGGCCCAGTTTGACGCTGGATTTGCACATTGTTTGATACTGAAAGATGGAGCGGTCCCAGCTATTAAAGATCCCAGTAATGATTCAGAACTGCAGATGGTAAGTGAAATAGCATTAAACGTCTGTGTTTTATTGGCAATCCGAGCGTGAGTGATCGCCAAACTTAGCTCTGCCTGGGGCGTGCCTCCAGAAGCTCGGCTTTTTCCGGGGAAAATCGGAAAGCTGTATTTTTCTTTTATAAATATGATAAAACTAGAGACTTTTTGGAGATATTAAGGATACAGTACTACTCTATAGGTACTCAAGATTAACATGAGATTAGGTGAAACTGTGTATGTTATGTACCCTTTAAATAAGAAGTCAATTATATTTCATAACTAAATTATACTGTAAACATACAGTAGCATGGCTAAAGTCAATGGTTAAATATGGGGGAAAAAATAATTTCCTAGAGACATCTGTAATATCGGTATCAGTGATACCTGAAGTCATAACAAATATAAAAAAATACTGTCTTTGTTGTTTTTACATTACTTTGAAGATTGAATGTGAAATTATTGCAATATAATAAGTCCTAAATAAGTATATTTAAGACTTTATTTAAGATTAATCACTGACTGACAGCACTGATATGGTACCATCACAATATCTTTATTGTTTTTATTAAAACCTGCTTATGTGCTTATGTTTACAGATAACTCCTGGTGTACTTTTGCAAAAAAAGTGGGTTTTCAAAATCCGGGGTCAGAGCAATTGCTGAGGTCAAGGAGCTAAAGAAGACAGTAAGTCCATGAGACCGAATCGGGTAGAAGAACAACAAATTTCTTCATAACAGGTCATCACCGTGACCCCCCTCCACGGATAAGACCTTGCCCAAAGCTCGAGCAAGAATTTCACAAGTTTAAGGTCAGCGTGCACCTCTCTGAATCCTTGACAGATGTATTCAACGTGTACGCTTCTGGCTTTAGGGAAAGCAGTGTTGTTATTTGACAGGAAGAAAACACTGTTTTCCTTTCGATGCTTACTGTAAGACTTCGAAATACAGTGACAATTCAATAAAACTGCAAATGTCTATTCTTTGTTGAAGGGAGAGGCCTTGGATTGCCTCCAGCTTCCCCCTGCTTGATGTTCTGCAACTTTGATAAAAATTGGACAGAGAGAAGGCCATGTTTTATGCACGGTTAAATGGTGCCCCAGCTCTGAAAAGGTTTTTTTTTTTTTTCTCCTGTAAGGGGAAGGGGAACGCTTGCGTCCTTCATGACACACTAGACTTTCAAACATTTCTTTCATACGTACCAAAATGGGCGCATACACCAAGTCATGCTCAAGTGAAGTTAATTTCGAACTATAAGTATTATGACTCCACACCGATGGAAATACAGCATCGGTATTCGAAAAACATTACAACATTACATGGCAAGAGTGTTTAAGCAACAATTTTACATCAATTTAACTTGCCCAGTGTACAAAAAAAGACTTTACATAATAAGCCTCAATCATTTAAGCACACGATTCTCCTTGAGTTTGTTGGAGAATCTTTCTCATTGAGAAGACACCATCATCTGAATCAGGTAGCACGCTTTTTTAATGTCGATCCTGCCGCACAGCTGTCAAATACCTGACAGGCCGAAACCTGGAATGTGACAAAGGCTGAGACGGGGCCCTGCTTTTCCAAATACGAGCTCGCCAGCGACTGCTGATGAATGCGAGCTACGGGCAGATCTCCCTCCCCCAGGACGGTACGATCAGCCACAACCCTTTCTTCACAATGGCCCATGAAACACACATCTGTCAGCGCTTAGCCACGCAAACGCACGCGCAGCCGCTGGAGTGGTCAGCCGGGGGTTTCGAGACGGCGCTGCCGCATTCGTCACGCTGAACGATTGAAGTCAGTCCAGGTATTGGCGTGATGTGTCAGATACTTTGCTCGGCAGATAAATAAAACACCTGGGGGGATTAAATGCCAGCGATGGTAATTATGCCCCCCGTACAGGCGACAACAATGCGGGGGGATTCAGCCCTCGCAGATATTTGCACCTCAGCCACAGACTAGCTGCTGCTGCTAACATGCATGTAAACCACACATCAGTCAGAGCAAAGCAAGCCGCCCCTTAGCCTTTAGAGGGCAGACGAAGACTAGGAATAGAAAGGTGGAGGAGGGGAGGCAGAAACTGGGAAAACGATTCCATCCGTTCTGTATCCACACATATTTAATCTACACAACATGAGCCCTTAGTCTATAGGGCACACGATACACTTCTTTGTCATGCTGTGAACCAGCAGACGCATGCCGACCCAACGCAAGTCTGTGTGTGTGTGAAATCACATTACACTGAGCTAACAGAGATTGACCAAGACAAAAGGCCAGGCAGGCACAGATTAGGACAGATTACTGTGCATGGGGGGCACAACAGAAGCTTTTTGTAACCTGATTCCTTGGCATCGCACTCGAGCCGCACGAGCCCCTCCTCAGTTTATGGTACAAATGCAGCGCAGACCCCTCGATGCCACCCTGCCAGACTGATAAAGATAGGTGCCATTCATCCTACCTAGATTATCAGAGCAGCACAGTATCAGTTATGGCATGCAGATGGAGCTCTATAAAGATTTGAGTCTGTTTCAATAAGCTAGTCTCAGCCTCACACGGCAAGCCAGACCACCGTCTGAGGCATATTGCACATGAAAATGGCAAGAGCTGGATGAAATCACCAGTGCTGATCTCATTCACTTTTGGGAGTCGAAATGCACCAGTTCGTGTGGGAAAAAAATCTTTGTTTTGCAAGGTAGTTTGTGCAATGAGATATATAAATAATATTGAAATGTATTATTTATGTTTTGGATACAGTATAGAGCAGGTACAATACATGCCAACATGCCATTTAATGCTGGAAAATATACATGTGAGTCAGTTGGTACTACATTACTGTAATATTGAAGTTTAAAATTAACTGATTTGTACACAAATGCTTAAATTAGACTCATTAAGTTTCTATAATAATAAATTTACAATAGAAATTAAATTTCTACTTTGTTTTTTTTTAAATATATAAACATTTAAATGGTGTCTGTCAAAAACGTGACAGATTTAAACAAATTAATCACTGAAGAACAGTAAAAAATATAAATATTTACCACACAGTATGGTGCACATATTTAGCAAAATGCTCCTCTCTAGAGCTGACTAATAGGTGGGGGAAATTTCTTAGATGCTTAGATGCATTGCGATATGGACGTGAACGATTCTGAATCGATTCACAAATGTCAAAAATTGATTTTCTATTTCTGAATGTTAATTGATAACGTGATTCACGAGTGCTTTGGTCGACGCAGCAACAAACCGTCCTCGCGAGGCACAAGCCATTGGGTTTCATAGCGCAGTGCATTCCGCATCCTGTGCGAAAGGGCCATAAGGCACGGAAGTGTATTGCCTGGATAATCTGCGTAGTGCACAGAACAGATGCATGACGGCGGCGCGTGAAATCAGACCCGTACTGTCTGTGTTAAAAGTTTTCATATAGAAGCACTTTGGCTTTTTTTTCTGAAGGATTGCTCATTATGCACACAACAGGAGGATGTTGGTTAGAAGATTATTATTATGTCAGTGGTTCAGAATAGACTTAAATCTGTATTCATTTGCTACAAGAATGCTGCTTCAGGCACATGTTTCATTTCCTGTTGGGTCTTTGTAACACTGTTGACTTGCCAATCACTTCCATTTGCTCTATTAGTAAAATTTCTTGGAAGTAAATTTATTATGGGTCATTACAGATAATTTGCTTTGATAGTCAGTAAGAAAATCTGAAAAAGAAAATCTGTATTAAAACATTGATAATGCATTGATAATCGTTTTATAAATCGCATCGCATCTGAAACATAATCCAATCGAATTGTGAGGTGCCTAGAGATTCCCACCCCTACTGATTAGTGAGTTTATGGTCACCGAATATGTTTCTTCTGAGGTAAATGTGACGTTACATTAGATGTTGTTAACAAGCTGTTATATTGACGTATTTGCGCAGTTGAAACTGTTTGAGCGATTACATTAGACAGGATACAGATTTTAACATATCTTTTACCTTCGGGTGTTTATTCATGCTTGTTTTGTTCTGAAACTGGTATTAAAGTGGATAAGATGATCAATTTACGTGCGCTTCGTGTTCCTGCTTCAACTAAGGCGCAACAGCAATCTGTCACTCCACATTAAACAGCATTTATGTTTGAATACTGTAATACAATGGAGAGAATATGGAATTTGAAATATGAGACTTTGTTTCATTTCAAAAGTAACAAAGCACAAAGCTTATTGCGATTTATTGGATGGGATGTACGCTAAAATGTAGGGATGCACCGAATGTTCGGCAACCAAAATTATTTGAATAAGCAAAAAGACAAATAAAATATAGCGAAAAATAACGTGACTTGATCAAATACAGTTGCGTACTAATGTGGCAAACATGTCCATAGTGTGGAAGCATTTAAAACTGTCCGAGAAAGACTGTTTAACACCGCATTGCATGTCTTCAGTGAGAAGAGGAGTGGGTGGTTGTTGCTGGTTACTGTATGAAATCGCGAAATGGCCTTAAACCATTAGTAAATATTTTTTCTAATACACGCACATATTGTATGTATTCTGACAGCGCTGCATGAGCTTGTTAGCCAAGGTTCAAAGTCCAAAGGGCAAGGAAAATCTTATGCGGAGAAGTCTTTTCTGCTAGGCAAGGCTGCATTCATTTGTACATTTAAAAAAAAAACAAACAAACAAACAAACACATGCCTGATTCAAGAAGGGGTCTTAAAATTGGCCAAAGAATATTATTTTACAAACTTATTTATTTTAAGTTAAAATGTGCTTTGTTGGTAGGCTATAATGTCTACTAGAATGTTAAAATGTTCAGTGTTAAGTAAATATTTTTAAATTGTTGTTTTGTAATTGTTTTTTTTTTTTTTTTTTGAAAAGCACATTTTGGCTTTTTAATTTTATGCAATGGTGAAAAAAATAGGCAAAATACATGGGAAAAAAAAAGTATTCGGTAATCGGCCTTCAGCCCAGTGTTTCATTTTGTTTGGCTTCGGCCAAGAATTTTCATTTGCATCCCTACTACGATGTACCGTTCATTCACTAAAAACGGGCTACATTAATCGATTCATGGGATTTAAGAATCAATATGGTTTCCTACAAATGAGAATTGATTAAAAACGAAGAAAACTATATTTTTTGCCCAGACCTAATAAATATATACGTAGTACACGTAGTAGCATGTAAACAAAACAGTCATGAGCTGAACTCATAGGCGGAGTTTCACATTTTTGCTTGGGGGGGCACCTACCGGTAGACCACGAGCTCTGATTTTTTTTTTTTTTTTTTTTTTTTTTACACACTGTATATACCTTATTTTACCACTTTTCAATTATTTATGGTCTGTATGTGATGCTGTGATCTGGGAAAACCCGTCGGATGTCGCACTGGAACGTTTTAAGGAAATTCAAAAAATAGGTCGAATGTCAATATTTTGTCAAAATTATGTTTTCATTAAATTATTATTCTATAACATCTTGTCTATCATCTCTGAAAATATATCGGCAAAATTCACTCGTTAAGTGCAGAAAAACTGCGATTTATTGCAGCAAGCAGAAATGATTGTCATATGCACAGTGCACAAACAGTTGTGGTGCGCTGGTGTTTCTAAATGTAAACTATAATTACATGGTACATTATTCGTGCTATTTAAACATACCAGAGGTGACAAAAAAATCGGAGACTATACCTATGGTAAACAATGGAAAAAAGACGTTAGTCTGTTTGTGTAATAATGCAGTATAGCGCTACTGACATCTAGCGTTAAACCCGTGAAGTGAAAGTGAAAGTCGTCTCACTTCAAACTCGTTTTTCTCAAAATTCCATTCCTGAAAATCATAGCTATCAGCCAACTTCAGACAGCTATAACTTCAGTTCTGATCAAGCTATGGACAAAATAAAAACAGTTTTGGAAAGGACTGGAACCCAGCTTTCATATGGCATCAAAAACCAAAAAAGGTACTGCTACTGCACGTTCCAGGGACGGAGGTGTTCGCGGCCTCAGATGCTGTGTCAGTATCAGCTGCAGTAGAATAAATGTCAAACTCCTCCACGCTTTTTTGCGCTGGTTTATTAAAATAACGACGAACATCCATTTTGTTTATTTAGCAAATCTTTGCAGATTAAAGCAGGATTAACAGAAGGAGAAGAGTCCACTCACGCGATACTTTGAGATTCGAGAGTTGTGCTAGTAGCTTTTTTTAAAGGCATTAATTACAAATAATTTAGCCTTAATGTACTCATTAAAATACGATAATGCAAATAAAATGAGACAATGTGAAACAATTTTTGTTTTAATAATTCTGACAAAACCGATTGGCTCTGGTCAGAGCCAATCAGAGCCAATCAGAGCCCCCCCCCCCCCCCTTTTTCAAATAAAAAAGATCACAAAAAAGTTTATGTTTGCATACTATATGTATGTGCACTGTGTATATATTTTAAAATATATTTGTAAGTATTTGTATGTAAATACTTGTATATAAATTATTTATAAATATAAATATTTTACATATACATCTAACATATTTTTCCTTAATATATACATGTATGTGTGTGTATTTATTTATACATAATATGCACACACATGTAGTATGCAAACTTAAGATTTTGTTTTGAATTGATTAATTGCAACTAATCAGTTTGCAGCTCTAAAAACAACTGAAGTACTAATAAAGGTATTAATGGGAATTAATTGAGTTACTGTTGAAAAAGTTTGCATACTGATATTAATGCTCCAAACTTAGAAACTAAGCTTTTTTATTGCAGCTTTAATATCAGTATATAGACATCTTTTTTTGTCTTGCAGCTGTGTCCAATTCGTCTGGATGTGCACATTTTCCCAAAAACAGCAATTTACACTGTGTCCTAACCACAGGCATTGCACGTCTAGATTGGGGTGAGTAGTTTTACTAAGTAATTTTATTATCCAAAATCAAAACCAATCAGTAGGTATTTGATGTTTAATTTGTGGTTTTATGCAGCAAGATTTCAAAGCGATGAAATTTCGCTATTGGCAGGGCTACCCAGCACAATGCCGCAAAAATCAAAACCAATACAACTGACAAAATGTCCTGCTACTTGTCGTGGTTGTGGCTGTTGTCATGACTGTGCAAATATTCTTGTAAATATTTCAAACAGAGTATCTGTACCATTTGTCAAGAAAAAGGCATGCTGTAAGTTTGGTGGAACTCAAACACACACCAAATTCAGTCAAACATTCGGTATTGATCCTAACAGTGGCACAGCTGAAAGCCTGGTGAGCTCAGTGTGAGGAAGTGACTTGGTTAATTATGCATTTTAATAGGAGAAAAATTATGCAGAGGAAGCTCAAAGGCACTCGCAATCAGAGGGAGAGAGAGAGACTGAAGGAAAGAAAAACAGGGATAGAGGGAGAGAAGTCTGAGAAGAGAAGCTGATTAATGTATTTGGTGTGACTAGCACAAACAAACAAACAAACAGAGCATGAGGAGTTGTGTAATGACTAAATCGAGAGCTTTGCCAGAGCTTTAATCTAACGCGGTTTACTGCAAAATGCGAGGGGGAAATACTCCTATTAATGTACACAGAGAGGAAGAAAAGGAGAAACTGCGTTTGAACTCAGCCTTATTAACAAAGACATTGAGCCATCGTTTGTCAATACAGTGCTGGAGCGACGGTGCCGAGGAGCTCTAAGCCTTTAAGTGTTTTATACTCTAATACCACAACAAAAGAAATCATAGCTCTTTTGTTACTCTCAGTTACTGTCTATACTATCGATGACGGGTAGGAAATACAGTCGAGAAATGATTGATGTATGGTCAAATTGTGGAGGCAACAATGCTTCTGAGAGCTTCAGAAAGTCATGAGACAATGCTGGAGAAGTACAATGACACTGATTATAGTTTTACTCAACAAGACTGTTTGGGTAAAATAGTTTAAACCTACTTTATCTACTTACTGACACTGGGTATATTTACAGTATGGACATCTGTAATCTAATTATTTACCTTATTCTAAATAAGACAATACTATGATTATGGTTTGCTTTTAGAATATCCCTATCATGTTCCAGTTTTACTTTATAGTACATAGATTGATTAACGGCACATGTCATTACTTCCCCACATAACAGTATCCGGTGCTCCCTCCAGAATTTCAAGTGTCCTCATACAGTTTTGGGTGTTAATTTTTTTTTTATTTTACAAAAGCTTCAAGCAATTCATTATTTGTCATGCTATACGTGCAAACAGATGTCAGCGTTGTTGAAGCCATGCTATTTTGTTTGCCGTCAAGCGGTTGACCACCGCCATGTGTTTACTTTGAGTATGACTTTAGCTGGACTAAGGTATTAAGGCGATTTGAAGAACGCCTAGTATTATGATTGATCAACAAGTGGCACTGTTATCAAATCAGTGTGGTGTGATCTGTGTAAGGTGACAATGACACACACAAAGTTTGGTGTCATTATGTCAAAGCTTTGCAGAGATAAAGCCTCAGAGTCATTTTGGCATGAAGCCTAAAATTTGTAGCGGCGCTGTATGAAAACGGTTTCATCTATCAGCACGACATCCATAACTTTTTGTCAGAACAGTCTGCATACAAATTTTGTGATGGTACACCAGTGCTTTGGTAAGAATGTAGCACTTTATATCATAATACTCTTTTGTAGTCAATGGCAATTTCATGTTTTGTTCAATTATAGCGCCAACAAGAGGCACAATCCCATCAAATTTTTTATGTGTCATTAGAGTGTGACCATACATTTGTGTGTCAAATTTGGTGAAAATATCTCATTTTGTTTTGGAGTTATAGGCATTGTATATATGAGAAGAGAAAAAATGACAGACTGCTGACTTGGGCAGTTGGGCATCGGTGCGCTACGTTTTCGAATTTCCTATGGTGGTTTTGTGTAGATCGAAGTAACAGTTTTTAAGATATTGACAAATGTTTTTTAAGCAATAAAATGCAACGTTGCATAAACCATAAGGCAAAACCTGGCATGTTTGGTATCGCTGGACTATAAATAAGTCGACCACACCCAAAGTTATAAGCATGTGAATATTTGATTTTACCACTAGGTGGCTCGAAACTTCTTTGGCTTCTTCAGGGCATCGTGCTGATGACTCATACCAAGTTTTGTAACGATACGTCAATGCGTTCATAAAATATAGCATTTTACTACAAAATTCAAAATGGCCAATGCCTAAAATGGCTGACACAGGAAATAAAAAATATCATTCGAATTGGCGTGAAACACTGAATCTAAAGAGATCAATTTTATTATTTTTGGACAAACCATTGAGAAGTTATAAGCTAAAATAACTATTTTTTCGTATCTCCTGACCAATAGGGGACAAAAACGCGCCGAAACATTGCTGCTAGCCTCAGGTCATGCTTGTTATAACACACACCAAGTTCTTCTTAATATACCAAACCGTTGCAAAGATATAGCCTCACATCAATTTTGTGCGCTTTCCGTTAAATTTGTTTGCATGTTATTCAAAAACAGTTGGACGAATCAACTTGAACTCCATAACCTTTTGACAGCATGGTCTGAAGGTGATCTAAAACAATTTTGGTAATAATCAGACAAAACCGTCTAGGACGAGTTCAAAAAAGTAGGATTTACGAACTATTAAAAATAGAAAAAAAAATAAATAAATAAATAAACCTTACGATTTTTGAATTTTGGTGCCCATTCGACTCATCAGAAGAAAACTGTTTTTTTTTTCTGTGCCTTACGGTTCAAAAGTTATTAGCATAAACAAAGTGACATTTTGGACAAGTGGTGGCAGAGTTAGAGACTCCAAACTTGCTATGGTTAATGTTGAGTCCTCTATCTGTGTACCAAGTTATACAACTTTCCCGCAAGCGGTTCTATGGGTTGCCATAGACTCAATGGCGGAAGAAGAAGAAGAAGAAGAAGAAGAAGAAGAAGAAGAAGAAGAAGAAGAACAAGAACAAGAAGAATGCCAACGGATACAATAGGTGCCTACGCACTTTCAGTGCTTGGCCCCTAATTACATGCAGGTATTTGTTTTTTTTATAAAGTACAATGTAAAAACATGTATGTCACAATAAGTGCATTGTATCAAATGAATAATTTAAATGTAAGTACATAGTAGTTAACACCATCTTATATAAAGTGGGGCCTAAGATATATTTCAGATTTCATTAAAGTAAAGGGGGGCAAACCAAAGGTCATTCTGAAATTCATGCTAAATTTTCACTCATTTTCTTATACCTATAACTTCATGCTTTCGATGCACAAACGGCTACATAAATGACATCAGAGCTGCATCAAAATGTCATCAAAGGCTATGCTGTGCATTTACAGGAAACCTCAGTGGGGTTTTAAGTGACAGTTCTATTTTTGTACATTGTGAATAGAACTGAGCAGAACAATCTGTTAGACGCTGACCCTCGTACAAGAGAGCCAGAGTCATGCCAGCAAGCCTTTATCCATTCCAGTCCTGAAAACAGAGCTGTATTCACAGCAACCATCAAGCCATTAAGATTCGAAGGCCATGGCAGTAACTCGAAGGCTCTTTCATGGCCGTTATTCGCTCTGCTCTTCTTTGGATATAAGCTGCTGGGTGCTGGAAACTGCACGCAATACCAATCAGGAAATGGCTGAGTGAAATTACGCTCCTCCATGCTTACAAAGTGTGTGTGTTGGGGGAAGGTTTGAGCTGGCAGCCTTGGGCTAGGCAAGCTGATGACACCCGTCCCTGCCCTCGGCCATGGCACGGTTAGCCTGCCAGCGCCCACGGGCAAGAGAAGGAGGGTCTTGTCTTTCACCCCCTCACCCACTCCATCTACTAACATTCGTTATTATTTCATGCTGAGATTGCTGGGATTGGGAAAGCTGTGTTTTGCAGTGTAAGAGATGTACGACCTTGGAAGCAGAGAACAACGTTTGCTTCTTTCATGTACACACACCTGTCTTTTTTATTCCGTAAGTACACCAACATGGAACAGAAAGCACATTTACTTGAACACCAACATTTGGTCTGAATCTCTTCTTTTATTTCTGTACATTTTTTGATTAGTTTTCTATATTTAATCATTAGCCTTTGATAATGACAAATTTGTGAATTCAACTTAAAAAGTTTATTTAACTTGTTTATTAATGTTTTTTTCTAATTAAAAAAAAATAGTATTCAAAGGGATAGTAAAAAATAAACAAATAAATAAATAACAGACAAGGAGAATGTACAGTTTAAATCCCCCTTTCAGAAATTGCAAAATGTTAATTATGTTACCAAAATATAAGGGATCATGCAAAATGCATGTTATTGTTTATTTAATACTGATCTTAAAAAGACATTTCACATAAAAGATGTTTACATATAATCCACAGGAGAAAATAATAGTTTAATATGTAAAAATTACCCAGTTCAAAAGTTTACATCCCCTTGATTTTCAATACTGTGTTGTTACCTGAATGAGCTGTTTTTTTTTTTTTTGTTTAGTGATAGTTGTTCATAAGTCCCTTGTTTGTCCTGAACAGTTAAACTGCCTGCTGTTCTTCAGAAAAAAAAAAAAAAACCCTTCAGGTCCCCAAAATTCTTTGGTTTTCCAGCATTTTTGTATATTTGAACCCTTTCCAACAATGACTGTATGATTTTGAGCTCCATCTTTTCACACTGAGGACAACTGAGGGACTCTTATTACAGAAGGTTCAAATGCTCATTGATGTTTCTGAAGGGAAAACAATGCATTAAGCGCTAGGGGGTGAAAACTTTTTGAATATGAAGATCAGGGTAAATTTAACTTATGTTGTCTTCTAGGAAACATGCAAGTATCTTCTGTAGCCTCTGTAGGGCAGTACTAATTGAAAAAAATAAAATAAAAATTATATTTATGCAAAATAAGAAAAATGTACAAAAATGTATCTTCATTCTATTAAAAAGTCTTCACCCCCCAGCACGTTTTTAATGCACGTTTTTTCTTTCTGGAGCATCACAGTTTGAACCTCCTATAACAGTTGCATATGAGTACCTCAGTTGTCCTCAGTGTGAAAAGATGGTCTCAAAATCATACAGTCAATGTTGGAAAGGGTTAAAATACACAAAAATGCTGGAAAACCAAAGAATTTGTGGGGTTTTTCTGGAGAACAGCAGGCAGTTTAACTGTTCAGGACAACTATCACAAAAAAAAAAAAAAAAAAAAAACAGCTTTGGATTATTCAGATAAGTACACAGTATTAAAAATCAAGGGGTTGTAAACTTTTGAACCAGGTAATTTTTATACATTCAATTATTATTTTCTCTTGTGGACTATATGTAAACATCTTTTATGTGAAATATCTTATTCGGGTCAGAACAATATAAACAATAACATGCATTTTGAATGATCCCTCTTACTTGTTTTATTGTTATAAAACAATTAACGTTTTGCAGATTCTGAAAGGGGGACTGTATATTTATTTATTTTTTAAATAATTTGTTTACTAAAAATGACTAGAACTAAAATCCTGATTTCTATTAAAAATAAAGCACAAAGACATGTTGTAAGTCAACTATCCAAACTCCGTGACTAAGATGCCAAATGGCAGGGATCAGTCTTAAGGCTGAGTATGTGTGCACCTCCGTATGTTATGAGGGATCTCCTCAGCTGTCTGTTTCCCAGACACATCACAATTCTAATTTCACAAAAAAAAAGCATCTTTTCCTGACCTCTTTTCAAGCATTGGTGTAGGGCCAATCTCAGACAGCAAGAAGAGAAAAGAAAAAAAAGAAGAAAAAAAAAAAAAACACATTCTCATCGGGACCAAACAATCCCAATCTAATTTACTTTTTGAGGCCAGAATATCTACATGAGTTAATAGGGGAGCAGAATCAAATTAACTATAATTAGTCAAAATGGAGAAGTGAGCGAGCGAGCGAAAGAGAGAGAATGACAGTAAGGCGTGTGGGAAACCAGAAGCCCGTCTCATTTTGTCTCTCCTCTAGTCCCTCCCCGTCGTCAAGCCATCCCGCGCTTACCGCATTGACACATGTCGCGCTCGCTTCAAAGCTCGCAAACATCGATTGCATGTGGCACGCAAACAGCCAGGCGCGCCAAAACATTTCTGTTCTGACAGATTTCCCCCGTGAAAAACCAGCATGTGAATTTCACGAGAGCCGCAGACCTGACTTGTCTAATCTCTTCAGGAGGATGCTAACAGCGTCATCCACGCCGATGGGTTATTCCTGTAGATGGCTGATTTTAACAGAGGAAAGAATGTAAAAAAGCTTGAACCCTGAATGGCAGAAGACGACACTGTGTGTGCGTGCTAGATCTCGACTGTTAAGCCACAGGAGAGGCCTGGATTTAACAGATTTCTACAAAGCACTTGTTTGTTTACACATGTAATGCCGCTGTAATATGACTTTCTGCCGCATTCGCTCATCAGTTTGTTTATACTGACATCACACATGGAAACAGAAACTGTTTTCGCCTTATTTATTCCAGTAAGAGAGGCACTTCCATATGACTCGATAAATTCAGCATCGTTCTCAAAGGAATCCGAATCTGAACATGTTTTGAAGTAATACAGTATAATATGGTATTCAATACGAGTCAGGCTTGCATAGAAGGGCCTGTTTGATTGTGACTGGATAAGAGACTCGTGAGAGACCGAACCAGGAGGAACAAGTGAACTCATCACTTTTTTGAAATTCAACAGCTTCTTTAAAGTTGCCGCTGAAGGGTTTACGTTTATGTGACTGTGCGCTCTCAAGTTTTCAACCCTCTCATGTGAAGATCTGTATTCACAGTGTGAATCTTCATGCATTGAGTGTGTGCATATATGTATTTGTATGCGTTGTTATGTGAAGGTCTGATCTCAGACTGTGTAAACGTGTACGTCGGCCACTCACCGCCGCGCTGCAGCAGCATCTTGGCGATGTGCATGTGTCGGTTCTGCAGGGCGTCGTGTAGCGGACTGACTCCCTCGACCTGACTGGCCAGCTGCAGGTTCGAGCAGTGCTGGAGCAGGGCCTGCACACATTCGGTGCTACCATGGTTACAGGCTTCATGAAGGGGCGTCCAGCCAGCGTGATCTACAAACAGTGACACAAAATATACAGTGATGATTTCAGTGCCTACATACATCGACAAGGTCAAGCTTACATGCTTTAGAAATGTGCTATTCAACAAAAAACCCAATTACTGACACCAGAAAGCAAATGAACTGGTGTCATTTGCACTTGCATAATTGGTGCTTTTAATTCATTTTTAATTCAATATAAAAGGTTTATTAATAAGAATTCAAATTCAATGTCACAGTTTAATAATAAGGTACTATGTTTCTCTAAGATAAAAAAACAACTACATTCACCATTACATTGTTACAGAAATGGGAAGTTAATTATTTAAAAAGGGAAATGTAATGTCCAGTATATTATTCAATATTGAACGTTTTCGTTGCATTAGAGTTAAGATAACAATAAAAATAAAATAAAATAAAAAGTCAATGATTAGATTTTTTTTAGCAACGAGGCCTTAATCATAAACATTTCTGTATGTAATACCATAATTATAAAATCCAATTGTATGCTAGCAGTTTTCATATAAATCCATCTTAAGACTCCCAATGCAGTCTTTTTGTTAAAACAAAGAGGCCTCAATCGCAAACATTTCTGTACATCGTAAACAAACATACTGATTCTAAAATGCAATTGTTTGCTAGTAATTTTCAAACAAATCCCATTTTAAGATTCTCACTGTAGTCTTTTTGAGTGAAAGAAAACTATTAAAATAGCAGAACATTGAGGAACAAATAGAAAAGGCCTCAACTGCAAACATTTCTGTACATCATAACATAACAGCACAAACATACTGATTGCAAAATGCAATTATTTACTAGCAATCATCATCAAATTCCATTTTAAGATTCTCACTGTAGTCTTTTTGAAGTGAAAGAAAACTACAAAAACAGAGTAACATTAAAAAAAATCATAAAAAACAAACATTTTTTTAGCAAAGAGGCCTCAATCGTAAACATTTCTGTATGTTATAACAATTGCGCAAACATACTCATTCTAGAACGCCATTTTCAAAGAAATCCCTTCTTCGAGTGAACGAAAATTAACCAAACAAAATTAACACAGCATTGTATAAAAAAATAAAGGCAGAATTTTCATGAAGGTAAATGGCTAAAATAACCACGATTATATCAAGATTTCAAAACAAGATTGGAAAGCGAAAGGCATGCGCAAAATTGGCTTGACGCCACAACAGTAAAGCGAGCCTAAAACGTTGTCCGAACCCACCAGACACACCCTTACATTTAATCTAAAAGGTTGGACATGTGACGTATGCTTTCCTTTGTATGAATTAACTGTTCAGCACACAAAAAAGTAAAACAGAAGCAATGGGACAATTCTACAGAGGGCAGGAGAGGAATATAGAAACCTACCTTTAATGTTGACATCCGTTCCAGGCACGCTGAGGACACGAAGCAATGTCTCCACCTGGTTCCTCTTGCAGGCTCGATGAAGGAGTGTCTCGCCTATACATGGATGGAGAAGAGAGAAAGAGAGAGAGAGAGAAAGGGCAAGTGAAAGAGAGAAGTGGGCAACATCCAAAATCAGGGTGCGTCCTGCCAACTGCCCTCACAGTCCCATAACCGCTTATTTAGCGTTAAAAACGAGCAAACGCGTGCACAGCGAAACGACATGGAAAATGTAAAAATTAAACAGATAAAAGGGGCTGACCCTGAAAAAAAAGCTAGAGATTTTTTTTTTTTGGGGGGGGAGAGGGACAGGAAGCGGAGAGAGAGCAAAGAAAGGCGCTCATCCGCTCTCTTTGTCGCTCTTCCCCTTTTTTCCGGACAGTGGGAATTCTTTACTTACACTAGCACCCCAAGTTGAAGGCGATTGTGAGAAAAGGCTTCCTGGCAGTCCGGTATTGTTCAGCCGGGGAAAGTTATGGTACAGAGCCCATACACAAAGCCTCTGACGGGATTTTTCAAACAGCTAGAGTTCAAAAGCTCCACTGGGCAGTACGAATGGGAACACGTGATTCTCACTTTAGCAAACTACAACAGCCAGACACAAAAGCCTCCAAGGACTTTTATTTACATTTTCCTTCTGCCTGCTCCCTTTGTAAGGCAGCCTTCATCCCTCGCTCTCCCGATACGATATCAAATCGGGAATATATTAGAGGGTGGGCTTCTTCCTTTTTTCATGTGCGGCTGAACTTCACAAGAAAGTAAAAGGCCAAACTTGAGTGCCTCTGTGGCTGCCATTATAATGCCGCTGTGCAAAGCTGCTAATAAATGCTTTACTGGGTCTCACCAGGGTGCCCATTTCTCTGCAGCCTTGGCCGGCTAGATAAAACCCGCCGTGCTAAAAGAGCCAAAGCGGAGAGAGGCAGTGGGGACGAGGAGGGGGAAATAAAGCAGACAGTCTTCTTTCTTCTTGTGGCAGGGAAAAAGGGAAAAGCTGCATCCTCTTTCACATCAATACGTTGGTTGTGGTTTCAAGAAGCCCCTTTAAGCCAGATCAAACAGAGAAAATTAGGTTAGAAGAAAACGTAAATGACCAGATAAGGCTGATCTGTCTGTCTTTGTGTACACAGAGCGACGTCTGTCACGGTATAAAGAATAAGCTTGAAGTAGTGGGATCATGGTTTAGACACTGGAGATTTCTTATACCCATTTTGTGTTTTTGTCGTAAAACAAAGAAGGGTTTTTTTTTTTTTACTCTTCAAGAATCCTGCTGACAAAGAAATTTTAACGCACGATAACACTACTCATAGTGTAAAATACATCTTGGACAACATTAAAAATCACTGTGCTAAAACGTGTTTTAAACTTTGCTGGTTGTGTGTTGCTTAAAAAGAAACATTAAGAACAGTAAGACTTGTAATATCCTTTAAAGAAGCATCTTATGCTCATCAGCGCTGCAGTTATTTGATTAAAAATATAGAAAAAAACTGTAATAATGTGAAATGTTATTACAATATAAAAAAAATATTTAGGTTCTATTTTAATATACTTTAAAATATAATTTATTCCTGTGATGGAAAGCCATTTTTTTTTATCAGCCATTACTCCAATCTTCAGTAACACGTGATCCTTCAGAAATCATTCTAATATGCTGATTTATTATCATTGTTGGCATTTAACATATCCTTGCTGAATAAAAGTATTATGTTCTTTCAGAAAAGTAAGAAATAAAAATTCACTGACCCCAAACCTTTGAACAGCAGTGTATATTGTTAAAAAAGATTTCTATTTTAAATAAATGCTGTTCTTTTAAACTTTTTATTCAAAGAATTCTGAAAAAAAGAATCACAGGATCATGTGCACATTGGAAGTTAGTTTGAAATGTTCTCAACTTAATAAATGACCTCTTAAATTACTAAAAGATTACTTAAGAAAGTATGTTAGGAAGAACAGCGTGCCATTTATTTTTCTTTGTTTTTTCTTTTATTTTTTTTGTTTGTTTTCACCATGCTGTATCAGGACATAGTGACAGATGTTTAAAGTCACAAAACCAGAGACACTCTCCTAAAAATCTGATTACAAGTGGTTACAGAAAACACATCTGATACTCAGTGTGTTAGGAGACCACTAGTCGTCGGATCACCAGAGACATAGTATCAGGTTTTGACAACATTTGAATGGAACATTCAGACCAAGCTAAGTCAATAACAGAACTTCAAAAACTAAAACGAAATAAATAATATACCAAATACCACACATCTATAATAACCTCTTTCAGTTTCAAAGGAAAGAACGACAGGGTATGAAACAACAAACCCTTAACTCAAGTGTCAAAGTACATGAAAGCAAGATCACAAAGACTCACAATCCAAAATCAGCGAAAATAATTAGCTGGGTATTATGAAGAAATGAAACAGAATGCAATAAAAGTATGACTTAATGAGTGCCTCAGCACCATGGCAAGTTCTGGCTCGCACTGGCCCTTTTTTCACACCCTAATAGGCCCTAAAACCCAGTGATTAAACATTTCTTAACTCCCCATGTGTACACAGTCTCAGAAATGCCAGGCCCAATCTTCCCTCTGTTAAATCACTTTAATGGCTCCAATTTGGACACAACGCTTCCATTATAGGGGTAATTGCATACTCAGCATTTACAAGCTCGAAGAGGATAAATCCATCCTGTCCTTTTCCATAAATTGTGAAATGTGTGTAGCGTTTGCAGTTGTTGTTTTATTTTTTTTTTTCCCTTGTAGAGAGTACTTTCTTGCGTTGTTTGTGATGTCTGGAATGACAGCTCTGGAGCAGGTTGGCTAATGGTTTAAATAACGGGCTATTTGTCACAAAATTGCATTTTGAACATGGTGATGACAGGACGCATTTTCAATTTGACCACTTTTAGGTTTAAGCAACATCGTGTAGTTCTAGAAGTTATAAGAGGTTTCGTTTATGGGATTGTGAACAAGAACTGAAGGAGGCCAATAATAACTGGGTCAAAGATATTTCTTTTAAGTTTATACACCACTTGCATATGTTAATCTGTTTTTGTGGCTTTAAAAATGGCATTTTTTTTTATTTACTACTGCCCTGATGAACGTGACAAATATTTACATGATGCAAAATGGCAACTCAGTTAACCCAAATTGATTTTTTTTTTAATGTTTTTAATAGTACCTGGTTTCAGATACATTTTTGACATTCAAGTGAGAGACTATCAAAAAAGGCTGCAAAAGGGCTTTTGATGTTCAGTAATGATACACAAAATATTTAGAACCAATAGTACATAAATGGTTTGAACATGTCAATTTGTTGTTTGTTATGAAAAGTTATTGCTTTGTATTTAAAAAAAAAAACACTAGCCCCTAAACAAAGTTTCACACTTAAACAACATCTAATATCTAATGCAAAATTCATACATTGTAGCTAAGAATAAAATGTCCAAAAACTGTGTGTAAACATCTGTTATGCAGCTTCTTTAAAGAGTAAGAAAACAATTATACTAGTATTTTTAAGATTTTATCTCTTGCATTATTAGCCATATGGCTAAGCATCTTAAAGATTCTGCAAAGGGCACAACTGAATATACATATTATGAAGAAAGGAATCATCCTGATATCCCAATCTGAGCTTCCGCCCAAAATCATTACCAATATGCTTATAGCATCATTAACTATAGCCATAAGCCACAATGAAGCATATTGAGCAGACAGACAGCTCAGGGTGAAGTTAACAAGGCACCATGGACCTGCATACCTTGTGAAAAACACTGCAGCGTCTACCTACAGAAATCTACAGCTGAGAGCCTGCGGATGCTTCATCAAAAATTGATGCGCTACACATCAGTATAGGGAGCACGTAGTGCAAAAACAACACAAGGCAGGGAGCAGCAGCCTTGAGTCTCCTGAAAGCAGGGCTGTCTCTCTCTCTCCTTGCCCTCCCCCGCTCCCTGCTCTGGCGTGGGGGTCTTTCTGATCAGGTGGAAGGGGAAAGATGAGCGTTGACACCTTGGTGGGTTCACACGGAGTGCCAACCTCCTAATTACAGAAACTTCCAGGCCTGGCTACCTCTGTCTTTCTCGTTCTCGCCCCCTCTTTCCCTTTCCTTCCTCACAGCAGAATCCTAATTGCAGTGTTTAATATTCTTAAACGAGGGATCTGACAAGCATTATGTTTGTGTGTGTGTCGCCTGATTTTTATGTATTTTCCACCTCTTCCTCACCAAAGGATAGAGGGAGCGTAAAAAGCATGTGGAATGTAAATGCTGTTGCCTGAGGTTATGAAGAGACGCTCTGTCAAGAGCTTTTGACCTAGCTGAATGCACTACAGAACTGAGATTTGAGAGACAGACAGCTACAGAGAGACAGACAGAACGATAGATAGATAGATAGATAGACAGATCAATAGATAGATAGATAGATAGACAGGCAGATAAAACGATAGAACAATAGATAGATAGAATGACAGATAGAATGATAGAACGATAGATAGATATATAGAGCGATAGATAGATAGACAGAGAGACAGACAGATAGACAGACTGACAGATAGATAGATAGAACGATAGATAGATTGAACGATAGATATATAGACACACAGACAGACAGACCGATAGACAGATAGATAGATAGACACAGACAGACAGGAATAATGACAGAAAGAACAACAGAAAGAACGATAGATAGATGGAGAGAATGATATATACACTGTTACGCTGATGATACTCATCTCTATATTTCTTCAAGGCCTGGCGAAACATACAAAGTTGAAAAACTAATGGAATACATAGTTGATATTAAAAACTGGATGATAAGTAATTTCTTATTGCTAAATTCTGAAAAAACAGAGGTGTTAATTATTGGGCCAAAAACCTCAGTAAGTAATAACTTAAAACACAGCATAATACTTGATGGCTGCTCTGTAAATTCATCATCATCAGTTAGGAACCTAGGTGTGTTATTTGATAGCAATCTTTCCTTTGAAAACCACAATTCTAGCATTTGCAAAACAGCATTTTTCCATCTTAAAAACAGCGAAATTACGACCTATGCTCTCAAAGTCAAATGCAGAAATATTAATTCATGCCTTCATGACCTCCAGGATAGATTATTGTAATTCTTTATTGGGTGGTTGTTCTGCACGCTTAATAAACAAACTCCAGCTGGTCCAAAATGCAGCAGCTAGAGTTCTTACTAGAACCAAAAAGTATGAGTATATTAGCCCGGTTCTGTCAACACTGCACTGGCTTCCTATTAAACATCGTATTGATTTTAAAATCTTGCTAATTACTTATAAAGCCCTCAATGGTTTAGCTCCTCAGTACTTGAGGGAGCTCTTATCACATTATAGTCCCTCACGCCCGCTGCATTCTCAAAAATAATGATAATACCCAGAACATCAAAATCAACTGCGGGTGGCAGATCATTTTCTTACTTAGCACCGAAACTATGGAACAATCTACCTAATTCTGTTCAGGAGGCAGACACACTCAGTCAGTTTAAATCTAGACTAAAGACCCATCTCTTTAACCTGGCATACACTTAACACATTTAAATATTTCTAATATTCAAATCCGTTAAAGGATTGTTAGGCTGCATTAATTAGGTCAACCGGAACCGGGAACACTTCCCATAACACCTGATGCAAGAAAAATGGAATCTATGCTAATATTGTCTGTCTCCTGCTTATTCCGAGGTCAGATCCAGTATGAATCCGGAACAGTTGGCCACTGCAGTTTTCCTTAATCCAGTTTGTATCCAGATGGTGGGTCAGTACATATAGACCACCTCTACAGGTCTGTATGGGAGTATAAACTACTTGTTTATTGGTCAGAGGAGAACTGACCGCCCGACTGAGCCTGGTTTCTCCCAAGGTTTTTTTTTTCTCCATCAGTGTCACAGATGGAGTTTTGGTTCCTTGCCACTGTCGCCTATGGCGTGCTCAGTTGGGGACAACAACTAAATTGGGGACAAACAATTTATTAATTTGGAACTATTGATTAATTTCCTCAAACTAAAATTGTTTAAAGTTTCTTTTGAATTATTGATATATTACTTTCCCATTTGCTACTGTAAAGTTGCTTTGACACAATTTGTATTGTAAAAAGCGCTATATAGATAAAGCTGACTTGACTTGACATATAGAAAGAATGAATGAACAATCGATAGATAAATACAGACAGAATGACATATAGAACGACAGACTGACAGACAAAAAATGACAATGACAAAACAACAAAGAACGACAGACAGAACGAACAAACTACAGACAGACAGACAGATAGATAGATAGATAGATAGATAAATAGATAGACAGACAGAAAGAACGATTGACAGATGGACAGAATAATATATAGAACGACAGACAGACAAAAAAATGACATACAATGACATAAAACAACAGAAAGACCGTCAGATAGAACAAACGATAGATAGGGAATGATATATAGAGCCACAGACAGATAAAATTATAGACAGACAATGACATAAAACTACAGAATGGCAGAAAGAACGAAAGAATGAACAATCGATAGATAAATACAGACAGAAGACATATAGAATGACAGACAGACAAAAAATGACAGACAATGACAAAACAACAAAGAACAACAGACAGAACGAACAAACTATAGACAGACAGACAGACAGACAGGAATTTTTGAGTGATAATGAATAACTGCTATGCACCTCTACAGGATGAATGCAGATACTGATGTGCAGCAACTCTTACCTGCAGCATTGACTCTGTGGTAACCTCTCGGGACAGTCTCTCTCCTTGAATCTGAGCCGCATGCTGAGTCTTTCACAGCTCTGAAAAGAACACACAGTAACATTTAACAGACAGATTGAGACATCAAGCCCTGTGTTTTTGAAGGGACAATAGTTCACAGAGCTTGTGGGTGAATAGATAGGATCTGTCATATATGCTAACATCAGCACATCCCGAAACTTCTCATAAATATGGCTAAATTAAGAATTTATCCTTAGCCAGAGGACTGGAGTGCTGGAAAAAGCCTGCAATATTTAAAACTTCCAAGACAAATCTCTCTTAAAACACGGAGCGATGAGACACTAACACAAAGTTCGCTAAACACGCCCCACTTTAAACCACCGCTCATGTCTACAAACATCATTATATCACTGTCACGACATTTTCACACTACCGCGGGACGGAGTTGAGGGACTGGCATCTAAGTGCATCGCCTGTAGCAACTATCAGCCAGCCTGTACGCTAGCTGTACTTACTGAATCCTTTTATCCGAGGAGACAGCTATCCAAACCCCCCCGTGGAGCTCTCCCAGGATGGAGTCCCTGGCCAGTGTTTAAGAAACTGTCACTAAATGGCACCGTAAGAGCTACAGTGATGTAGGCAGGATTGCAGCTGATGTTCTGGTTGGGTGAAGTGTGTTGGCTGTCTACTCAAGTGTTGACTGAGACAGAGCTGAGAAAGGACAATCTCAGACGGATGGAGGGATATAAATGCAGAAGGATGGTCACATGGCAAAAACAAACAGACAACAACAACAATCTATTCGTCTTTCAGTCCGTCTGTCTGTCTGTCAGTTCATCCATCTGTCTGACCATTTTAGTTTTAGAGAAATAACAACTACCTTTCAACAACTTTCTTTTAATTAATAGATTAAAATGATTATACTTTATAATGCAAAATGTCTCCAATAACCCCTCAATGCTGGCTTGCGGGCAAAATCCTTTAATCTAGCTGATGCAATATTTTAGAGCACAGCAAAACCAGAAAAAAAAATTATATTCACTACATGAAATTTCAATGACTTTTCCAGACCTGGAAATCATAACTTCAGGTTTCCTGACTGTGGGAACCCTAAAGAATAAGAATTAACTTTGTAATAGTGCTTATAACATTAAAGGGATAGTTCCCCCCAAAAATGAAAATTCTGTTATTAATTACTTACCCTCATGTTGTTTCAAACATGTAACACATTCATTCATCTTCAGAACACAAATTAAGATATTTTTGATGAAATCTGAGAGCTTTCTGACCCTCCATAGACAGTTATGAGGGATACTTACTTATGAGAAGAATACTCTTGAGAATACTTTTTGTGTGCAAATAAAACAAAAAAAACAACTTTATTCAACAATTTCTTCTCTTGCGTGTCAGTCTTTGATACACTAGAGTACCACAAAGCTCTCGGATTTGATCAAAAATATCTTCATTTGTGTTCAACAAAGGGTCTCCGGGTTTGGATCAACAAAATTTTTCAAGCATTGCTTAACATCTTGTTTTACCCCCTAAATTGCTCTTTAACCAGTTTTATCAGAGGCTTGTCAGTTACTTTCATTATCTTTTGCTAGTTGAGTTGCTAGGAAAACTAGTTACTTGTAAATTTACTTGTATTAAAAATACTCAATATGTCTTGACTTTACAGTTAAAACGTTAGTCACATTTTCAAAGTAATTGCTATAGTCTAGAATGTACCAACATGAAAAAAAAGTTTCTAAAGCTAAATGTATGATAATTCATAAATTCATAAAATCATATTTTACTTTTGATTTACTTAAAAGATATTACACATGATCAAAAGTTTTGGCAGTGACAAATTTTGTGTTTTGAAAGGTTTGCTGCTTAAACTGCTGTGGTGTTCATTCACATTGTTTCTAGATTATTGTGTAGAGTGATCAGATGCATTTTATTTAATTGCTAGAAGCTTCATTGGTCAAAAAAATTAACTTTGCACAAAAAAACTAATTTCACTGTTTTTTTGATCCTGACACAAAATGATCTGCTAAGTGCTAACACCAATTGACTAATATCAGCAGCACATGTGAAAGTGTGAATGAGCAGAATAGTCAGGTGAAATCACTATCATGCCAATTAGATTGTAACAGCAGACTGATTGCTATAAAAGAAGGGAAGAAGAGCTTCCAATCATTGTGTTCTTGTTAGCAATGGTTACCTCCAAAGAAACACAAGCAGTCATCATCGCTTTGCATCAAAATGGCCTCACATGCAAGGAAATTGCTACAAAGAATATTGCACCTGAATAAACCATTTACTGGATCATCAAAAACTTTAAGGAAAGAGGTTCAACTGCAGTGAAGAAGACTTCAGGACGTCCCAGAGTGTCCAGCAAGCGCCAGGACTGTCTCCTCCTGAGGAGTCAGTTACTGAATCATGCCACAACCAGTGCAGAGCTTGCTCAAGAATGGCAACAGGTGGGTTTGAGAGCATCTGCACCCACAGTGAGGCCAAGACTTTTGGACAATGGACTGGTGTCAAGAAGGGCAGCAAAGAAGCCACTTCTCTCCAAAAAAAAAACATCAAAACATCAAGGACAGACTAAAATTCTGCAGGAAGTACAGGGCATGGACAGCAGAAGACTGGCGCAAAGTTATTTTCTCTGATAAAGCTCCCTTCTGACCGTTTGGGACATCTGGAAAATTGATTGTCCGGAAAAGAAAAGGTGAACGCTACCATGAGTCCTGCGTCGTGCCAACAGTGAAACATCCTGAGACCATCCATGTGTGGGGTTGCTTTTCAACCAAGGGAGTAGGCTCTCTCATAATTCTGCCAAAAAACACTGCCATGAATAAAGAATGGTATCAAAACATCCTGCAAGAGCAACTTCTTCCAATGATCCATGAGCAATTTGACCCAGAAGCTAATATCCAGCATGCCAGAGCGAATTACAAAGGTTATGAAGAACAAGGGTCAACACTGTAAATATTGACTCATTATAATTTTTTGCCAATAAAATACTTTAAAACTTATAATATGCTTATCATTGTTTTTCAGTATACCATAGAAACATGTGGAAAATAATCTACAAATGCTGAAGCAGTAAACTTTGCAAAACACATAATTTATGTCACTGCCAAAACTTTTGGCCATGACTGTACTAAAACTATTACCTCCATAGGAAAAAGATGTCCAGGACTCTTGATGTATGTTTTGTTAGGATATGACAATATTTGACCGAGATATCTGAGAGTGCAAAAAAAAAAATCCGGATGAAGTTCTTACAAATATATTCATGGTACTTAAGACTGGTTTTGTGGTCCAGGGTCACATATGAGGGTGAGTGCTGAATATTCTTTAATAAATTCTTGCGAAGGTTTGTTTGAAGAAGATGCTCAAAAAATGAATTTTAAAGTATACCACAAATAGCTAGAGAAGAGTACTAGAGTCAGGCTATGAGAGGCCTTAAAGGACAATGCTGTCAGATGAATAAAGACTCCTGCTTCCACAGAAAGAGTGTCTTGTTTCCTAGTAATTGGATTGTTCAGAGCCAAGGTGCAATCTAACACACCAGAACAGTACAAACATCCACATTCTCAGAGACACATGGTCATTTAGTTTCCTATTAGTGAGGAGTAAACATCCCTGTGTGCAGTGTTCAAGTCTGTGAGTGTGTGTAGTTGAGTGAGGACACAATGTTCTTCCTGTGGCCACTGCTGCCCTAAAATATTCAGTGACAGCACACTGTCAAACAGCACATCATGGCAACAAGATGCTGAGAATCATGGCTTAGTCAATGCAATTAATGTGGAGCAGAAATCAGAAAGCATCAGAAATGTTATATAAACTTTTAACATTATAAACCAGGGAGTCAGCATCGGTCCTGAAGTGCCGATATCCAGCAGAGTTTAGCTCCAACCCTATAAAAAACCCTCACCTGCCTGTAGCCCTAATAATCCTGAAGGCCTTGATTAGCTTGTTCAGGTGTGCTTGATTAGAGTTGGAACTAAACTCTGCAGGTCATTAGCACTACAGGACTGATGTTGCCTATCCCTGTTATAAACAAATCAGAAGGCTAATGTTTTCCTCCATAATGCCAGTATCCTCTAGCTATAGTGTGCTTATTCATTTACAGCTGTATTATTCCAAGCTCTCATTCCAAAGTTATGGAAGCCCATTTTTATCTCAGAATTCAGACTTTTTTTCTTACAATTGTCAGTTGACATCCTAGATTTTTGCAGTTTTTCTGAGAATTGTGAGACATACTTGCAATTGCGAGTATTATAAGTCAGAATTGCAACTGGTAATTCTGAGAAATAAAGTCAGATTTGCAAGATAAACAGGCAATTCAGGCAATTTTTTCTCTCAAATTTGCAGGATACAGACTGGCATTTGTGAGAAACAAAGTCAGAATTGCGAGATATATACTTTTTTCTCAGAATAGTGTGTTTGTAATAGAATTAAACAGAAAAGCATATAAATCAGATTTTCATAGTAGAACTATCTCATGTATATACAAATGTCTGCTAAATCTCAAAACACACTCAACTTCTTATATTAAAGCAAAATGGGAGAAGGAAGGAGGGCTAGTCATAACAGAGGAGGAATGGACCACAATATGGAAATATCAGTGGAAATGTACAAAGGCACACAAGTGGAGAGAATTCGGCTGGAAAAACTTAATAAGATATTTTATTACACCCTCACAGCAATCATACTATGGTAAAAATTCTTCAATATGCTGGAGAAAATGTGGAAATCAAAATGCCAATCACTACCATGTTTTTTGGGACTGTTCTATTATCAAGGGTTATTGGAAGAGAATACATAACACCTTGCAAGATATCTTTGAATGTGCGATACCCTTTAACAGTAAAATTTTATTTTTTGGATACATACCACAAGAATGGCTAAAAAGAGATAAATATTTAATGAACATACTGCTAGTGGCTGTTAAAAAGAGTCTTACAAAAAAATGGTTGTCACAGGAGAGTCCCACCCTAAATACATGGATGGAAATCATAATGGACATATATAGCATGGAAAAGATAACAGCCTTTGTAAACCACAATCTAGAAAAATGTTCTCTGTGTTGGAAAAGGTGGACTGAGTATGCAACATCTCATAGACCTGATTTTGTTTTGTAATTAGAAATTGTATTGTAAAGATTATGTAAAGATCACTCCCTATATGTATAAAGTTTAATTTCTTGTTGTTTTTTGTTTGTTTTTTTCTTTTTTTTTGGATTGCTTCTCCATAAAGATGTACACAACATGGAGGTGATGCATGTATATATGGGCACATCCATATATGTGCATAAGTAATTGTGAATGAGACGCTTATGTACAAGCCAGTTTAGAGATGTAATGGATGATTTACATATATTGGAGATGTAATTTGTTTCTGTTTAATAAAGATAAAAAATGTGAATTAAAATAGAATAGTGTGTATATAATAGTTTATATCTTGCAATTATGACTTTTTTCTCAGAATTTGGAATTTATATCTCACAAATCTGACTTTATAATTCCCAATTGTGAGTTTATGTCACGCAATTCAAATACATCCTGGATTTTAGCAGTTTTTCTCAGAATTGTGAGATATACTTGCAGTTGCGGGCATTAATAGTCAGAATTGCGAAATATAAACTTAGTAGTTCTGAGAAATGAAGTCAGAATTGCAAGATATAGACTTTTTCCTCAGAATAGTGTTTATATGTTGCAATTTTGGATATTTTTCTTAGAATTAGAGTTTATATCTTGCAATTCTGACTTTGTTTCTCACAACTGCAAGTCTATATTCTGCAGTTTTGAAAAAAAAAAGGTTAGAATTGGAGATCATTTTTTCTCAGAATAGTGTATACTGCAATTTTGACTTTTTTCTCAGAATTGTGAGATATTCTTGCAGATGCTCATAATAGTCACAACTGTGAGATATAAACTTGCAGTTCAGGGCAATTAAATCAGAATTGTGAGATAAACAATGAATTCTAAATTGTCAGAATTTGGAGTTTATATCTCGCAATTCTGACTTTATAACCTCCAATTGAGAGTTTATGCCACACAATTCTGACTTTATATCTTGCAATTCTGACTTTACAACTCACAATTGTGAGTTCATATCTCACAATTCTGTGAAAAAAAAAATTGAAACTGTGAGTTTGTATCAAGCAATTTTGACAAAAGTCAAAATTGCTAGATGTGAACTTGCAATTACAAAAAAAAAAAGTCTGAACTGTAAGAAAAAAAATTCAAAATTACCTTTTTTTATTATTTAGTGTCGGAAACGGGCTTCCATATAAAGTATGGATGCCTAACAAGCTAACATTTTTTTTCTGAAAACATAAAACGTAATCTAACGAAAATTAAATAATGAAACAATATTTGTTTCCTGGAAATATAAAGATTATTCTCTAAATATAGTTTGTTTTTTACTTAAAAAAAAAAGTTAAAACAAAGAAAGTTCCTGTTTTTGAGCTCATTTCGAGCACACTATAATAGTATGCATTAATATCATTCATAGTATTCAATTAGCTTTTATTTTTATATTTTCATTTTTCATTTTATGTGCTTGTTTTATATACATACATGCATGCATGCATATCAGAATATAAAAATGATTTCTCAAGGATCTTGTGACACTGAAGACTGGACTAATGGCTGATGAAATAAATATTTTAAAGTAAATTAAAATAGAAAACCATTATTTTAAATTGTATTTCTCAGTATTACTGCTATTTTTATATATTCGATCAAATAAATGCAGCCTTGATGGGAATAAGAGACCTCTTTAAAAACATTAAAAATCCTACTGATCCCAAAACTTAATAGCAGTATATCATTTTGATTTCATTTTTAGTTTTAGCAATTTTTACATTTCTAATTTTCATTTATTTTTCAAGTTTTTTTTTTTTTTTTTAATCCAGCTTTTTTGGTTTACAAAAGCAATTGCAAAGTGCCCACATAGTTAAAAACACCACTGTTCTCAGGCTGCATTCAAATGCAGTAATAGTTTGTCTAAGCATCATGTCTCCCTAAAGCCTGTAGGGAGAAAAGGCAGATAAGCAGAGGTTGATTGAGCTGGTAGAAGAGACACACAGCCCCAATTACCCTCACGTCACCACCAGTAACAGGGCTGGCGGTCTGCTGCCATCACAGTTTGCCCCAACAGAGAAGGACAGCACCCTGTCTCTCTCCATTAGTCATCTTAAACCCATCTAATGCCCCATAATGGTGGAAAATTGTCCAATTAAAGCACCTACTGCACTCTCTGCCTCTGTCATACACGTATGGATGCAGACATAAAGAGGATCTTATAGTGTTGTAAGTGGAGAGTGGTTATCTCAAAATGTGCTCTGATGGCACAAGGATGTAGAAAATGACACCTATTAATTCTTGTGATTTTACAGAGAAACATCTTACAAAAGTAAACACTGGTACCAACTCCATTCAGCAAAAATATACAAATAATTTTAAAAAAGTGAATGTGTTCTTGCTTTTCTTCTGTGCTCTGTGATCTGCAGTGTCAGTATGGAGGACAACAGCATGAGCAGATAGATGTGGCGAAGCTAAAAAAACTCACTCTGAGCCTGGAACATGGGCGGCACTACTGGTAGAGGGTTGATTCATCTCGATTCTGTCAGTCTGTCCCTTCAGGGTTTGGACTGGTCCTCGATCACACAAGTTCCCCAGAGCTTTGAGGCAGGTTGAGACCTGGCAAGAGACAAGAAAAATAAATCTTAACATTTTTTCTCACTATTTTTCTCCAACTCTCACTGAATGTTCTATTCACAGCATTGTGTTGTGTTGTATGATAAATACAGACTTCTGGGAAGGCAAAATGTGCTGCAAATAAAAGTGTAGTTGCTATAAATCTTGATGTTTATGTTATTAAACATGTGCACAAGTTAAAACTCACAATTCTAAGCAAGCAGAGTGGTTCAGAGCTGAGGATCAGGCCCCTGCTGAAGCAGATGTTTCTATAGATTGCATCGGCAGTGAACATCCGGAGTTTTGCAGAGCGAAGTGCTGGAATCACTTCCTTCAGCATGTCACAGTGAAGGTCTATAGAAGGAGACAGCTATTAACTTATTTAAATCTCTAATGTACACTCCCTCTAAAATATATATAAATATATATGCATTAAATAAGATAAAACTGCAACTCATACTTCTCATATTTAAAGGAATAGTTTACCCAAAAGTTTATGTTGGTTTGTTCTGACCACGAATGGATCCTCTGCAGTGAATGGGTGCTGACAGAATGACAGACATCACAGTGATCCACAAGTAATGTATGTAATCCACAAGATGTGAGTTTGTAGTAAACTTATCCTCCATTAAAACATTTTTAACTGCAAACCATTGTTTACGGCTACAACGTGAGTCCTCTATGCATAATATTGCTTTTCTAGTAAATGCTATCTCATCTGAATCAGGAGAGAAATCTGCACCGATCAGGCACTGATTCATAATGACTTTATCATAGGCTGGAAGATTGTGCATCATTCCGCACATACGTTTAATTGCCGTATGTTTTATAGGGAGTTAATCATAGCCAGCGCTTTCTCTTTCCGTTTGCTCTGTTTTGTCAGTCACTTCAAACTCATCGATGCAACTTTGTTAATTACTAAAGTGAACTTCTATATTAACTGTTTCGGTCTGCTGTCTTGAATTGGGTGCAATACCTGTGAGTTGTTCTAATAAGTTGCTGCTTCTCGTCAGGTTTACGACTACGTTCCGCCCATGTATTAAATGCGAGTTCTTGAAACCGTGCAGTTTTCTAATGTAGCCTTCTTAGGTAATATATCAATGATGTGACGTTTCAGATGCGTCCGAAATTACAAATATATATTTAATTGTCTGATCAAAATTATTGCTGGGACACATCCCGTGGCGAATGCTGGATGTACTGCCCGATGTAGCCTACTATATTAGTATTACCACACCGACTATAGCCATTAACGATCTCTCTGTGAGATTTATTTATTTATGCGACTAAACGACTAATACAATTTTGGTCGACCAAGCCTTTTCGGGTCAACTAAAGTCGACTATTAGGGGGCAGCCCTAAAAAACAGTTCTAAACAAATATGGATTTTTCAGAGAATTTTGATGTGAGAGGACAACAAGGGATAGACTTTTGGAGCCAGTGGAGATTTGTATTTAGACAATTTAACATTAATGCCTTAATTACAGATTTATTTCTAGCAAAAACAGCTTTTCACTTCACAAGATGATAATTGATGGAAAAGAGTTGGATTATTGTGATTTTTTTTTACTAGCTGTTAGGACTCTCATTATGACGGCACCCATTCACTGCAGAAGATCTACTGGTGAACAAGTGATGCAAGGCAAATCTGTCTGATGAACAAACTCATGTACATTTTGGATGGTCTGAGGGTGTACATTTTCAGCACATTTAAATTTTTTTTGTGCACCAACAAATAACGAATTCTGTCATTAATTTCTCACCCTCATGTTGTTATAAACCTGTAAGACCTTTGTTTATCTTAAGAACACAAATTAAGATATCTTTGATGAAACACAAGCGCTTTCTGACACTGCATAGAAGCAAAGCAACTACCACATTCAAGGCCCAGAAAGGTAGTAATATCAGTGGTACAAACTTAAATTTATGAAGCTACAAAAATACTTTTTGTGTGTAAAGAAAAAAAAATAAAATAACTTTTTTCAACCATTTCTTTTCTTCCCTGTCAGTCCTTGATGCATTTTAATGGCAGTACCACAAAGGTCGAAGGTCTTACAGGTTTGAAACGTCAGTAGAACAACCGAATTTTAATTTTTGGGTGAACTATCTCTTTAAATGCATAAAGTGATTCTACACCAGTTTCCCACTGCATTACAGGATACCTTGGCACAGTATGGCGATGTGTTCAGCCAGGTCTTTAAAGCCTTTCTCCACCAGACTGCTGTTGAGTGGACTGTGTTCCTGAGCCCAGAACTCCACCACTGCACACAGAGTTTCCTGCAGAGTGACCGACATTCCCAGCCTCCACTCCTGCATACAAACACACAGTAAACTCAGCATACACAGCCTGATGAAACATCTGGAATGGACATGTCACAACAAACTGATATATTCAGTGTGGAAATCTGTTGGCATACAGGTGTAATGTGACAAATGTTTGTTGAAAGGGCTAGTCCACCCAAAAATAAAATTTCTGTCATTAATTACTCACCCTCATGCCGTTCCAAACCAGTAAGCTCGGGTTCATCTTTGGAACACAACTTAAGATATTTTTGATGAAATCCGAGAGCTTTCTGTCTCTGCATAGACAGCAACGGAACTACCACGTTCAAGGCCCAAAAATGTAATAAGGACACTGTTAAAATATCGTTAGCATTGTTAAAATGCACACAAAAATACTGTCATTGCGTCATAAAATTATGGTTAAACCATTGATATCACATAGGCCATTTTAACAATGGCTATTTTAATCTTTCTGGCCCTTGAACATGGTAGTTGCACTGCTGTCTATGCAAGGTCAGAAAGCTCTTGGATTTGATCTAAAATATCTTAATGTGTGTTCCAAAGATGAACAAAGGTCTTAGGGGTTTGGAATGGCATAAGGGTGAGTAATTAATAACAGAATTTTAATTTTTGAGTGTACTATGCCTTTCAGCTGGTAAATGATCTTTATATGAGCTTAGGTCACATCACAATAATGTTTAAACATTAAATCAACAAAGTTACAAATGTCTAAAACAGAAGACTTCCATAAAATATGGCATCATAAGTGGCCATCATTTAAAACAGTAAGGAGAAAGACTTGAAAGACACCTGAGTAGAGTTGAAAGCCCAGAGTAGAGTCTTGATCAGCAGCTTGCTGAGTTGCTGAATCGCCCTGGATGTTAAAGTCAGCTTCTCCCACGTGTTCCAGAAGGTACTGTACAGAACAGATGCCCGACTGCTTCCAGGTGACCTCCTGCACAGAGGAAAACAGAGTTGCCATAGATATTAATATTAATATGTATATACAGATCTGCCATGTTGAAATGGGCAACATTTTAGGTTCAGGGTTTGTATAATATAGTTTATAACTTATCCTTTGAATATACACGTGTAGTGGCAATAAGGAATAGCTGCTAATGTACAATCTATGTACTGATATCCATGGTTAACGTAGTTAGTTAACCATTGCCTTTCTGTCAAAACAGACTGAATGTGAATACTACAAAGCCTTGATCTTCAAAACAAGGTGAACAGTAAGACATCAGCATATCTCCAAACAGCTACATATTGTGTTTTATTTCTACATTCTTTATGACATGCTTTGTCTGTGTTTATTTAGTGGAGGGGTGGAAAAATACTGCTGTTTCTTTTCTTTGGGCTCATGCAGAATCAAAAAGTTGTTGTTTACTGAAGCAGAGATGAACAGAGCTCAGGTGCTCACCCTGAGCTAGCAGCATGAAGCTCCAGCTGAAAGAGTCTCAGGAAGAACTCCTGCAGGTTACAATGGAGACGAAACAACTCAGTGGATGGTGGGCTTGGCAGTGAGTGACAGGTGGGCTCGCTTGCTAGACACACTCTTGAATAAATCAGACAAAATTGCATTACTGAAAGAAACTCTATTTACTTATGAGCTGTTCTGACAGGTACATTGACAGTTTCATACCGAAGCGATGTGTCAAGAAGTGACCAGAGGCCACTCTTACATACTGGACACTGGAGGATCTGAAGAAAGTACTTAGTGTGTCCAGGAGAACCCCAGGTAGGATTGTTGCGCAGGATACTGTGGAGAACTGTGATAAACATGCTGAGGTACAATGGCTTTGCATCACCCTAGATGTAAGAGAGCAAGAGCAAATACTGGGTTATCTGGTCAAACCAGAACAAGCGAGGTGCAAACAAGCTTCTGCAATAAAATATATGTCAAACAGATCCATCTACTATTAAGAGTTCAGATTATTACACAAACATCAGCATTCAAAACAGATCCGCTACCAGTCAAAAGTTTCTGAACAGTACGTTTTTTTTTTTTTAAGAATTCTCTTCTGATCACCAAGCCTGCATTTATTTGATCCAAAATACAGCAAAAGCAGTACTATGGTGAAATATTTTTACCATTTAAATAAACTGCTTTCTATTTGAATATATTTTAAAATTTTATAATTTATTCATGTGATCAAAGCAAAACTTTGGCATCATTACTCCAGTCTCTTAGTGAAACATGATCTATAAAGTAATTAATACTTTTATTTAGCAAGGATGCTTTAAATTGATCAAAAGTGATGATAAATACATTTATAAAGTTACAAGAGATCAATTCTATTTCAGAATATTGGAATGATTTCCAAAGGATCATGTGACTAGAGTAATGCTGCTAAAATTAGGAATAAATTACATTTTAAAATATATTTAAATAGATTTTAAATAGTATAGTAATTGCATCAAATAAATGCAGGCTTGGTGAGCAGAAGAGACATTAAAAATCTTACTGTTCAAAAACTTTCTACTGGTGGTGTACCTAGAGGGGAAGGTGGTTGATGGTTTTTCTAATTCTGATATACCCACAATTATAATTTAATGACACCAAATAATAATACAATTCTAGAAATATTTAATTTTATTTAATTTTATACACAATAATAATTCCCAACTTAGTGTTCAAATGTCATATTCTGTACTCATTTTTATTTAGTTTGCCCTTAGGTTGTATATTCTTTGTACTCAGAAAACAACAATGACCATTAGACAAAAACAAACAAAAAAAGTTTTAACATCATGTCATGAAATTTTGCACTTTGTATGATCTTCAATGTACCTTCAATAGTTGGTAAAGAACTGTTCTTCATGTAACAAAAATCACACTCCTGCATCCTTAATGAAAAAGAAACTACCATACTTTGCTTTTTATGAAAGATAATACTATCTGAACGTAAAAGTGCTTTATAAGTGGCTCTGGGAATTAGAATAACTCTTACTATACATACATGCAGCGCGTGGTGCATTAGCTGTTGGAGCAGCGGGGCTGGGGGCATCACTCCAGGCTGCAGGGACCCCAGAATCTCCTCCAGAGCTTGAGGGAAAAAGGCACACTCTACCAAACTCAGCACATTGCTGAAATCTACCGCTGGAATCTGAGTACAAGAGAAACAGTGAAAGAAAGACATACAGATGACTGATGAAAATGCGTTCTCAGGGTCAGTGTCAAATGAGCGCATTTGGACATTTCCGCTTGAGAAACCAGTGGAGGCCATTGCAATGTTTCTTTAATAGGTATGCCAATCATGAGTGTACCGATCAAACGGATTTGCCTAAATCAGGTGACCTGGCTGTGATGAGCCCTCCGTTTATTACTCCTCTGTGTGACACATAGGAAATTGAATGACCCGATCCTCTTGATGAGTCAAACACTCATTTTTGCACTTTAACAGCTTGTGTATGGCAGATAGGTGTGCTTTTCACAGGTTTGAATACCTGAACTGGCAGGTTGGGTGTGTAGCAGCTGTAGAACTCTGGGACTGTCAAAAAATTTTTCTTCCGTTGCTGAAACGAGATGTCATGTAAGGTCATACTTTATAGAAATTACATTGATAATCGTGACAACTTTCTAATTTGCGGCCAAAATCCATCTCTGAAAGCCATAATTATGTTTCAAAATGACATATAAAAGTACCAGAATAAAAAGTAGATGGGGAGAATAAAAATGTATTAGACCTCCATTATTATGATGTATTCTTTGAGTATTTCCTCCAATTCTTTTTGTGAAAGGTCATCAGTAACATCCATAGACACATCAGTTTCTGAAGCAGCCTCGATTGCCATTTCACAGCTCTGTTCTCCATCAAAAGACTCCAAATTAGAGGACCAGTTTAACTCTGAGCAAACATGCTGCAAAAGACAACAAATAAATTACCAATGCCAATTCTTATTTTGCAAATACACAATTGGTATTTGAAAAAAACTAAAAAGTAACAATACAGCAATATTGTGAAATATATTTACTTTTTTTTTTTTTTTTAAGTTTTCAGTTTGAATATATTTTAAAATGTAATTTATTCCTGTGATGGAAAAGCTGAGTTTTTAGCAGCCACTACTCAAGTCTGTAGTGTCCCACACTCCTTCAGAAATCATTCTAATATGTGACCCTGGAGCACAAAACCAGTTGTAAGTAGCACAGGTATATTTGTAGCAATAGCCAATACATTTTAGGGGTCAAAATTGTTGCCAAAAATCAGGATATTCATTTTTAATTAATAATACATTGCTAAGAACTTTAAATGAGATTTTCTCAATATTTAGATTTTTTTGCACACTCAGATTACATATTTTAAAATAATAGTTCTATCTCAGCCAAACCATACATCAATGGTTTAGCTTAGTTACTCAGCTTTCAGGTGATGTATAAATCTCTCTTGTGGTCCAGAGTCACATATGCTGATTGTCCGCTTAAGAAGCATTTAAAAAAGAAGAAAAGAGAAGAAAAGAAAAAAAAAACTGTCACTTTTGATCAATTTAATGCACTCTTGTTAAAAGTATTCAGATTTTTTTTTTAAATCTAATATTCAACCAAAAATATAATTTTATTTTATTTTTTATTCAGTGGAACAAAAGGTTTTGCAGAATGTTCATGCTGCTCTTTTCCAATAAAACATACGAGTGACAAATAGCAGTGACCAGGTGAAAAACACCAAAAAAGTATAAAAAAATGAGGTGTATGTCTTGTCTACAATATTCCAAGGCAGTGTTTAGTGCCATGGCCATCAAATGGTTTTATGGCCCCCTTTTTTGTCCTTTTTGGGGCTTGACAGTCAGTAGTCACTTTATGTTCTGTTGTATGAAAAAATATTCAATAGAATCAATAGAAGTTGTTAAAACAGTACAACAGGTTTGAAATTATATGATGGTGGTTTAACAATGACAGATTTATTAACTACTTCTTAAAAAAAAAAACATAAAATACAAAATGTAAGTTACTTTACCCCAAAAAGATGTTTGGCTACATAGCTGAGTCTATAGTAAGGGATTCCGCACTTCTCGGCTTCATTATTGCATGTATTTTTGGTTAACACGTGAGTTACATCATGAGAAGTTGGCCAGTCTGTGAAGACAATAGCTCTGCCTGCTTTTAATATCCTGCAAACAAAATTTGGTTTGTAAAAATTCCCATTAGCATTTTAACCGTGAGCCTCTAGCTAAACATCCACAACATTTATGAAGATATGCTGAACAAAGTTGTCACTGTGTACATCCTGACCTGACAAACACACTTCTCCTCGCTGAATCATCAATGTCAATAAGCACTACCCAGTCCTACAGGTGGAGATGGGAAATGACAAACATGATTCAATTGTTTTAGCTGTTTTCTAAGTGAGTTAGCAATATAGTGATGTTCACCTGAAAAGCCCCAGACACAGTGCCGTTAGCCACCCTCTCTCTCCATGTTTTCAGTGGATTGGGTGTCTCAGGGATCTGAGCAGCTAAGTTTAACTCATATGAAGCCTCTGGGAGCCACTCTTTTTGAGTCACACTGTCCAGAACAAACTCTGGAGTAACTATCCACTTCCCTAGAACAGAACAAAACAAACAGAGTCACCATTTCAGTTTGTTTTTTTATTATACACTATCAGTCAAAAGTTGTTAATGTTTTTAGGATTTTAATGTTTTTAATGAATTATTTTATGCTCACCAAGCCTGCATTTTGTTATCCAAAATACAGCAAAAGTAGTAATATTGTTACTGTTTTCTATTTGAATATATTTTTAAATGTAATTTATTCTTGTGATCAAAGCTACATTTTCAGCATCATTACTCCAGTATTCAGTGTTGCATACTCCTTCAGAAATCATTCTAACATACTGATTTGCTGTTCAAGAAACATTTTTATTATTATTATCAATATTTTAAAAAAAAATCAGGATTCTTTGATGAATAGAAAGATCTAAAATAAAAATTAAAAAGTGTAACATTATAGACTATACCATTTAAAAGTCTGGAGTCATTATAATTTGTTTTGGGGGGAAAGAAATTAATTACTTTTATTTAGCAAGGATGCTTTAAATTGATCAAAACTGATAAGAAAGAATGTATAATGTTACAAAAGATTTCTATTTTAGATAAATGCTGTGCTTCTGAACTTTCTATTCATTAAAGAAATCTAAAACATTATTTTTAGCAGTTTTCAACACCAATAATAATAATAATAATAATAATAATAATAATAATACGTTTTTAAGCAGCAAACCTAAATATGATGTGGCTGGAGTAATGATGCTAAAAAACAGCTTTGAAATCACAGGAATAAATTACATTTTATATTACATATTAAAACATATTCGAATAAAAAAGAGTTATTTTAAATAGTAAAATATTGCAAAAATGTTACTGTTTTTGCTGTATTTTTGATCAAATAAATGTATGCATGGTGAGCAGAAGAGACGTCTTTTAAAAACATTACAAATCTAACTGTTCAAAAACTTTTGACTTGTAGTGTATGTTTATGTGCTATTATTTTATTACATACTTTCTAATTATTTTCTCAACTATTACAGACCTCCAGCACAGGCTGCGAGAAACTTTTCACTTGCTAATGCTTTTTGGACAATGAGGTGAGTTGTTGCCTGCTTATAAACCTGGAACATAGAAACATATTAAATACTGTGAAGTGTAAATGAAGTAAAAAAAAAAAAAATCAAATCTCTCATCAGACATATAAAGTCACCTTACTAATCTGGTCTTCATCCTTACCATGAGAATGTTTAGGAAAAGGTCAAGAACTTAGAGGTTGAGTTTATTCTCATGAGGGGTTCAATTAGTAGAGAGAGCAATCTGTGACTATATTAAGATGGTATTGAGGGCAAGGACAAAATTACACGGTCCGAAATACACTGTAACATTGGTGAAGCAATTAGAGCCATTTTTCAGGGCTAATCACCAACACTTTATCCTTTTCTGCAGTAAGAAATGCTTGATGTTATGAGAGACAATGTGGGCTTGAGTAAAATTTACTGTATTATATAGCAGTGCACTTTTGAGTGATTAACTAATATAGAATCACATTTTTTAATGTATCAAACTAAGTAAATTCTGAGCTTTTGTGAGTGCTTTTTACAATAAAGTTTTTTCACGACACATCATCAATCGGCTATATTGCCGGCACTGAATCTAAGGAAACTTGCATATTTTGCTGATTATTGCTGCTGAAAATGGTCGATTATTGTCTTGTTTTGGGTTGTACTGATCGGCCGGACTGGGAAAAAACATTTGGAGTATTTTAGACTGCCAAAAGTTATAACAAACCAAGAAGAAGAGTGCAAAGAGGAATAGACGTTTGTGGTTGACCAAACTAAACCAGGATTTCCAGGGCAAGAATCTTGACAACATTCATGTTTGTTCCTATCATTTCCGGTCAGGTAGGTGAAATATTAGGCTAATATCTAAATCAATATTGCTTGTATGTGTCTTTACCACCTACTAACTTTACTTTGTCAAAATATTGCACCCCTTCTCTATATGATTTAGCAGCTTCCACGTGTTTTTTTCCATAGTTTAGACAGCATAAATTATCAGAACTATTCAGTAGTACATTAACCATGCAGTTATTTACAACCACGTATCGCCAATATGGCAGTGTAAAATGCAAATTTTCTCTAGTACTTTTAGGTATACTTGTATATTGGTATATTACCTGGTATAATGTTATTTAAATAACACACTTGTTAAATATTTAGCTGAATATACGTTTTTGTGTGTGTGCTATTATTCTTATTTTTCGTATCTAATGGAATTAGTCAAACACTAATAAGTCTGATAATATATTTTCTGATAATATAGTATCTTCACATATTTTGAGGTGGCCTTATTCATAAGGTTGTTACAATATAATGCTTACCATGGTAAAGGGTAAGACATTACGTGTCTCTATTGTAGATACTTACAGAGCCCCCAATATATATGCCTCCCAGCTTTCTGATGCCTTGGAGTAACTGTCTTTTATGAGAATGATTCTTGATGCCAGACATTTGAAAGATGTATTTATTGTCCACCATCCTAGTGAAAAACAGATTATATGATACATAACTAACGTTAACTTATCCATCATAAACCAGTGTTACAATAACAACGTTCAAATAGCATAATAGCTATTGGTCGTTTACAAACAATAAAGAACAGACGAATCTCAAGTGAAGTTGAATTTGCTGTACAAAAATAAGATGTACATAGTTTCTATATCTTAACGTTACCTGAAACTGAAACAGTGAAATCTCTCTGATATGATGAATTCTCTGATACAGTCTGATCTCCTTCTTACGACAACGGCGCGCCAAATGTCACCATTAACCATTAGTCTATATAAAGTGACATTTTATCGAGCAACACCAGTACTGTATATATAACACACACAAAACATGTTTAACATGACGCTTACTTTTAGACTAAATGGATTAGATTAGTTTTCCCTGTCGTTGTTTCTGTCATTTCGTTTAGTTTAGTTGCACTTCAAAACTAGCGTACAGTGTAATGTCTGACTACAAAATGTTATTAGGGGTGACCCGTATGTTCAACTTAGATAAATATTATCGTCCCTAACTTGAGGCGCATACACTTATAAAAAAGAAGCGAGTACTTGTCTAAAAATAAAGGAGAGATAATTTCCGAAATAAAAACAACGAATGGGGAGAATATTATAATATTAACAAATATGCGCTCCCCCCTTTTCTCTGTGATTTACTCTGTTCCGTAACACGGAAATTCTGATATGCTTCCGGTTGGTTGTCAGAGACGCTTTGCGCTTGAGAATCACAATAGTGCGTCACCACACGTGTTTATAAACAAACGGATGCGACGGCTGAACAGTTATATATTCGTCCCCGTAAGCGAGCTTGACAGCATGTTATTTAACCATTTGAAAGCCTTTTAATCGTATACGACACTTTTGTCTGCAATCTTACGTTGTGGATCGATATAAATGACTGAAACACTATTTCTCACATTCCCATTATAAAACACCCGCAGTTTCCTTCCATTAGTGCTGTCTCAGGATGGCAGAAAATACTGTGAGACTGTCCATTTGCTATATTTACTCGACACTGTTAGGCTCATGCTTTTAGATTTGATTGCAACAGTAAACACTTCTCAGATCATTTAGGTCATTTTACTGCAGTGAAAAATAAAGATTTGGGAAGAAATGTAAGTTACCTGACAAGTCTGCTTGGATTTTAGCCCTGATAACGTTAGTCCTTCATTGCTGTTGGATTTAATGTGATGATGAGCCCCTGAAATCACAGCGTGAAAAGGTACTGTGTATTTTGCCTTAACCTCAGTGTTTATTGGTATTTACTGGTGTGTGTGGTGTGATAATGGACTTGAAACATCAGTGGTTATGTAGTACAGTAGTTAAATACTTTCAGAGAACCGCACTGTATATACATACTTAAGCAACAGGTGCTCTTGCTGTTTGCAAAGTCAAATCAGTATTAGATAGAAAGGTAGGGAACAGATCTATGTAAAGGATTGTTGACATGAAGTTTGGGATCAGTAAGATTTTTAATTTCTTTCTTTCTTTCTTTCTTTCTTTCTTTCTTTCTTTCTTTCTTTCCGTTCATCAAGGCTGCATTTATTCGATCAAAAATCCGGAAAAAAGCTGTAATATTGTGAAATATTATTTCAGTGTAATAACAACTGTTTTTTATGTTAATATATTTTAATATAGAATTTATTCCTGTGATGCAAAGCTGTATTTTAAACATCACTAATTTTTAACATTCTTCAGTGTCACATGATCTTTCAGAAATCATTCTAATATGCTGATATATATATATATATATTTTTTTTTTGAAAGGAATTAATACTTTTATTCACCAATGATGTGTTAAATTGATAAAAAAGTGATTGGAAAGACTTATATTGTTAGAAAAGATTTTTGTTTTGAATAAGTGTTCTTTTAAACTTTTTATTCATTAAAGAATCCTGAAATATTAAGCAGCACAACTCTTTACAAAATTGATAATAAAATTAATAATTCATTACAATGATTTCTGAAGGTTCATGTGACACTGAAACTGGAGTAATGGCTGATGAAAATGCAGCTTTGCATCACAGAAATAAATAAAATTGTAATAAATATGTATTAAAATAGAAAACCATTATTTTAAACTCTAATAATATTTCACAATATTACTGTTTTTTCTGTATTTTTGATTAAATAAATGCAGCTCTGATGAGCATAAGAGAACTACTTAAAAAACATAAATAAAAAAACATTAAAAATCCTACTAATCCCAAACTTTTAAACTGCAACATATATTAATTGAAATATTACATGTAATGTTTCTAGTTTTTATAGACATGGGACTATGCTAACCATATATATATATATATATATATATATATGTAACCTATTATCGATATCTAAAATGAACTTATGCTCACAAAGCCTACATTTATTTGATCGAAAATACAGTACAAAGCGTAATAATGTAAAATAGTCACATATATTTATTTATTTATTTATTTATTTATTTATTGACTTACTTGCTTACTGTTTTAGCATATTTTCAAATGTAACTTATTACTGTGATGGCAAAACAAAATTTTCAGCCACCATTAATTCAGTCTTCAGTATAACATGATCTTTCATAAATCATTCTAATATGCTGATTTGCGTTGTGCTGCTTAATATTTTTGTGAACGTTTTTCAGGTTTCTTTGGTGATCGAGAACAGTATTTATTTGAAATAGAAATCTTTTGTAACATTCTAAATATATTTACTTTTAATCACTTTTAATCAATATAATGCATCATTGCTAAATAAAAGTGTTAAAAACATACTTTTTTTAAAAATACTAAAACTAGAAAACTATCTTTAGATAAAAAAAACAAACATATTTTAGATATTCTCTAGTTCTAGTTTGTCTAAAAGGTATTGTATAAAAATGAGTCTCTGAGCTTCTCTGGAATTTTTGTGCTTAGCTAAAATTGGTAGTGGACATAGTGCTAATGTGCACATCTAATGTACATTTTTATGTCTTTAATGTATATGACACTGCTTTTAAGTCACATTCATATTTCAACTACCCACAGGACGGGCAGCAATTGACTAAATATGAATTATGAATACACAATCAATATGAATTAATTAACTCTGCCATTAACCCTTTAACTGTCACCATCCCCTCAGTGGGATACCTACGTTTACTTCACCATATTACAAATAAATCCTAATCTAATCATGACAAACTATTGAAAGGTCTAAGACTCCTAAATATATATTTTACCACAGTGGTTACCATGGTAACCTTCATTTAATGAACCAAGACAGTAATTGTGAACATAAATTGCATTACATTTCCTATATATGAAGGTGACTTTTTATTTATTTATTTATATATTATTTATTTATATACATATTTTTTTCACGAATGTATATTGCTGCCCTCAGTCATGTTCTAGCTCCTGACATATTTTGACAAATTCAGCTGAAACTGAAATGCAGTGGAAACTTTAATAGTAAAAAATATTGTCATAACCATTCCAGGACAAGTTCAGGAGAAGTCATCCTGAAAAAAACAACATGCACACAGCCAGTAAACACAACCATTGCACAGACTAGATTTATTCCCCCGGAACTTTCTTCTTTCTTCCTTGCATTCTTTCTTTTTTTTCACGTTCACCTGTATTGCATGAATACGGCACACTTTTGCTTGTCTCAAGCAACCAACAAATACAAGCTCCTCACCATTTCGGAGTAAAACAATGTACTTCTTTAATACATTAAATATCTGGAAAGCTTTATTTAAGAGTTTTGGGAGCTAGAACATGATAAGAAAACCTTTTTTAGACAGTTTTAAAGCAGAGACACTGGCTGCTAAATATTTCACACCACTACCTCCATTCTGAGCGTGGAGCAGTTTGTAAGGGTAGACATGCGGAGAAATACTAGTGTGTCTTTAAGTGTCGAGAGAATACATCTGCCCCAGCTCTCTCTCTTACACACACACACACACACTTATGCACACCACCAGCTCTCTTCCTTGTGTGGCAGCTTTCAGAACTACTCTGGGACTCCACAACATTTGAGTTCAAAATAGATAACAAGACAAAGGAAATGGAGGGTGCATCTGCCTAATTGGGCCCTATGTGGTGACAGCATGAACCTGACACTTTTCCCACAACTCTCATGTGGATGAGACACGGGCGATGATGCGCATCCCTTTGTAACATCGGCTACACACGCACGCGTGCGCGCGCAGACGTTGACGCAGTCGGTCCCAGTGTAATTACACTGTTCAGTTCCTAATCCTGTGTCTTAAAAACCTACACAAGTCACTCTCTCTCTTCACTCTTACCCCTCAGACAGTAGTGGAGGCTTGAATAGAGTTTAGAAAATAATAACATGCGAGCTTAACTGCGGAGTCTGTCAAGTGAGGGAAATAATATTTGTCCAGCTGGACAGCCTTTCCCTTTGTGCGGGCTAAATTAATGTTGAGATTTCTGTCTGCGCGAGGAGAAAGGGCTGTCGTGTCGGAGAGGAAGTGCGAGCTGTTTGGTGTTTGACAGGGATTATTAAAATCAGCCCAGATGAAGGGGAGAGGGGCGCCAGCAAAGCCAAATTGACACTGACACTCTCCATTACACTCCACTTGACTTGCGATGACGACGTTGATACAGTCTCTCTCTCTAGCGCGTGCTGGATCTGCGCTAGACTTGAGCATTGAGGGCTTTATAGCAATCTGAGGCCAGATGGATTGTTTATTTAAAGCGAGGGCAAGAAGATGTGTCAGTCTGTATCCCGCCGGCGTCTGGTAATACCGCAAGGCCGCTCTTTCCGATATGCATGTATTACCACCGAGCCGTACTGTAAATTGAATGGCACTCCAGTTTGACACGGAGAGGGGAGGCGGGTAGATGAAAAGCAATGGATTGAGGCTAGAAATATTTATGGCAGATGATAACTAGCACCTTGTTCCAGCTGCGCTTTGACGCACAGCCGCTGATAAGGATCTTGTTGGAGGTGAAATCAAATCATTTCGTGTAAGGGGCCGTCATGTGTGTTCGAGGACACGTTTCATCAAACATAAAGGCTTCTCTTTTCAAGCTTACATTTGATCCCATTCAGACAAATGCAGTACACAAGCAAACACATTGATTATTTCTTTCCACTTCTTTTCATTTTACTGGCAACGGCTGTCCGCAAAGTAGGTTATGGTGCCCACAATAGGTGTGAAATGGAGCTGTATAGAGATGTATTTTACCCAATACAGTCCTTTCCTGCAGAAGAAACTATTTTGTACTTTTGTGCATTTCACTTAGGTTGCCAGATCTCACTTAAAAAAAGCCCAACTTTCCTTACCCTAAAGCCCTTGATCCTTTCGTTTTAGGGTGGGTTTGTGAATTATGATGAGAGAAACTTATGGTTAGTTTTTTTTATAAACAAATAAACAAATATAAACAAAAATTAAAGAGCAGGTCTTTGGTATTTTAAAGTATCCTAATATTGTGTTGGAATCTAAGGTCAGAAAACATTGTAATTTTCTCAGATATAAATTTAATCATTGCATTCTTTTAAAGCAGTTCTGAGCTTAATGTCGGTAAACCCCTCCCTTCTGTAATCCTACTCTGCTCTGATTGGTCAGCTGGCTAAATCTGTTTTGATTGCTCTTTCCATGCAAGAGAACGACACAACTAAAGTTTAGCTGCTAAACTGTAAACACTTAACAAAACAATAATGGTGGATACGTTAGCCGAGTGGTAACGTGACTAACTGATGGAACTATACCGTCTGTAATCCAAAGTGTTTGTGGGCACATCAGAGTGTTTGTATTTTGCAAGCAGGCGGGGGTTATGCTACTATGTTAGCTAGTGGCGTATATCGGAAACAGGCAAAAGATTCGAAAATATGACGACTCGTTAAGGCGGCTCAGAGTTAAGTCTTTTTTTTGAGAGACAATAAGTTAATTTATCATCTTTTTGATTAACAACAGACTGTTTACATTGAAGGATAGCAAAAAATATATTTTTCAAAAACCCATATGACCTGTTCTACAATAACGATAAAGATATTGTTTTTAAAATAAGTCTAAACTTAACAATAGGGAAGTCCACACTACAACTATTATGATAATGGAACATAGGAACAATATTGTTGGAATCACTTTTCTAGCTGATGAACGCTAAAACATCAACAGCCAATCAGAACTCATCCTGCTTTAAAGAGCTTAAGCAGAGCTTACGGCAGAAGGCAAAACTGCAGCACAGTATAATAAACAACATTATCATTTGTGTGGATGCAAGTATAGTTGTTGTAGATATCTTTTTAGTTATTTTTCTTGTTGTGGAAGAGCCTTTAGTTGCATATTGCATGGACATGGCAACTCTGACCCTAAAAATGCATCTGGTAAATGGTCCTCCTTAAACAGAGCTGAACAGCTGCGTTAATCTCATGGACTCAAAGTATGTAAATAGGAGGGGTGAAGTATGTTTTTGAAGTATAAAAGAAAATCGTAGAGTTTCACAAGTGTTTTGTTGTTTTGCAGGGAAGAGATGGACTGGCAAGGTGACTTCCTGCATGACCATGCATTTGTGGAGCTACCGATGGAAGGAATCCCCAGTGAGGTGGACATCCAAAACCTGATCAGAGATACAGAGGAGAAACTCAGGCTTAATGCCTGCAGGTCAGTGGCCTAGAGGACTCACATTTTTGGTATTCTTGGATGTAAAGTGTCGTTTTTTTTAATGAAGTGTTCCATCCCAAATGTATTATTTGTTTTCAATAAACTGTAATAATGTTTCACAATACACTGTTTTTACTATATTTTTAATGGAATAAATGCAACCTGGGTGGTAAAAGACACTTTCAAAAAGATTTTAAAATCTTACCAACCTCAAACTTTTGAACAATAGTGTATTTTTCGCTTGCAAAGAATAATAACAGATGTTGTTTGCTGTGAATATCAACAAATCAGTAATTTTCACACTCTATGTCATTGGTTCCAACAAAAGACTGAAAATGTATATTCAAACCAAAATGTATTCAACATTTCTCACATTATCACAGTTTATTCGCTATAGTTCAGAAAATGGTAATAAAGTATGACAAGAACTCCCAAATTTTTTATCAGTTTTACTGGTAATCCACTGTATGAAGATTTTGTTTGGTATAATTTGTCATAGTTTGCTTTGTTTTGCTATCCTCACTTACATAAATTAACTTTAGTGTCCTGCAGCCACTAGTAAAAAAAAAAAAAAAAAAATGATATCTGGTGTCTGAATAATTTACTTGATAGCTCTGTAGTTTCCATTTATTTTTGCTAATTACAAATCTAAAAAATTTTACATATATTTAAATTAGGGGCCTCCTGTTTATACAAAGGACACAAACAATAGCAATGTTGCATATAGAATAAAAAATATTCCTGAGATGCAAAGAAAGAAAGATATGATTATGGATTATGTCATTTACTGGTATACAGGGAATATAGCCCTTTATCACAAACACATAAACACACATCTTGTAGGATCTTAATGGACTAACCTATTCAAAACAAGACAGTCTCAGTTTGTATTGATTCTCCATGTGCTTTAGTCTTAAAGGTGCTGGTTCTTTAGAAGATTATTGATCACCCTGATATAAAATGTATCAATATTTTAATATATATGACCAACAGTGGTGTTAGTACTACAAGGATACTGTATGAATTGCTAATATCGACACTGACTGAGAAGACATAAAATTGCATAGGCTAATATATTAAGCACAAGGATTTTTTTTGTCATGTGGAAGATGTAACTGCAGGCCGGATTCAGTTGTTTAGTGCTTGAGTGGGCATTGTATGGCGCTTCATTTTCAGAGCTATTATTTCCACAGAAGCTTCCTTCAGTGTCGGTAATCCTAACATTGAGACGGCGTGATTAATTGAGGGTTGATGAATAGCATGCCACTTCATCTGAAATCAATGAACTTAAACACATTCTGAATGCAAGCTCGGAGCTAGACGTCCTTTTTTCCATGTTGATGGAAGGATGTGGCATTATCAGATATGGAGGTTTTGTTGTCGGGCGAAGGACATGTTGACGAGCACCCCTGAACTTGTTTCTCCCGCTCTGTTTTAATTCACAATCTTTTTATGCCAATAATGCACCTCAGATTCTCACCTGCATCGGTTATTTTGGAGGACATGCTTCTCACGGCTAGATTTCTGTTTGTTCTCCCGATCCTTCCCTCTCTGCCTCATCCTTTCCCTCTCTCCCTGATGGCACCTCTTTCCATTGTGCCGCCGGTTTCGAAAAATCTATTTCTGCCATGCTTTTATCCTTTATGTTGCTCTGAGGACACGCGCAGGCCAGAAGGGTCTACACTAAATGTGTTGTGCGTGAACAAAGGCGGTCTTACTCCCCCCTGCCATTAGACACACGTTCTCATTCCTGTCTGTCCGGCCTCTCTCCTCTCCAAATGGGAAAGTAATAATTGAAGATTCCACATCTTGAAACGAAAACCCTTGTGTGGGTAATTCAAGGATTATTACTGAAGGCCGAGACAGTTTTTCTGCCTCTCTAAGCATTAAAGGGTTATTTTGTGTTCTTGGAGAAAGATGGAAGATGGGGAACCATTATAAGAACAAAGAACCCGGATAATAGGGAATTGCGCCTAGGAGAAAGAGAAAGGGAGGGTGGGAGCGGTGTAGCTCCGGCGGTCAGTCAGAGCCAAGCCGTCGTGGACGGACTTGGGCGACGGCTTCGCCCTTCTCTGTGACCTCCACTAGGGTGGGCCAAAGCTGTGCTCTACACCTGCTACCTAATCCACTTATCCTAGGAAAAGAACGGGAAACTGGAGAATTTGCGGCTGGCCGCCTCGTTTCGCGGTCCTAACCCGTTTACGGGTCAGCGAGACAGGCCGCCTCCTCTCGGCTCTAGGATGTCGGAGATTTGCCTAAGAGCCGCTTCCTAATTGAAGGAGATTAAGATAGCCTGTCAAACAGCCTCGGATCTCCTAAATTGAAACGCTGTTATCCATTAAGCTTCATCAAATCGGACACTCAGGGAGGCCACCGGCAGTACGCCGGCCCCTAATGAAGTGTCAGCCATAGTCCAACGACGGGAGACCGGGCTTCGGATTTCAGCCCGGCTTACGGAAGATAGCCGCAGCGGCGTGCCAATTTACCTCGTGTGTGCGTCCTGACAAATAACCCATTGGGGTTTTGGCACCGGAGGAGGCTAAGCGGGCCAGATCTGGAGTCGGCGGGATCCACTTTCACGGGTCTCATTGGGTCCGGCGTATTCAGGGAAAGAGAGGCCTTCTTTGATAGCTCCCAGATAGGCTATTTGTTTCCTGGGCACATGACTTGGTGCTCACTGAAGCCGGGGCTTATTTGAAAGAGATCTTTTCCTCTCCCTCCCTCTCACCCCGCTATTTCCTTCTCCGCTTCTCTCTCCTGGAGCGCGACAGCCCACCCACACTAAATTAATTTTGACAAGGAACTTAAGATAACGTCAAAGCGCTGACTAATCAGTGTACTGGGTTTCTGTAAGGCAGAGAGCTGTGAAACATGCCATCATATTTAATAAAAGACTCCCATTGCCTCTCTCTTTCTTTCTAGTCCTCTTGTTCTACCCCCCGCCCTCTCGCTCTCTCTTTACCTGGTCTGTCATGTCTGGTTTGTGCGGATTTGAAAAACAATTACAGTTTTTGGAAGCGTGATTGGCAGACAGGGAGGAAGCAGAGAATGAGGCTTAAGGGAGCTTTCGCTAGTCTCTGCGCTCAGGGTTTTGTGTGGAGCTGGTCTCCCTGAAATTCCTTTCAACTTCTCCTTTTGTTGTTGTTTGATTTAAAGGGTAGATTAATCAGGAATTTTTTGTGCGCGTGCGAGGCTGTTGACGGTCTTTTTGGCTTTAGTCGGTGTGTTTCTCTGAGATGCTCTCTCTCTCTCTGTGTGTCTGTCTCTGTTCTTTCTTTCTCGTTGTGTGTGGCTCGCAGAGTCAGTGAAAATGGTGTTATTGGATCTGATTAATCTGGAGGGGTTAGCACACCTCTTCAGGTGAGGTCAGATGATAGGACGCTTTGACTATGATAGGATAGGATAGGACTTAGTCTTTTTCACAGTATGATGTGTCTGTATACCTACACCAATTCTGGCCTCTCTTCATTGGCTTCATTGGATTTTGGTCTTAGTGTTTAAATCGCTTAATGGACTAGCACCAAGATATGTTTCTCATTTAATACAGTTACACACTCCGTCAAAGGCACTTAGATGCATTTACTTTTGGTTGTTCCTCGCACAATGTTGAAAATCAGGGGGACCGTGCTTTTGCAGTGGCAGCCCCAAAACTCTGAAAAATAATTTGCCTCTCCATGTTAGGCAGGCCCAAACACTTTCAGTTTTTAAATCTAGTCTCAAAACTCATCTCTACTCTCTGACATTTAATACAGTATGAGAGTTTTTACAATTGTGTTTTATGTGTTTATTGTTTTAAATTGAGTACGCTTGTACAGCACTTTGGTAAACACTTGTGCTTTATAAATAAACTTTGACTTTGACTATACTTTTTATTTCTGTACTTACTATTTATTTTCATATTGGTACTTCAGTGTATATACCTATAATAAGTTTTATGTAATCATAACTCACAGTTGTAAAATGTTCCTATTCTTAGTTACATCTTTCGAGAGTGATGCATTAAAACACATGAACAGTGCTTAAAGGTATAGTTCACCCAAAAATAAGTATTGTCATTAATTACTCACCCTCATGTCGTTCCAAACCTGTAAGACCTTTGTTCATCTTTGAGACACAAATGAAGGCATTTTTGATGAAACCTGAGAGCTTTCTGACCCTGCATAGACAGCAACACAGCTACTATGTTGTGGTTCAACTATGGTTTCAGTGGTTCAACCGCAATTTTTATGAAGCTACAGGAACTATTTTATAGATGACCTTACTACCTTTTTGGGCCTTGAACGTGGTTGTTGTGTTGTTGTCTATGCAGGGTCAGAAAACACTTGGATTTCATTAAAAATATCTACATTTGTGCTCCAAAGTTGAATGAAGATCCTACAGGTTTGGAATGACATGAGGATTAGTAATTAATGACAGAATTTTCATTTTTGGGTGAACTAACTAAATTACATATGTTATAGCATGTGCCATCAAATAATATACTATTTAAACCATGAATGGGTAAATAGCACAATGTATTTTACTGCAGTTAGTAATATGAAGAAAAAAAGAGTTTGCATAAGGTATTTTAAAGGATTAGTTCACTTTCAGAACAAAAATGTACAGATAATGTACTCACCGCCTTATCTAAAATGTTCATGTCTTTCTTTCTTCAGTCGTAAAGAAATTATGTTTTTGAGGAAAACATTTCATGATTTCTCTCTATATAATGGACTTCTATGGTGCCCCAAGTTTGAACTTCCAAAATACAGTTTAAATCCAGCTTCAAAGGGCTCTAAGCGATCCCAGTCAGTGAAGAAGGGTCTTATCTAGCGAAACGATTAGTTATTTTCTAAACAAATTGACAATTTATATACTTTTTAACTTCAAATGCACATCTTGTGTCATCTCTGCGATGCGCATGTATAGTCTGTGGTATATGTTCAAAAACTCCCATCTCGTTTTCTTGTTTCTTCAACTTCAAAATCATCCTACAATGCTGTTTTACCTTTTTTTTGTAAAGGCCATTTGATATTCTTTGTATGTTCACTTTGTAAACACTGGGTTGGTACTTCTGCAGTGATGTAGGACAATTTTGAAGTTGGGGACAGAAAACGAGATTGGAGTTTTTTGACATACCCTAACTGTATTGACCCGGATCACACGGACTACGCATGAGCATCACAGAGACAAGACAAGGCAAGCATTTGAGGTTAAAAAATATTTAAAATTGTCAATTTGTTTCGAAAATGTCGTTTCACTAGATAAGACCCTTCTTCCTCGGCTGGGATAGTTTAGAGCCCTTTGAAGCTTCATTTAAACTGCGTTATACCATACATATCCAATTATATCAAAAGAAATCCTGAAATGTATCCCTCAAAAAACAATTTCTTTATGACTGAAGGAAGAAAGACATGAACATCTTGGAGGACAAGGGGGTTGAGTACATTATCAGTAAATGTTTGTTCTGAAAGTGAACTAATCCTTTAAGGCAGTAGTTCCTGACAAGTGGGCTGCAAAAAAAAAAATTATTATGCATGCTAGTTAGGAATCAAGATGATTCTCATATACTGTGTTAAAATGTTTAATTATTTAAAAAAAAATACATAATATTTAATATTAATAAATGTTTGTGTTTGATTTTTTGATTTTTTTTTTTTTTGATAAAAAGTTAAATATTCTGATTTTGGTACCGTGTTGGGTTTGCAATTTGATGTCTGATGAAAAATCTGATTTAGTTCTTGGACTTTATACTGATACTTAATTGTATAGTTGCAGCATATCAGAACAGTTCTAGGATAACTGGAGTTTCGCATTTGTTTCAGAAGTACTATTCTTGGTCTTACTTTATATTAGGTGGTCTTATCTACTATGTACTTACATTAAAAATAAGTATAATGTACCTATTGTGTTCATATTGTATCGCAAAACACTTTAGCTGCTATTAAGGTTGGCATATGGGTACGTTTAGAGACAGTTTTGGTGGCATGGGTAGGTTTAAGGGTGGTTTAATCAATGTAATTATAGAAATTAATTACAGATGTAACTACATGCAGTTATTTTTTTTTTTTTATATAAGTGCAATGTAAAACATGTATGTATACAATAACATGCATTGTATTAAATGATTAGTTTAGGGGTAAGTATGTTGTAGTTAAGGCCACCTAATATAAAATGGGACGTTTAAAATATTTTAGGAACTTATAATTATAATGCTTTGTATATACATGCTTTATAGAAGTGTTACCAAAAGTTTCCCAAAAGCTCATTTAATCTGATTGTATTTATTTTTAAGAAAAAAAAGTAATTCATTTCGAACCTATCTGTAATAATCTATTTGTATTTGAAGTATGTCCCTTAAATATTTATTGTTGCAATGTGAAACTCTGACACATCATCAGTGGCAGTCGGGCAGAAGTTTGACAGCAGCTGCCCCTTTGATTGATGCCAGTCCTCATGAGTACTCAGACCAACACTGTCCGTGACTCGCCTTCAGTGATCGCTGACCCCATCCAGCGCCTATGCACAGAGGACTATGCAGGCGTTGGCCAATGGCAGGAGTGTGTGCGGATGAGAGATGGGACTTTTATGAAGTTTTAGCGTTGTGTGGCTGCACAGATGGAAGCTCGTTTAGACCCTGCTGTTTGAGCAGAGTCCTGGGGTGACGCCTGGCTCAGCACCGGCTCTGAGCACAAATCCTTATTTTATTAGAAACATTAAACAGACTTAGTCAGTATATCTGCCTTTCTGCTAGCTCTGGATGGCTACACTTAACTAATGTATAAGAGCTAAGCTGAGCGATATCCTTGAGTTAACAACGTTCACAGAAAACACAGAGGAGCAAATAATTGTCATGAACTTGTTCAGAACGCCCTATAAACACAAGAGTTCACACAAAACTTCTCAAAATATACCAAACTGGTAAAACAAACTTTAAAAGTGAAGTAAATCCACACATTTAAATATAATTTGGCTGCTTTCGTCAACGCGCGCCGACTATAAGCGAAATTTCATCTCTATAAAAGGGCAGTTTTGTTTGTGTGTCTGTGTCGACAGCATCTTTAGTGTGTAAAACAGAATTTTTATGTTCCCTGTTAGCGCTTGTGTTTTTACAGCGGGCTTTAGGCTGTTCATTAAACAGAATGGGAAGATTTGCTTTTCCAGCACGGTCTGTCAGCACCTTCATGTCCTCTCTTCACACATATTTCCTTTTTACTACAAAAAGAGACACATTTGTTGGATTCCTGTCGGCAACCTTGCATTTTAACCAACGAAAAGAGCCCTCTTCATCTTTGCTTTCTACATTATTCAGCTGCATATCGTTAAAATTAACAGCCCTTTATGTTCACTTTATGTTTGCTCTCTTTTTTTTTTCGAGGAAGTAAAACTGTGTCAGGTTTAAATGGAATTTAATAAGCTGCCATTCCAAGGCATCTGGACTCATGCATAGCCGTAGTGTTTACAACAGTGCTTTATGTCGCTTTGTGCGAGAAGTGTCTGTGTTTCAGCTGCTGCGTGTGTGCGCTTATGTACCTGTATGGCTTTACGGCTTTGTGCCATGTCTCATTTTTCACGGATAGAAGGAGACAGAAGTGCTGATGCTGTGTGGTTATGAGGAATATCGGCTCATCCTGTGTCGTTGAGAGAGACGTGCCACATGCCGACACACGCACACACAACTGATATATTGATGTCTGTGTTCATTAGGCCCGATGTGGATGATATCAGCTGTAACCAGAGTGTGCTTGAGTTTAAAGGGACAGTTCGCATCTAACAAATTGTAAGGGGGTAATTTCATAAATAAAATGAAAGGAAATGATCAGGAGAAGAGGGAGAACTAGATCGCACAACGCAGACTTCAGCATAGGAACCACAGCTGTCTATGGGTTATTCTATAATTGTGTGTACATCTCATGTCCGTGAGGTATATTTTTAATATACAGGTGAATCTCAATAATTTAGAATGTCGTGGAAAAGTTCATTTATTTCAGTAATTCAACTCAAATTGTGAAACTTGTGTATTAAATAAATTCAGTGCACTGAAGTATTTTAAGTCTTTGGTTCTTTTAATTGTGATGATTTTGGCCAAGCATGTTAACAGAAAGTTGAGTGGAAGGAAAAAGTGTAGAACAAAAAGATCCACAACCAACTGAGAGAACCGTAGCCTTGAGAGGCTTGTCAAGCAAAATCGATTCAAGAATTCACAAGGAATGGATGAGGCTGGGGTCAAGGCATCAAGAGCCACCACGCACAGACGTGTCAAGGAATTTGGCTAGCATTGTCGTATTCCTCTTGTTAACTCCTGAACCATAGACAACGTCAGAGGCATCTTACCTGGGCTAAGGAGAAGAAGAACTGGACTGTTGCCCAGTGGTCCAAAATCCTCTTTTCAGATGAGAGCAAGTTTTGTATTTCATTTGGAAACCAAGGTCCTAGAGTCTTGAGGAAGGGTGAAGAAGCTCATAGCCCAAGTTGCTTGAAGTCCAGTGTTAAGTTTTCACAGTCTGTGGTGATTTGGGGTGCAATGTCTTCTAGCTGGTGTTGGTCTACTGTGTTTTTTGAAAGCCAGAGTCACTGTACCCGTTTACCAAGGAATTTTAGAGCACTTCATGCTTCCTTCTGCTGACCAGATTTTAAAAGATGCTGATTTCATTTTCAAGCAGGATTTGGCACCTGCCCACTCTGCCAAAAGCACCAAAAGTTGGTTAAATGACAATGGTGTCGGTGTGCTTGACTGACCAGCAAACTCACTAGACCAAAAAATGCAGATGAGCTGAAGGCCACTGTCAAAGAAACCTTGGCTTCCATACCAGCTGAGCAATGCCACAGACTGATCACCTCCATGCCATGCCGAATTGAGGCAGTAATTAAAGCAAAAGCAGCCCCTACCAAGTATTGAGTACATGTACAATAAATTAATATACTTTCCAGAAGGCTAACAATTTACTACAAATGTTTTTTTTTTTTATTGGTCTTATGAAGTATTCTAATTTGTTGAGATAGTAAATTGGTGTTTTTTTTGTTAAAAATCATCACAATTAAAAGAACCAACTACTTAAACTACTTAAACTACTTTAGTCTGTGTGCATTGAAATTATTTAATACACAAGTTTAAATGAGAACATAAACAGCGTTTATTTAGAATAGAAATCTATTCTAACAATATAAGTTTTAACATCACTTTTTTCATCCATTTAACACATCCTTGCTGAATTATTAATTTCTTAAAAAAAGAAAGAAAGAAAAAAAATTACTGACCCCAGACCTTTTAATAGTAGTTCATATTGTAACACAAAATTTCTATTTTGAATAAACACTGTTGTTTTTAATTTTTTATTTATCAAACAATCCTAAAATAAATATATCATAGGATCCCAAAATCAGCATATTAGAAAGATTTCTGAAGAATAATGTGACACTAAGTCTGGGGTAATGATGCTGAAAATTCAGCTTTGCTTCACAGGAATAATTGATATTTTAAAGTATATTAAAATAGAAAACTCTTATTTGAATTTCACAAAATAACATCTTTTTTCTGTAATTTAGATTAAATAGATACAGCCTTGATGAGCATAAGAAACGTCTTTAAAAAACATAAAAAATCTTACTCAATGGCAGTGTATGTATGTATGCATATGGGGGTCAGCAAACAAGTATGCAGGGCATGTAAAAATCTCAACAACTGAACTAACTAAGTCAGCAGAACAAATCCTTGAACCCTGAGACATGATTATTTTAATGTTCCTGTAAGTTGATTTAGTGCCAATAAAATAAAAATGGTAGGAGTGGAATGTAAATAACGGACATTCACCTTTTCTGGAAGTTTGTACCCCTGTTTGAGAGTGTGTGTTTGTTTTTTGTTATTACAGTATTGAACAGAACCTGAAGGAACTGCAAGCCAAGCTTGGTGAGGCCAGCAGTGGGGAGAGAGTGCCTAGTCCAATAGAATGCCTCCAGCTGTTCAGCCAACACAACTTGAGCATCCTGAAACCAATGGCTACAGGACATCAAGAGCTTCTGGACTTCCTTCGAGCCTTGGTGACCAAAACCATACTTAACCCCAATACAATCTGTCCAACAGACATTATGATAAGGGAAAATATTGATTTCACATTCAGTTCTTGACATTATTAATTCTGTCTTTCATATACTGTATTTTAACAGCAAAACTCGCTGAAGGCAGAAGAGGCTTGTGAAGAGGCCGTTCTGCAGTTACTACTAAACATCTCTTCTCGCTGTGGTGTTGCTTTCCCTACTTCCTGCCCTGCATCTAGCGAAGAGCCCTCCTCAACCCCTAACTTGTCCATGCCATGTGATGACCTTGCTTTGGAAGTCCAGGAAGCATGGGATGATGTTCGTTTCTCATTGCGGAGCCACCTACTTGGCAAACTCCAGATGATGACTGAACCGAGCCAAACTCAGGGAGAACTAGTTCCTCAGAAGGTTCCTCAGAAGATCTTCTACATTCAGCAGCTGTTATTCCTCTACCCTGAACCGAAGGTCTTCAGCTGGTACAAGCACCTTCAGATCAAGGCCGTTCTCACTGTTCTCCGAAACTGCCTGAGCTGTATCCCGGGAGGCGAGAAGGGCTTTGACAGACTGACTCTGGGATTTCAAAATGCCTCGCCAGCACTTTGTTCAATGCTTCGAGAAGAAATTCACGTGCTTAATGGAGTTGCAGAACCACATAACATTCTGGCCTTCCTCAACCATGTCTACCTGAACACAGTAGCACAGGAACTAGGTGTGCTGATGGACAAAGAGATCGAGACAGCACTGAAAGACAACACCACGCACAGCATGAAAGGAGGCAAGATGTCCAGCAAAAAGTCTGCAGTAGGTCAGTGTCTTCATGCCCTTCTATTCATTTTGCACACAACTGGAATTAATAAAAATTGGTTTATAAGTTGAAGCTGCCAGTTCTGATTTGATTGGCTGACCGCTACAGTACAAAAAGTTGTTATTATTGACATTTACACAGTTTAATGTCTCAGTGTGCTTTGAAGTTAAAGAGTAGAACAAATAAACCATTGGAGAATCAGCTTTTTAACTTGAAGTAGCACCCTTGAACAGTTGAACACACTCGTTCTTTAATGAAAACCAAATTTTGTTCAGGAAGTTTTTCCAAACACTGATGCAGAAGTTTCCACAGATGTGTTGTACTTGTAGGTTTCTTTGCTTTCACCCTTCTGTCCAGTTCATCCCAAACCAACTCGATGGGGTTTAAGTCTGGAGACTGTGCTATCCATTCCATGATTTGAAGCCTTTACTTCTGAGGTAGTTCTAACATAGCCTGAAGGTATGTTGTGGGTCATTATCTAGCTGTAGGGTGAACCCCTGACCAACTCAGTGTATACTAGAGGGTATTGCATGACTTCAACATGCTGCAGTAGTCTTTTTGGTGCAGGGTGCCAGGGTGCCACTCACACTTGAACTGGAGATTTCAGTAGTCCACTGGCAGTAAACCTCTTTTTTTATTTAGAAGGTGGTGTTCTGTATGTGATTTCCTAAAGTACTGGATGTAGTCTGGAAGTTTTTTCGCCTTTTGAAAAAAGAGCTATTTGCTGCATGTGATAAAGTTTGCAAGGTTTGGGGCTTCAAATCTTTAAAAGATAATTATATTTTTGTTTAAGATACTCAATAGCAAACTAAAGATAACTCAACACATTGCACCAGTGACTACAAAAACTATCCAAACAGTTTTTGTTTCCATTTTTGTTTTTTCATAGAAATAACTGAACAGAGCTGTTGAATGAATGAAAATGGAGAAACTGTGCATCTTGAATTGACTGAATTATTTTACATACTGTTCTCAGCGCTATCAGAATAAAAGTCCTCTTCCAAGACTTATCAGCCCCACAAAAAAATCTTACTGGCTGATACTTATTATTTTTAAGCATTAGCATTCTCAGTATTGTCAGAGTTTGTCAGATTCTTGATAATTTACTCATGTCATCCAAGATGTCTTTCTTTCTTTAGTCAAAAAGAAATTAAAGGATAGTTAACTTCCAGAACAAAAATTTACAGATAATTTACTCACCCCCTTGACATCCAAGATGTTCATGTCTTTCTTTCTTCAGTCGAAAAGAACGTTTTTTGAGAAAAACTTTTAAGGATCTCTCTATATAGTGGACTTCAATAGTGCCCATGAGTTTGAACTTCCAAAATGGAGTTTTAATGCAGCTTCAAAGGGCTCTAAACGATCCCAGTTGAGGAATAAGTGTCATATCTAGTGAAACGATTGATCGTTTTCTAAAAAGAGTTACAGTTTATATAGTTTTTAACCTCAAATGCGGGTCTTGTCTAGCTCTGCTTGAATTCTGTCTTTCTGGTTCATGACAGGGTCAGAAAACTCCCATCTCATTTTCTTCTCCAACTTCAAAATCGTCCTACATCGCTGTTTATCTTTTTTGTAAAGTGATACTTTGTAAACACTGGTCAGTACTTCTGCAGCGATGTAGGTTGATCTTAAAGTTGAAGGAGAAAATGAGATAGGAGTTTTTTTTTTTACCTACCCTAACTGTCTTGAACCGGAATACACAGAGTTTAAGCAGAGCTAGACAAGACGAGAATTTAAGGTTTTGAAAAAAAAAGTATATAACTTGTCAATTTGTTTAGAAAATGACTGATCGGTTTGCTAGATAAGACCTTTCTTCCTTGGCTAGGATCATTTTGACACTTTTGAATCTGCATTTAAACTGCTTTTTGGAAGTTTAAATCCGTGGGCACCATAGAAGTCCACTATGTGGAGAAAAATCCTGAAATGTTTTCCTCAAAAAAATGTATCCTTTAAGGTTTTTGAGTAAAACGTTCCAGGATTTTTCTCCACATAGTGAACTACAGTGGGAGCCAGTGGGTTGAAGGTCGAATTTGCAGTTTCAATGCAGCTTTAAAAGCTCTACACAATCCCAACTGTGGAGTAAGGGTCTAATCTAGTGAAATGATCTGTCATTTTCTAAAGAAAATAAAAATAATAAAAATGTATATACATTTTAACCACAAACGCTCATCTTGCGTTAGCTCTGCGTCCAGCCCTTTGGAGCTGCACTGAAACTGAATTTGGACCATCAATCCATTGATCCCCATTATATGGATAAAAATCCAGGAATATTTTCTTAAAAAAAAAAGAAAGAAAGACATGAACAACTTGGATGACATAGGGGTGAATAAACTAGGACATTTTTATTCTGGAAGTGAACTAATCCTTTAAGTTGCTTGTTCTCTGCACTGTCAAAATAAAGTTCCTGGAGCTGTCAGAATAAAAGTCCTCTTAGCTAAACAGAAAAGCATATAGGCCGATACCAATAATAATAAAAAAAGCCTAAACTTCATGTGAACAAGCAAACTGTGGTTGTGTGCAGCTGTTTCTAGGGCCTTTTTTGTCTGGAATAATCTGCAGAGTGAATCTGACTTCATGCTGATTACCAAATGTCTAGCTACATGAAACTAGAGCTAAATAAATATTCCTTACCTCCAGGCATCTTGAGTTTTAAACACGCTCGTATTTTAAAGATTGTAACAATCACAGTTTTGTGCTATTCTACTGATATTATGGCAAGTATTGACAGATCCGTAATAGACTCGCTTATTCAGCTCCTTGTAGAAACGTCAGTGTCCATTTTTGAATGGACTCATTAGGGCTTCTCTTCCATTTAATTCACGTTTCCTGCCACAATTCACTAATTTTTACATGCAGCAGACGCTTTCCCTCATTTCCCGGCTGTAAAGAGAAGATGTGGGAGCAGCAGGGCTGAATAATTGGCCCTGTGTCCATGGGGCCGCTTAATTCAGGTCTATAGACCTACATAGGGCCCAACAGTCCTTCAAATATATTACCAGAAGCACTGCAAGTGTGTATTGTTGGAAAGTGACTAAGTGTCAGACACTTATATGACTATATACGTAATGTATTTACAACACTGTACCAGAAGCCCGTAGGCAACATTTAATGATTGAAATAGTTGTTTTTCTGTTAGGTACTTACTAATAGCAACACACAGTCACTTGCCTCTTTATGGCTGGTTTTCCAGCTAACAACCGACTCAGGAAATCTAAACATGATGTGAAATCAAACAGTGAGTGCTTTGACAGTTGTTGATGGTTGCAAGGTTTGTGTTTTAACAATGTAGCGGAATTTTATTAGTAAGCAAATGACGAATAAAGGTTTCACTTTCAATGGAAGGCATCAAAACAGCCTGCCGTTTCTTTTCTTTGTCTTGTTAGGTGTTATTTATTGTGCTTTATTCATACTCCATATTTTGCGGAAAGCCCGTCTGGGAGAAGTGGTGGTGGGGTTGGAGGGGGGTGAATCTTGACGCGCTGTCCCACGGGAGCGCCGCCGCTCCTGGCATCACACACTGTCAAAGCACTGAAGCATTTAACAGCTTTTCATGCGCAGATATGCCAGTTCCTTTAACCCCTCCATCTGAAAGGGATGAACAGACTTTGTTCCCCCCCTCCTTCACCAGATGTGGGAGTCTCAGCCCTTTGTACCCATCTTCTTCCATCCCTTGCTTTTCATTCCTCTCACTTTATGTCGTCTTTTTTTCCCCTTCCACTTTTTCTTAGAGGTAATGGGGTGAGGGCTGGGCTCAGGAGACTGCCATACAGGTCAGCTGATCTGGAACAATGAGGAGTTTAAACCCTTACTATCACACCTCAGTGGATTTGTAGCAGACAGGATAAAGAACTGAAAAGGTGGAAGTGAGAGACAGCTTGTATGTGCGTGTGTGAGAGAGAGAGTGAGAGAGAGAAAAAGAGCTGGCTGATGTTTGTATGTTCTTGCACATACAGTGTATGTGCACATTACATGCTGTATTTGAAACTCACAGACAGTGTATATTTCACATATATGTCATTTTCAGTTCAGCCTGAAGAAAAGTATGGATTTCTGAGATGTGCTGCATTCTCAAAGGGAAATCTTTTTTTAATGTACAGTAAAGCTTACAGAAAATCAATATTATTTTACTCGCTTTTCGGTAGGGCAGTGTTTTCAGTTTGTATAACATAAAGAAGGGTCCAAAACTCTGAGACCATGATGAAAATCTGGGATTCGTTTTAACCTGGCATAAACATGACAACTTCATAAGTAATAATTTCTAGGTCACAACTAAAATAAATAAGTTTGTGGCATGTGTACACACAGTTAGATGTCCTTCCAGTGAAGCTCTAGATGCTCTTTGAATCATCTTAAGTCATGCTGGGGAACATGTTCTTTAAGTTTTATGGAGTTAATGCAGCTCAAGGGCTGTTGTTGTTAAAGCAAAAGGGGACAAACCAGATACTCAAGTGTGTAATTTTTTCACTTCAACATTTCGCTGAAAGTGTTTTGCTGATCAATTCATTTTCACTATTTTAGTATTAGACGTTTACAGCCCACTGTATGTACAGTTGAAGTCAAAAGTTTACATACGGAATCTGCAAAATGTTAATTATTATAAGAGGGATTATACAAAATGCACGTTATTGTTTATTTAGTATTGACCTGAGTAAGATATCTCACATAAAAGATGTTTACATATAGTCCACAAGAAAAAATTATAATTGAATTTATAAAAATGACCCTGTTCAAAAGTTTACATACACTTGATTCTTAATACTGTGTTGTTACCTGAATGATCCACAGTTTTTTGTCTTTTTTTTTTAAAGTGATAGTTGTTCATGTGTCCCTTGTTTGTTCTGAACAGTTAAACTGCCTGCTGTTCTTCAAAAAAATAAAAAATAAACAAATAAAAATCCACAAACAAATTCTTTGGTTTTCAGCATTTTTGTGCATTTGAACCCTTTCCAACAATGACTGTATGATTTTGAGATGTATGAGACTGTATGATTTTGATCTTTTCACACTGAGGACAACTGAGGGACTCATATGCAACTATTACAGTAGGTTCAAGCGCTCACTGATGCTGATGCATTCAAACTTTTTGAATATGAAGCTCATGGTAAATTTAACTTATTTTTTCTTCTGAGATACATGTATGTAACCTATCTTCTGTAGCTTCTGAAGGGCAGATATAAACGGAAAAAAATGATATTTAGACTAAATAAGAAAAATGTACACATCTTCATTTTGTGAAAACTTTTGAACAGAACAGATTGTTCTTTGTATGTAAACTTTTGACTTCAACTGTATATAACATGATGTCAGAGAAGATCCTGCATGTTTTAATGTGTGGCACAGCTTTCAGAAAGTCTACAGAAAATGCAGATGTTATTAAGCTTTTTTTTGTAATACTGTAGTCAGTATCATGTTATTATAGTCTATGTATTTAATGTATATGTTTATATATTTTATTTTGTTAAATGCAATTTAAAGGAATGTTCTGAGATCAATACAACCTAAAATGACTTACAAGTAGTTATTTGCAGTTATCTTACCTTAGAAAACTCTCATACTGCAGTATCTGCCAGGAGTGTTAATGTTTTATTAAATCACACTGCCTAAATTGTTTCTTTCTCTGAGTTTACACAGTATGGCGTAAAAGTGCACACACCCTATTCAGCAGATGAATAAATAAAGACTGCACATATACTACCATTCAAAATAAATGTATAAATACTGTTTTAAAATATATTAAAGTAGACCCTAAACTTTTGAACAGTACTCTAAAGCAGTTTTTAAAACTGAAGGCCAATCCAAATTATTTTCTGGTGTTGTTTGTGATTGTCGCGTATAATCTTAACTTTTTTAACATGGAATATTCTGTTGAAGGGTGATTCAGAGACTTTTATTTAGTCTTCACTGTGGACATAATGTTTTGTTTATTCTGTGTAAATCAGTATCATAATGTGATTTATTGAAGCTGTTTACCTGTGGGTTCATTGTGTATTTTAAATAATTGCTCAAATATGTCAAGCCGTTCTGTTGTACCTGCCATTGATTTTGTTTTAGTAAATTTGACTAACCCACATAACCTATGGCTGTGGAACAATGGTTGCGTGTATTGCTGCCAAAAATAGACTCACAGTTACTCCTCCCCATAACAAATTAATAAAGATATCAAAACCTGTCATTTTTTTTTTTTACCCCAAGAAGGGCCGCCCATCTCATACTGCATCCCAGCTGGACTGTGCCTCTGGCATTGAAGGAGATGGTTTAGTGTGTGTCAGTGGGGGCAGCTTATAATGCCGCCTGTCTCAGTGAGCAGCGGGCTGCAACAGACAACCCGCTGCACGTCACAGCAACCAGACTCCCTCAGGCCGTCAGGGGGCTCCACATGTGGTCGGTTCAGGCCCCGGGGCCCCGCCAACCACAACACCACCCAGAGTGCGCGTCCTGTTATATGAGATGGACCGATCTCTGCATTTTCATTTTTTAGCTAGCTATGTGCTTTCACTTTCTCCCTCTTGCAGTTCCTTCCCACATCAGGCGAAATGTAAACCAGTACATATAAAAACAGCTCTAATCCCCAGAGCATCCGCATCTATACGGATGTCTGTCTGTGACACTTGGCAGAGTCGTTGTCGTGCTGTCACTCACAGGCGGCGGAGAGCACCATCTTAGACGTGGCTGGTGGATAAATGAGGCTTTTTTCTGAATGGCTAATGTTCTGGGTCAGGCCGCACGTCAGGAACAGGAACGCCGCCGAATGTCCGTTGTGTCCTTTTTAAGCTCTGGCCTCTCTCTCTTTTCTCACTTTTCTGCCAGAGAGGCCAATCAACACCGATACGGGAGAGAGAGGAAATGAAATCAGTGGCTAAATTGTTGCGTGATTGCCCATTCCCTAAAGAGGCCGGGCATCATTTGGAGAAAAGCATTTAATAATTGCTTTTAGGGCCATGTCAGACACATGCAATTCCCTGCACTAATGGCCCAGCTAGGCAGAACACGGCCCCATGGGTCAGAGCAGGACAAGCCAGCCAGCAAGAGCTGGAACCGAACGTCTCTGTTTGTGTGTGTGTGTGTGTGTGTGTGTGTGTGTGTGTGTGTGAGACGTGGGGAAAGAGAATGAAAGAAGGAATGAGGGAGCAGGCATGGAGGAGATGAAGTGGCAGCGAGTGTAACCCAAAGGGGAAATGCACTTCAGTGTGAGTTTAATACTCCAGGCCGGGGATTTGGCAACCTGCCACACAGCAATTGTTTACCTTTTTGCTCACTGGCTGCATCTGTTCTGTTTTGTAAACGGCACTAAACTATCTGCCCGTAAACACTGGAATCAATAACAACTGTTTGGGGATTTCCCAGCCTCCCCTACGATTCTTTCTTCTTCTTCTTCTCTCTCCCTCGCTCTCTCTCTCGTTTTCTTTGTGCCATTTTTCACTGCCTCCCCCTTCTAGTCAAAGCAAGTGTGATGTGAATAGTTTACAAAAGGCTTTTTTATGCTGAAGAACACATTTGAGGAAAAACGATATGGCTTTGCAAGTCATTTCATTTATTATCAGTCATTATTCCTCACAACCATGCTTGATGTGCTGTACCTTTCATGTAATGCACTCTTAAAAATTATTTATTGCCATCTATGAGTTCACCCAAAAATTCTGTCATTAATTACTCACCCTCATGTCTTTTCAAACTTGTAAGACCTTCATTCATCTTCAGAACACAAATTAAGATATTTTGGATGAAATCCGAGAGCTTTCTGACCTGTGTAGACAGCAATGCAACTGACACGTTCAAGGCCCATAAAAGTAGTATAGACATCGATAATATAGTCTATGTGACATAGAGGTTCAACCGCAATTGTATGATAATATTTTTTGTGTGCAAATAAAACAAAATCATTCTGTGTCTTTGACGCGGTTGAACCACTGATGTCACATTGACTATTTTGTCGAAAGACTAAGGTCTTAAGGGTTTGGAACGACATGAGGGTGAGTAATAAAAAACTGAATTTTCATTTTTAGGTTAACTATGCCTTTAACCACTATTGAATCTTTCCATTGCACAAAAGGTTTGATGTACTGGATGAAGGTTCTTTATATTGATGTTCGTCTCGCTAAGAAAAAAAGGTTATTTTAGGAAATGCCCACAGAAAGGATTATTCAAATGCTTCAGCAAACCTTCAGGCCTCAATATGACTCAAACTTACACAAAAATCGATAATTTTGACCCATACAATGTATGCAATTGCTACAAATATACCCATTCTACTTAAGACTTTTTTTGTGGTCCAGGGTCATATGTGTGATCAAGACTCATTTCTAAGCTTCAGACTGTAAGTAAAGTTATTTGTCTTTTATTTATTTATTTATTTATTTATTTAGGGCCCTATCATAAACTAGGCACAATGTGACACCAGGTGTGACGCAAGTGTTTTTTGCTAGTTTCAGCCTGACGCAGTTATCATTTTCACATTCAGCGCCACGTTGTTTGAATAGCAAATGCATTCGTGCCCATCTGTTTGCCCATTAACGTTCTGGTCTAAAAAAATGAGGCAACTGAAAACAATTGCACCATTGACCAAGTAAAACCTGGTTTGAAGTCAATGGCACAGTATTTTATTTATTTATTTAAAGGGTGCATTAGTAATATGTGTCTATAGATGGGTGCACAACGCACATACACTCTGCTTATTACACACAGCATACAAACATGTTAAATATGAAAATAAAAATGAAAGGTTTACAATGTAAAATATTATAATTGTGTATGGAAAAGTGTTTCATTTGTGCTCTTGCACATTCTACCTTGGCACAAATGCAACTGGCTTTTAATGGGAATGGAAAATGAGACTCTGATTGGTTTATTGCATTTAGATAATTTAAATAGGGCCCATAATCTTTATCCAGTAATTCTCTGACAACTGAAAGTCTTGGAGCCTTTGAATATTGTTGTAGACAACATTTGGTCTTGGAGTCTAAGACCACTGAACCACTGTCCTACAGGCCTGGACTTAGAGAAACAGTTCACACAAAATTAATTTAGTTACCTTTGGGTTGTTAAAAACCTGTGGGCCTTTTTTTTTTTTTCCTGTGGAACAAAAAAATGGACCATGGAAGTCAGTGGTCATCAAGCCTCTTTATTTACCAACATTCTTCATAGTATCTTCTTATCTTCTTTTGTGTTCTACAGAAAGAACGTCACGTAGGTTTGGAACAACATGAGGGTGAACTGTATCTGTACCTTTGAAGAAGCAGTGCCGTTAAAATGTCTTTATATCATGTCTCTGTTTGTCTGAGCACCCCTGCTCAGCCAGACATAGCAAGACTGGCTTACCCAGTGGCATGAATTTGCAGCCAGGACTTTGTGACTTAAGGATTTCATTTATTATTGTTTTAAATCCTAATTAAGTGCAGAACTGTGATCGCTCAAGGATCATCCTTTTTAAAGTTAAAACCTGCAGTCTTTTGTCTTCTCCCTGTGCTACATTTTTAGTATTGTGTTACTGTTGCCCACAGTGCACTTGGAGCTCTATGTAAGCTTCCTCAGGTCATCCTTCACAAAAGTATATTCAGCACTCGTACATTCTTGAAAAGTATGTGCCCAGGTAAAGCTTTTACTTCCCCCAGTTGCTCAATCTCTCTTGCATTATAATTGTATTTAGTTTTAATCTGTGAATTCCCTTTTGCGTTAATAGATATTTCTCAAACACTTGAGCAATGTTCTGTTAAACACTTCTGCCTCCTCTATCTATCTACTGTGCTCCCAGGCCTTTGCTCTTTTACTGCATCTGATATGAGTGCAATGCCCTTTTAACGACCCCGTCGAGGCCCTGACTCTCAGCTCTTTTCACAGTAAACGACACGTATCACTGCTCTCAACACCTTCAACACCTCCACCCCATCAGCGTGTTGTAATAACCCCCATTATGGCTTCAGTGGCTGGGCCATCCTCCCGCACAAGACTCCTAATGGTTAGCTATGAGAGAGGCCCTAATAAGCCGTTAATGGCTGGGTAATAAATAGCCCGACAATGGCTGGGTGGAAGGAAAAGACAAGATAGAATGACAGCCGAGCATTAAACATAAAGGTGAGATGCCCGCTCTAAGTGTGAGTTAGTGCTGGGGGTGTAGAGGACGGGTGAGGTTCAAGGACACTTCTGAGAAGGATGGAGATGGATGGCAGGTTTGGTTGATGTTAGGCAGTTGAGGTTTTGGAACATTTTGCAATGTATGTAGAAGACTGTGTCATGAACTGTCATGAAATGGAAAATTTCATTTTATTGTCACAGTGATATAAGGATTCCGTTATAGGAAGAAAGTAGTGTATTACTGCAATTATAAGATGTTAACTTTCAGAGCTGTTCATGTTGTTTATCCGCAGATTTATTTAGACTATTCTCTATTAAAAATTAAGTTCACTTCAGAATAGGGATGCGCGATATATATGGATCGATATTATGCGCATCTCATCAGTAAAGCCGGTTCTTTGATTAGCGGTAAATCTCCATCACCTGTTTTCAAATGGAGCGCCAGTTTATTCACAGAGCCGTATATCACTAACAAGCTACGCGATATGCGGGTTCAGTTTCGCGGGTGATTCATTGGGGTAGCTTTTCAGTGATCTTCGGCTCTGTGAATAAACTGGCGCTCCATTTGAAAACAGGTGATGGAGATTTACCGCTAATCAAAGAACCGGCTTTACTGATGAGATGCGTATGAATTTATCGATCGATATATATCGCCCATCCCTACTTCAGAATTAAAATTTTTTGTTAATTTACTCACCCCCCCATGTCATCCAAGATGTTCATGTCTTTCTTTCTTCAGTTGAAAAGAAATTACATTACATTTTTCTCCATATAGTGGACTTCAATGGGGATCCATAGGTTTAAGGTCCAAACTGCAGTTTCAGTGCATCTTCAAAGGGCTCTACACAATCTCACCCACGGAATAAGGGTATTGTCTAACGAAAAAAAAATTAAATTTAAAATTATATACTTTTTAACAACAAATGCTTGTCTTTCACTAACTCTGTGATGCACATCTTTGACTAAAAAAAGGATAAAAATGTATTTTTATTGTTATTATTATTGTTATTTTTAGAAATTGCTTGGGTGGGATTGTGTTGAGCACTCTGAAACTGCAACTTGGACCTTCAACCAATTGATCCCCACTGAAGTCCACTATATGGAGAAAAATCCTGAAATGTTTTCCTCAAAAATATTAATATCTTTACGAAAGAAAGATATGAACATCTTGGATGACATGAGTAAATTATTAGGAAATTTTCATTCTGGAGTGAACTAATCCTTAATACAAAAGTGTGAAATACTACTATTATTCATATAAAATAGTATGTATTGAATAATAATATTAAATAAAGAATAACAGCAACCATCATAAAAGTTACTAGGCAATTCAGTCAAAAGTACAAAGGCAGCACTCTGATACACAGCATTGAAGTTACATAAAATATAACATGATGAGATTTTGCCCTCAGCCAAAACTATTTGTTCTGCAACAAATAACAGATTAATGAGACCAAAGACTCCCCTTTAGATTTACGCAAAATTAATGATATCTCATGTTTAACCACTATAGAGACATCAGCGTTAAATTCCAGAATATCTGGCCGAGGTGAGGCTGCTCTTGGTGGGTTCATGCACACCCAACGGCCGCTGACACCCTTGAGCTCACATCTCCTTAAACATCAAAGCAGATTTTCAAAATAGACGTTATCTTTATTAACAGATTGCATATTTGAAGTCCAAGCAAGTACATTCTTGCCTAAGAATTTCTTAAAACTACATTCCATGACACAAAAACAGAATTATTTCTAAAATTATAGTGGATTTGGGCATTCACCATGACACTCGCTGTGAGAAAAATCACAAACGGTGAAACAGTTGAAGATCTGTTATCACTTGAGTATCACACTCTTATTAGCCAATCAGATTCTAGGATCAGATTTTTGTTTTAAAGTGACTGTGACTGTGAGCTGTGCTTCATAAATCGCTACTGTATTGACAGTAGGCACCAGTTCGCCTAGTTCACAACTTTTTGCACTTTTTGCCTCTGGTTGGCTTTGCAGAGCACATCAGGCACAAAATCAGTTTCTTCATAAGCCATTTCTATCTATAACTGTTAGTACAACCACTAGTCTTTTTAACAGTGCAGTGTGCATTATGTAAATCTACTTTTACTTTTCTCAATTTGTACACACCTGTACATACGTTTTCTGTTTACACTATCTGAATGTTTTTCATGTAATATATGTTCCTGTATATATATACTGTATACATAATACAAACAAGTGCTCAGAGCTCCTAAAAATCTTAGGCCATTGAAACACTTTTTATGGTAATTCTGTCATGACGTGAATGCACTTACACTTCATTGAGATGTTTATTGTTAATCCTACAGTAAATAGTTACAGATACTACTATCGCATATATTACGTTCCGAGTGCACATATGTTATTTGTGCTGCACGTGGCGTTTAATGCACAGGTCTTATACATAATGCAGTATGTTTGGAGGGATTTTACTGACAGGCTGATGTGCTTGTATGAGCGGGAGTGGATCTCAGTGGAGTGGATCTCCATGCATTCATGTAGTCGTTTTCCCAGTTCTGCCTCACAGTCTCCCTCTGGACCCTATTAATGAAGAGCCAAGATGCTGGTATGACATGCTCACCTGTAGAAAAAATATGTGTGCACACCTACACATGTATACATCACAAATGCATGAATTTATTCCAGGTGCTCACTAACCCACCTCATGGGGTCAGTCTCTGCATCGCTATAATCCAATGACTAGCGAAATTATAAAATGGTACAAAACAAATGTATGTATGATCACCGTATGTGCCTGATGAAGTTGAGAGAAATGGAAGAATAAGATTGTCATATTGTCAGCTTGATGATAACAAAGTGACAATATGGTGTTAGAATCCAGAGGCGATATTGTTGCAATTATTGGGGCTCCTTTCTTTTATTTCTTCCCTCCCTCCATCGCCTTCCCACTCAATCTTCCTGGAGCTTTCATAGCCGGGGCTAATGCCTTCCTGATCCACTCCCCAATGCCTTTTCTGTCAGAGGAAGTCATTTAAGAGCACACACAAAAGTATTTGTCGAAGTGTCTGAAAATACCGCAGCCCTCTTCTCCGCGGCCCATTCTTCAGGCCTAATGCGGAACATCCCCTGGGTGATGGCTTTGGCAGCTGCAGAAATGGGAGAGCCACGCTGGAGATGAGGGTCATCGGCGGGTTACAGGAGAAAGTTTGTGCCCAGCAATGTTTGACTGTAGATTTCAGAGGAAACTTTACGGCCTCTGTGGGATTGGTGGAGATTGCGAGGCCACGGTTCACAGCCCCCTGGTGTCAAATGCACATTCGCAACGTCTTTTGCTTTTTATTATTTTATTTATTTGAGAAACGTGCCATCTTGGATTCCAGCGTTGCATGTTTCTTGTCCTCAGAGTAACCTTCAATATCTTTTACGAATCTTCCAGTCTTCATGAAAAAGTTCATTTTATGTTAGAAATTTTGATGTAAAGTGTTTAAAACAGTTCTACTTAGTATTGTTTGTGACATTTTAAATGTTTTAACAGTCACTTTTGTCACAATTACTGCACCGTTGCTGAAAAAAGTATTCATATTTTGAAATAAAGACATTCTAAATGTTTCTACTGGAGCTTTTGAATCATTTAATAAAACCTTGCTTTGTAAAATAATTAACTTCCTTAATAAATAAAAAGCTTTAAATACAAGTTTTTGGAGAATAAAATTTCATTGTCATTTAGTGTAACACAATATTTATGTAAAAATTCTAACAACATGCATTCTGACTTATATTAAAATATATAAAAGAATAAGAATTAGTATTTGGGGTGAAAGTAATTCGTCTTTTAATATGTCATAAATAGATTTTTCTTGTAAATATGCCTGACAGGATTGTTACACTGAATGACATTTTATTGGGTGTCTTTAAATTAGGGAAAAACTTACGATATTTATTTTTTGCTCAGAAAAGCAATCATGCAATTAAGTTAAACAGAAAACTTTATTTATCTTTTTGAAAAACAACAATTTAAACCAGTATTACACTTATTGTTTTATGCTTAAACCCTCGTCTTTGACCCATATATAATTGCATTATGCTAGATTATTTTCCAGTGACAGATCCTTTTGAATGACTTTGAAATGTATGAAATGGACCAAAGTGCTGGTGTTGAGAATTTATTGAAGGCTGTTTTGTAGCTTAACTTTTCTGGACTCATGTTGATGTGCTTACATTTCAACCGCCCAAGTCCCTACCCCAAAGAAGCTGTCTGTGTTTAGAGTTCTGCACATCTTTAAAAACAGATTTGCATTTGACTCATACAAATCAAATATGTACACAAACACTGTTTTGTGCTGGTTAAGCTGGTGGACTAGCATAGCCATACAAAATGTAGCCGCTGATGCTTTCCAAAATGTATAGATATTCTTTAACCATTTGACTTATATTTAATCACTTAGCAAGTGCTTTTAAAGTAAGTTTCTAATGAGGACCATCACAAGTAATCTATTCAACAAGAAACAAGTATTTTGCAAGAGGTAAGCACAAATGAAGAAAATATTTGTAGCTAATTTATAAGAAGTGCCTTTGTTTATGGCTGTGGTTTATTTAAGTGCTCGCAGAAGAGTTGTGTCTTCAACTGTTTCTTGAAGTTTGTGATGGTCTCAGCAGAACGGGTGGTTGAAAGCTCCACCGCAGAACCGCAACAAGAAATATGCTGGTCTTTCCAGCAAAGATGTCTATCAACAGTTTTCCATGACTGACTCTTAGTTGTGTCTGTCTACAGCTCCTCAGGATCCTCCCCAGAAAGGGCGAAGCTTCAGCCTTACCTCCCATCAGCTCAGGTGCCTGACCCAGCTGACCAAAACCTTACTGGAGCTGGAACTAACTGTGGAGGACTTGGCAACCAATCTGGGTTTCCTTAACTGTGCTGGAGAACCAGTATGCAGTGGCAAAGGTATACTTTTTAACAACCATAACTAAAATTTTCACACACACATGCATAGTCAAATCTATGAAAGCCTGTTTCCGCCACTGAATAAGAAATAGAAAAAGGTTATTGCAACTTTTTAACTCACAATTCTGACTTTTTTTTCTCAGAATTGTGTGATTAAAAACTTGCAGTTGTGGATTATAAAGTCAGAATTGCGAGATATAAACTCACAACTTTTTCGTAGAATTGTGAGATAAAAACTTGCAGTTTTGACTTTTTTTCTTACAAATGCGAGTTTGCATCTCAATTCTGACTTTTTTTCTTAGAATCGTGAGATAAAAACTTGCAATTCTGACTTTGTTTCTTACAAATGCAGGTTTGCATCTCACAATTCAGACTTTTTTTCTTAGAATTGTGAGATAAAAACTCACAATTCTGACTTTTTTCATAGAATTGTGAGATAAAAACTTACAATTTGGACTTTTTTTCTTACAAATGCAAGTTTGCATCTCACAATTCTGACTTTTTTCGTGGAATTGTGAGATAAAAACTCGCAAATTCTGATTTGTTTTCTCACAAATGCGAGTTTGCATCTCACAATTCTGACTTTTTTTCTTAGAAATGTGATATAAAAACTCACAATTTAAACTTTTTTTCTTAGAATTGTGAGATAACTCATAATTCTGACTTTTTTTTCTCAGAATTGTGAGATAAAAACTTGCAGTTCTCACTTTTTTCTTACAAATGTGTTTTCCATCTCACAATTCTGACTTTTTTCGTATAATTGTGAGATTTTTTCTTACTAATGCGAGTTTGCATCTCACAATTTTGACTTTTTTTCTTAGAATTGTGAGATATAAACTCGCAATTGTGAGTTATAAAGTACAGTTTTGAGAGGGAAAAAAAGGACTGATATGTTCTCCGAATTGCGAGTTTATATATGGCGCTTTTCTGACATCATTTCTGAGAGTTATGAGTTTATATCTTACAATTCTGACTTTGTAGCTCACAATTGCGATTTAATGACTCACAATTCTGAAAAAAAGTCTGAATTGTGAGATAAAAGGTCGCAATTATATATAAATATAACATTATATATATATATATATATATATATATATATATAAAAATAATTTTTTATTTTATATTCAGTGGCGGAAACAAGCTTCCATACAAATCTGTCTGATACAGATCAGTAAGACATTTTAATCCTTTAACTGTCACTCCCATTTTTTAATATAGACGTGAAAATGCACTATTCAAACTTAATTTTTTATAATTCATGAACAAAAGCATTTTGTAATATGATTTTGATGTACATTTTCCATGGTAATGCAATGTTTGATTTTAAAATGGTTTTCAAAGGATGCATTTTGAGATTTTAAGTTTTCAGTTGATATATAATTTATTTCTAAATCATGATAAGGAAAAAGCCAACAAAGAAAGCCTTTTTGAGACAAAGGTCAAAACACCTGTTATGATGTAGATTTTTGAGGTGCACTCTTGTCATAAATTAATCTATTACTTTTCCTGCATAATATATAACACAAAACAGTGGTAAAATAACTTAGGAGTCTTAGACCTTTCCAGCAAAATATAGCTTGTCATGATTAGATTAGGATTTTTGGTAATATGGTGAAGTAAACTTAGGCATCCCACTTGAGGGGATGGGTGACAGTTAAAGGGTTAAAGAAATGATCTTGTAATTAATATAATCACCCTCACGTCAATCCAAACCTGAATGACTTTCTTTCGAAGCAAAGTGTAGTCCAGTGTTGATTTGTTACTACCGTTCAAATGTTTGGTTTTAGTAAAATTTAATTTATTTACTCTTTTATTTAATACTGTTATACAGCAAATGAGAGTAAATACATAAAACAAATGCAATTCTATCAAACTTGCTATTGCTTGCTATTGCTATATGCATGAAGGTGAGCAAATGATGACAGAATGTATTTGTTGGTAATTTGCCCCTTTAAAAACTATAGTTGTTAATCTCATAATCAACAAAACAACCATAGTACGCAAATGTCCCCCTGAAGCAACTGTGAAAACATATACAGATCCAGATAAGTGGTTTATGTTGCTCTCAGACTGAATGTGATATATGCCAGTCAACAAGATATATGGTTGTTGTTTTTTTTCCCGATGAATATCAGCATAGTGTAAATAAATGGCAGCCGATCAAGATTTCTGACAACAGTCTGCTCCAAATCTGACATGTGAAATGATTTGTCACCGTGGGAGCGGAAAACCTCGAGCTATATTGTGCTCGACGGAGCCTTTAAATACGACAAGCCTCCAATTCCTGCGTATAATAGCGACATCTCTACAGGCAGCTTATGAGACCAGACTGGTGGCCTGTAGCGCTACCTTGTATACATATGCTTTTTTAATGAGAGTTTTCTCGCCTTTCTTTACAGCTCTTTTACCGTTCTATGTGTGTGTGCGTGTGTGTGTTTTTCTTTTTTGCATATAGAAACATGCTTCTGCACACACAAATTGAGGAGGCAGGAAATTTCTTTTCATTTATTTTTTTTTCTGCTATGAAAGTGACTGGTGCGTATAGTAATTTCTGTAAAGGTTACATTAAAAAACAGGACAAGCAGAAAAGGCCTGGATTTACTGAGAAGTAAACAGCCTTTAAAGGGCAGTTATCCAAATCATTAATTCAGCCAATCAAACGACTTAATTACCAGAAATTCATCAGATGGGCTTAAAGGTCAAAAAGTGACATGCCGGCTGCTTCTCTCCTCCTTCGCCTGGCTCGACTCTCTCTCTTCTTCAACTAAATTGCCTCGCCCGGGGTCTCACTTCCGAAGCGTCTGATTAGAAAAATGCGGCCTTGATGCATGCACTTTTAATTTGCCCACAACAAGCACACACACAGACACACACACACACACACACTTATCCTCCCTCTAACCCTTCCATGGATTAGCCCAGATATGGTCATAGCTATCAGGGGTTCAAATCAACTCCAAAGCCTCTGAATTTAACAAAGCTTACTGTTGCAATTACTGCGTCCGCTTTTTAGTTTTTCCCCCGTTTCATTGGGCGAATCACGTTGTTGTTTGTAGGTCGTCTCAGCGTGGAGAAGTTTAATATGTTGGCCTGGCCTGACCCTGGCACCCCACATATTGACTTATTTTCCAAAGGCACCATGTAGAGCCTGAATGCATATGCTAATATGCTAACGGAACATATGAGATATTCCTGCGTGAAATGTTTTTAATGAGCTGGAAATGAGAGGATTTGGAGCACATTTCCTTTGCTAAAGCTGTAGTGACAGTTTACTGTAGATGCATTGTGTGTGTGTTTGCTTTTTCCATGCAGAGGTCCTGAAGAAGGGCAGGGATGATACGGAGGTGACGACAGCAGAAGACAAAGCCGCTACTGATCTTGTGCTGCAAAGCACTGAGGTGATACACATCCCTTAAGTGGTGAAAGTACTGTAAAACATTTTTCATTTTCAATGTAGACATTATTAAGTGTTTTTTCAACATCTTTATTGCTCTAACTTAAGGTTAAAACTACAGTTGAAGTCAAAAGTTTACATACACCTTGCAGAATCTGCAAAATGTTAATTATTTTACCAAAATAAGAGAGATCATATAAAATGCATGTTATTTTTTATTTACTACTGAGCTGAATAAGATATTTCACATAAAAGATGTTTACATATAGTCCACAAGAGAAAATAATAGTTGAATTTATAAAAATTACCCTGTTCAAAAGTTTACATACACTTGATTCTTAATACTGTGTTGTTACCTGAATGATCCACAGCTGTGTTTTTTGTTTAGTGATATTTGTTTATGAGTCCCATATATGTTCTGAACAGTTAAACTGCCCGCTGTTCTTCAGAAAAATCCTTCAAGTCCTGTAAATTCTTTGGTTTTTCAGCATTTTTGTGTATTTGAACCCTTTCCAACAATGACTGTATGATTTTGCGATCCATCTTTTCACACCTAGGACAGCGGAGGGACTCATATGCAAATATTACAGAAGGTTCAAACCTTCTGCCTTCATGCATTTTTTTATGATCTCTCTTATTTTGGTAAAATAATAAACATTTTGCAGATTCTGCAAGGTGTATGTAAACTTTTGATTTCAACTGTATAGTTATAGTTACCTAAAAATGAAAATTCTAAAATGAATTGCTCATCCTCCTGTTGTTACAAACTAGTAAGACCTTTGTTCATCTTCGGAACACAAGATAAGATATTTTTGCTGAGAGCTTTCTCACCCTGCATAGACAGGGACCTTATAATATTTAAGTGCATGTTTTATTTTGAAACCATTAAAATGTGTTCCAATATGACCAGCAGCTGTACTTTATGCTTGTGTGTGTTTAGGTGGTGTGCCTTGAGTTCGGTTGGAGGGCTGCATTTAGAGACCTTGTTCCTCAGATGGCCCACTGTGTGAAGGTGGTGCTGGATGATGTTTGCAATAAGAATCTGCAGCAGGAGGAAGCCGCACATGCATCGGATTCTGCCCACATCTTGATTGCCCCTGTTACGCAGAGTCACAGTCCAGAAAGAGACTCTCCCAAGATGGTGGCCAAGGTAACATCAGAGGTTTACATATTAAATGAACATTCGTTTATCCCAGTCAATATCATTCTTTTTTATTTTTTAGTTATTTATAAATGCATTGTGTCTCATGTTTCTGCCTATGTACTGTAGACTGTTAAGTAAGTCTCCTATGATTTAGGATGTTTTTTTAAGGAAAGAACAGAGTTCAAGTCAATGGAAACCTGTTTCCACCACTGAATAAAAAAAATAAAAAAGGTAATTGTGAGTTATAAGGTCAGAATTGTAAAATAACTTGCAATTCAGACTTTCTTTCTCTCAAATGCGGGTTAGTATCTCTCAATTGTGACTCTGATTTTTTTTTATTCAGTGGTGTAAACAGGCTTCCACCGCATGCAGCTCACTAGGTTCTGGAACAGAGCTATAGAGGAAGGTATTTGTGATGCGTTTGCGGACATTTCCTTCTCTTTTGAAATACTCCACTGGTTCACAGTGACATGACATGTCTGCTAGTCCTGAGCAGGCACCGTGGCTCCAGGAGCCTCTCTGGTCCTGTGGGTTTGCTCTACGGCCCAGTGTTTTGCCTCATTTTATCCCTCATCACGGAGGTTCCCGTCTGAGACAAGCTCCAGTCGCTGCAGCTCAAGCAGATTGATGAGCCATCACAGCCCCAAAGGACAGCCTCTGAGCTGGGATAGGATGCAGGTGTTTTGGTCCCTGCATGCCCCCTGCGCCAGCCCTTTTTTCCTGTTAAAAACATCGATTTCCACAATAGACAGAAGTTTTTAAGTTGCATGTCTGAATGAAACTTAAACAAAGTTTATAGTGTACACACATTCATTTAGATTTTATATTGTACACTACAACTGAAAAGTTCAAGAGGAAATCAAAAGATTTATATTTTAAATAAATGCTGTTCTATTCATTAAAGAATGCTGGAACAAAATGTATCACAGTTTTCAGAAAAATATTAAAGGGAAGTTCACCCAGAAATGAAAATTCTGTCGTCACACCCGTAAGATCTTTGTTCATCTTTAGAAAACAAATTAAGATATTTTTGACGAAATCCAAGTGCTTTCTGACCCTGCATGGACAGCAACGCAACTACCATGTTCAAGGCCCAGAAAGATAGTAAGGAAATCGATAAAATAGTACATGTGATAACAGTGGTTCAACCTTAATTTTATGAAGGTACAAGAATATTTTTGTGTGCAAAGGAAGCAAAAATAATGACTTTATTCAACAATTTCTACTTTTCTGTGTCAATCTTTAACATGAGTAATTAATGACAGAATTTTCATTTTTGAGTAAACTACCCTTTATGCAACACAGCTGTTTTTAATGTTGATGATAATAATAATAAGTATTTCTTAACCACCAAATGGTTAAACTGCTGAAAATCCTTCACGTCCCACTGATGCTCCAGAAGGAAAAACGTATTAAGAGCCGGGGGTGAAAACTTTTGAACAGAATGGAGATGTGTACATTTTTCTTATTTAGCCTGAATGTCATATTGTTTCATTTAGTACTGCCCTTCAGAGGCTACAGAAGCTACTTGCATGTTTCCCAGAAGACAAAATAAGTTAAATTTACCCTGATCTTCAAATTTAAAAAGTTTTCACCCCCCGGCTCTTAATGCGTGGATTTTCCTTCTGAAGCATCAGTGAGTGTTTGAACCTTCTGTAATAGTTGCATAAGAATCCCTGAGTTGTCCTCAGTTTAAAAAGATGAATCTCAAAATCATACAGTCATTGTTGGAAAGGTGTTCAAATACACAAAAATGCTGGAAAACCAAAGAATTTGTGGGACCTAAAGGATTTTTCTGAAGACAAAAAAAACAGCTGTGGATCATTCAGGTAACAACACAGTATTAAGAATCAGTAAACTTTTGAACGGGGTAATTTTTATAAAATCAACTATTTATTTTCAATCGTGTACTAAGTGTAAACATCCTTTATGTGAAATATCTTATTCAGGTCAGTACTAAATCTATCACATAATAAACACAATTTTGAAGTCATTTTTTACCAACTCCAAACTTTTGAATGGCAGTGTACATATACAGTATATGTTTTTGAGGATTTTCATATATCTACATTTTAGACATTATTTAGCATTGACCTTTGTCTGCAACCCTGTTTTAAACCTTTGTCCAACCACAAAAATACACTTTTGAGCAACATGGCCCCTGCTCATGAAATTTAGAACGTCAGCGTTCATGTCTGATTTCCATACCGTTTCATTGACGCCGCTACATGCGGCTGACACCCCTGGAACCACATCACTAACAAGTGTCAAAATTTGTTCACACTCAAGACCTGTACAACACATTTACGTGTAGGTCAGTGCTTCAGAATGAGCAGCTCTCATCTCAAAGGTTAGCATGTGCATTTATTTGCATTCTCTGCTGCTCTGAGTGTCTCAAAACCCCTTCTTTTTGACACATGTCACCGCGGCCCATAAGTAGGCAGCGTTATGCTAGCCCAGGCCTGACTTAGCCAAAACATAGTCAGTCCAGATGCATTACGGAGATCAATATTTCACCCATTCATATTCATACATTCATGCTTTGTTTCGAACTCTCGGAGTCGCCAGACCTCCCGTCTGCATAATATTTCAGCGAACCATTTATCAACCTGAAACCGCCGTCCGGCTATTGACCAGCTCGCGCTGACGATCGTCCTTAACCCTGTGTGAGGAGAAGGATTTAGCACTGTTCAAAGGTGCAAGACGACTGCTGCAGAGTTGAGCTCTTAAATGTTTTAAAGCTTTGCTGAGAAATAACCTTGCGGTGGCTGTCCTATTGGAATCCATATCTTTGATCTGCTCTAGTTAAGGGTTCTCCGAACCGGAGCAGCAGGCTTTAGAAAGCCATAAATCTCACCGACACCTCTCGGGTCCTCATCACCTTGGATTGGGGCGAATCTTTGCATTCTCGCCCACATCTCTCTCACACTTCCCGCTAAGCTTATAACAACAACACTCAGCCTGTTATCGACTCGCTGTCCAGTCGGCCGATTGTTTCAAGACCCGTTCAGGCTGTAGGGGCTTCTGGTTTGGCTGGGCCTCTCAGCAGGCTTTTGGGATGTCAAAAGCAGCACTGGTAAAAATTATACCAGTTATCGTATTAGTATCATAATACGGAGTGCCAAGTCTTGATGGGATATTAATGCAAACACAGTTGCTTTGACTTAAGCAATGTGAAGAAATCAGATGTGTCAAAATATTTGTCTTAGTCCTTGCAGTGCAGGCTAATTGATCTACTGCTTACTATAATGATAATAATAATATTAATTAGAAAAATAGAGAGGAAAACCACTCACTGCTTTTTATTTATTTCAGTTTCTTACTTTTATTAAAACTAAAAGCAATATTAAATACTTGCAACATGTCATTTTTTTATTTAGTCATATTTATTATTACAATTTATTACATTAAGTACACTTTACATGATCAACACATTTGTTAATGTTAGTTAATAAAATGCAGTTGTTCATGTTTGTTCACAGTACATTAAGTGATGTTAACAAACACAACTTGTGATTTTAATAATGCATTAGTAAATGCTGAAATTAACATTAACTAAATTAATAATGCTGCAGAAGTTCATTCTTAGGTCATGTTAGCTAAACTTAAATTATAACTTAATTAGAATTAGCTCTTTCGTTTTTGTTTCATTGCCTTTATTATTAAATACTTGCATGGCATTGTTTTATTTTGTCATTTATTATTTATAATTGTATGCTTTATTATTAATTAAGTTTATAAGTTTATAAAACAAATTTACTAATAACATGAATATATCCAGTAATTATAATATTATAGGTAGTATAATAATAAACTATAATATTTTACTTTTATATTATATTTAATTATAATTTAATTTGAATTTGCTTTTCATTTTTTATTTGTTTAATTACCATAGAAATTATATTTACCTTATTAATAAATGCTTGCTTGGCATTGTTTAAATTTATTATTTACAATTGTATGGTTTATTATTAAAGTAATGATACTAATACCATTAAAATCACCAGTAATTATAATATTATAGGTAGTATAATAATAAACTATAACCATTTTCTTTTATATTATATTTAATTATAATTTAGTTAGAATTAGCTCTTAATTTTTATTTGTTTAATTGCATCATAAATTATATTTATTTTATTATTAAATACTTGCATGGCATTGTTTTATTTTGTAATTTATTATTTATAACTGTATGCTTTATTATTAATTAAGTTGTCCAAATTTACCAATAACATGAAAATTACCAGTAATTATAATATTATAGTATAATAATAAACTATAATCTTTTACTTTTATATTATATTTAATTAGAATTTAATTAGAATTTGCTTTTTTATTTAATTAATTACCATATAAATTATACTTACCTTATTAATAAATACTTTTTTTTATTATTATTATTATTTACAATGTATGGTTTATTATTAAAATAATTCAGTTATCCAAATTTACTAATAACATTAATATCGCCAGTAATTATAATATTATAGGTAGTATAATAATAAACTATAATCTTTTATTTTTATATTATATTTAATTATAATTAGCTTTTCATGTTTTATTTGTTTAATTGACTCAGAAATTATATTTACCTTATTAATAAATACTTGCATGTCATTTTTTTATTTTTAATTTATTGTTTATAATTGTATGGTTTAATATTACCAGTAATTATAATAAAATAATTAAAAAATAGGTAGTATTTGGCTATAGTTCAATATTGTCTTTTTTATTATAGTTATAATGTGATCATATAATTATAGTTAATATAATCTAATAATTTTGAGGTCTAAAGGAATGTGTGTTTTATTATTAGTTTTATTTGTATGTGTATGTGTGGTATCCAAGGTTGTATTGTGAAGAGTGAAATATTACTGGTACTGCTTTTTTGATTATGGTATGATTATAACCCTGGCATGCTGCATCTATTGTGCCTGAACAATGTGAAATGGCAGGCTGTGTATTGCAGATGCTGAAGTTTAGTGGAGAAGTATGAAGTCACCTTTTTTCTCTTGCCTGTCCGTGCTTGATTGATAGACTTGCTATTGTGAAAGTTTCCATTTAACATGTGCTGTTTTTTTTCCTCCATGTTCGCAGAGGCCTTGGGACACGGTAACTCCCTGTGGAAGGGGGAAAGGGTGGAGTGAAGGGAGATATATACAGTGCACACGTATATTTTACTGCTCTCGAATCGGCCGGCATCGTAACTCATTTCTATAGGTATATAAATTCGACAGTGAACCCAGCACATGCGTCTGGCTCTTCAGCATGCCCAGATTCGCTGCCGTTACTGCTAATCTGCATTGAACACGTGTGGCTGGAAGGAGGGATGGAGAAAGGGAGGAATGGAAGTGCTAGATCCACAATGATGTCTTCATTTGTCAAGGGTTGGAGAAATATGGGTGGAGGAAGTTTGGTGTATGTTCTGTTCCAGGGCTGCCTCTTTTTGGCAATAACCCTTAGGGGTCTTCCTTTCAAGCTGCGTGCCTCCTGAGGCAATGTAAGGCAGATGTAACAGGCACACACACTTTCGTAATCATTTTGAAGAGAAAATACCAGCGCTGATTCGCTGTTTCCTCCAGGACAAATGTGGAAAAATGAGATAAGTGTTGCTTCTCTCTTCAGGCGCCACAGGAGGGGAACTGCAGGTATTTGAATCAGAAAATGGCCCTGAACGTCTCACACAGTCATATCGCCATGGATGATTCGGTTATTCTACTACAATAAATGCTAGTCGCTTCACATATGGTAGAGCTGTGTGAGCTGCTGAAATGCAATTTCGGTCTTCAAAAAGGGAAGTTTGAGTGTTGTGTGATAAAGAATTTCTCAATGTGTACCGTTGAATGCTTTTTGCCGTTTTAAGGCGGACAGGATTGAGTACCTGAAAGTTATTTCACAATAACTATGTGCAAGTAATTCTACCAAAAGGTTGTGATAGTAAGCAAGCTTGTCTAGTGTGTGGATAACAGTATGGTTACACCAAACAAGTTCTTTACCTTTATAAATATATTCATCAGTGTTTGAGATGAAGCCTGGCGGGTAGTTTACATGCTTCAATATGCTATGTTGTTTTTGCAAAACTGGCCTATTGATTGACAGGATAAAATAAAATAACATAAATAATTAAAATGATACATATTGTTATGCTTAATTGTCATTTAAAGGGTTAGTTGACGCAAAAATGAAAATTCTGTTATTAATTACTCACCCTCATGTTGTTTCACCCATAAGACCGTCATTGAACTTCAGAACATTTTTGATGAAATGCGAGAGCTTTCTGACACTGCACAGTCGGCAACATTCAAGGCCCACAAAGATAGAAATTGTTGAATAAAGTTGCTATTTTTGTTTTCTTTGCACACAAAAAGTATTCTCGAATCTTCATAACATTATGGTTGAACCACTGAGGTCACATGGACTATTTTATCATATCCTTACTACTTTTCTGGGCCTTGAATGTGGTTGCGTTGCTGTCTATGAAGGATCAGAAGACTCTCGGATTTCATTAAAACATCTTAATTTGTGTCGGCGCCGATAGCCTTGTGGGCAGTGCGCCGACATACAGCGCCGTTGCGCAACGGGCGTCCCAGATTCCCAGCTCGAGGACCTTTCCCGACCCTACCCCCTTCTCTCTCTCCACTTCGCTTCCTGTCCTTCCTGATCTGTCCTATAATAATAAAAAGCCAAAAATAAATCTTTAAAAAAAAAAAAAAAAAAAATCTTAATTTGTGTTCTGAAGATGAATGAAGGTTAACAGATTTATAATAACATGAGGTTGAGTAAGTAATGACAGAATTTAATTTTTTGGCAAACTATCCCTTTAATATTGTAAGGGTGAAAGGAATGAATTGCAAATTGAGGGACGCATTATGGCACAATTATTGATTATCTTTAGAAAGACATTTAGAGAAACTTCACGTGTTTTCTTTATTTCCAGTTCTGTGCAGATGTTGTAGAGCAGATGGATGCTTTTCTCCCCCTGGCTGTGGCATTTAGAGAGGACAGCCTGTTGCCTGTGTGCTCCAGCTACGTGGAGGTGTGTGGCCGTGTGACCTCCTTCCTACTGACCAGACTAGAGGAGAGGGCAGGGGAAGTGCCAGCCTCAGCTCCATTCAAGAACTTGACCATTTTGATGTCCAGCAGTGCCTACATCCACCAGACACTCACCCAATATCAAACCCAGCTCAGAGACTCCACACGCATGTAAGATTCTGCAGCCATTCTATAAAGCACCAAATGTGTTCAGCCAGACTAATAAAAGCAATTTTTATGGGTAAGATCAGGTAAATACACTGTGCAAAATTCAGAAAGGGGATAGTTCACTCAGAAATGAAAATTCTCATTCCGAACTTGTTTGACTTTTATTCTTCTGCGTAACACAAAACAAAGTATTTTGAAGATTCTAGGTAACCAAGCTAATTTGGATACCTTTCTTTCTTACTTTCTTTCTTTCTTTCTCTTTCTTTTTTTTCCTTCTTTCTTTCTTTCTTTCTTTGCTCGTTCTTTCTATTTTCTTTTTTCTTTAATAAAAAAGCAACAGCTTAGACCTTAAAACAAGATCAAATGTACTACTTGATTTCTTTTTATTTAAAAAAGACATTGACCCTCTAAAACAAATACTCTCTATACTATTCCATTCTATTCTAACTACTTGTTTTTATCTAAAAAAATGATCCTCTAACATTTGCACTCTCTGTTCTTTTCTATTCTATTCTATTCTATTCTATTATTGTAAGTACTTGTTTTCTTTTTTATCTAAAAGAAATGAATAACCCTCTAAAACTTGCACTGTCTATTTTGTTCTATTCTGTTCTAACTACTTGTTGTCTTTTTATCTAAAAAAACAAATGACCCTCTTACACTTGCACTTTCTATTCTATTCTATTTTATTTGACTTGTTTTCTTTTTATCTAAAAATAACCATCTAACACTTGGACTCTCTATTCTATTTTATTCTATTCTATTTTATTTGACTTGTTTTCTTTTTATCTAAAAAACAAATGACTCTCTTACACTTGCACTTTCTATTCTATTCTGTTTTATTCTATTCTATTGTAAGTATTTGTTTTCTTTTTATCTAAAAGAAATTAATAACCCTCTAAAACTTGCACTCTCTATTCTATTCTATGCTATTCTAAACCACTTGTTTTCTTTTTATCTAAAAAATAACCCTCTAAAACTGCACTCTCAATTCAAAAGAATTCAATTCTATACTATTCTATTCTATTGTCAGTACTTGTTTTTTTTTATCTAAAAGAAATGAATAACCCTCTAAAACTTGCAGTCTCTATTTTGTTCTATTTTATTCAATTCTATTCTATTCTAACTTGTTTTCTTTTTATCTAAAAAATAAATAACCCTCTTACACTTGCACTTTCTATTCTATTTTATTTTACTTGTTTGGTCCCATTTTATATTAAGTGTCCCTTACTACTATGTACCTACATCAAAAAATAAGTACAATGTACTTATTGTGTTCATATTGTATTGCAAAACACTTTTGCTGCTATTGAGGTGGGATATGGCTAAGGTTAGGGACAGGTTTGGAGGTATGGGTAGGTTTAGGGGTGGGTTAAGGTGTAAGGGATGGGTCAACAGTGTAATTACAAATGCAAATACAGAAATTAATTACAGATGTAATTACATGCAGGATTTTTTTAAATATAAGTACAATGTAAAAACATGTATGTACACAATAAGTACATTGTAACAAATGATTCATTTAAATGTAAGTACGTAGTTAAGACCACTTAATGTAAAGTGGGACCACTTGTTTTCTTTTTATCTAAAAATAACCATATAACGCTATTTTATTCTATTCTATTAACTGCTTGTTTTCTTTTTATCAAAAAGAAATTAATAACCCTCTAAAACTTGCACTCACTATTCTATTCTATTCTATTCTATTCTATTCTATTCCATTCTATGCTTTTCTAAACCACTTGTTTTCTTTTTATCTAAAAAATAAATAACCCTCTTACACTTGAGCTCTCCTATTTTATTCTATTCTATTCTATTCTATTCTATTCTATTCTATTCTATTGTAAGTACTTGTTTTTTATCTAAAAGAAATGAATAACCCTCTAAAACTTGCACTCTCTATTTTGTTCTATTCTAACTACTTGTTTTATTTTAATCTAAAAACAAATGACCCTCTTACACTTGCACTTTCTATTCTATTCTATTTTATTTTACTTGTTTTCTTTTTATCTAAAAGAAATTAATAACCCTCTAAAACTATTCTATTCTATTCTATTCTATTCTATTCTTTTCTAAACCACTTATTTTCTTTTTATCTAAAAATAAATAACCCTCTTACACTTGAACTCTCTGTTTTGTTTTGTTTTGTTTTGTTTTGTTTTGTTTTGTTTTGTTTTGTTTTGTTTTGTTTTGTTTTGTTTTGTTTTGTTTTGTTCTATTCTATTCTATTCTATTCTAAACTACTTGTTTTCTTTTTATCTAAACAATCATCCTCTAACACTTGCACTCTATCATATCCTATTCTATTCTATACTATTAGCTTATCTTTTTATCTACAAATATAAGCAAATAACTGTCTAACATTAGAGTGTTCTCAATTCTTTTGAATTGTTTTTTTTTTTTTTTGTTATTCATTTAAAAAAGTAATAAAATTGACCCTCTAACACTAGTGTTCTCTAAAGTAAATGACATAATGTACACAATAATAAAAATAACAGAAAGAAAATAGCAAGACAATATTAGCCAGAATCTTGATGTGGATGTTATACACAGAATCTTCATTGCATGTTATACACTTTATTATTTGCATTTTCAAATGCATAAACACTTGATTAAGATCTTAATGTTTGGCCTAAGTACATTCATCAATAATTCAAAAGCTGTACTTTATTTCCACCTTTTTTCTATAGTGGATGTGGTGTAAGGAATGACAGTGAAGCCTGATCCTCTATGCTGTGGTATCCCTGATTTAATAAATAACTCCAAATCTCTCCTTGGATGATAAAAATCGAATATAAAACGGCATATAAAAAATCTCAGCTTGGGTTTGACCTCTGCATTTGTACATAAAATGAAAAGTGTTTGGAGAGGGTGAGCATTGCTAAAGTTCACCGATTTATAGTACACTTTGTCAAGCCCAGGTTTCCCCGGCCAGGCAGCCTGTCAGATGCATGCCAGATTTACTAAAATGCTGTAATTGGATTGTAAAGAACCAGAGTGAGGCGTATGTGAGCTAGTGGGCTCTGACAGAACTATTCACCTATGTGTTTGTAAGCTTATACCCAAGAATGAGCAACAGAAAGAGAAAGAGACATACAGAAAGGGATGTTGGACTGCATGTGTGGCCTTGTACTTGAAGAGAGGGAGTGAGAAAATATTAGGAGAGAAAGAAGGAGGTGTTGAATGATTGACAGGTAATAATAAGAGCCATTTGCTGATATTAATCACTTAGTAGCTCTTTGACCTGTAAATTACACCGCTTTTGCCTTAAACCAGCCGTTGTGTCTTTGATGTCTCCGACCCCAGGCCTCTAACTCTGCTGCCCATTCAGAGAAGCCAGGATGTGTTGGCAGCCCTGCATGATCACCTGACCAGCTACTGCGTCCATGTGTGTGCCACTAGTATACTACAGGATGCCGAGAGCCACTACTGGAGTGACCCCAACCCGTTTTACGAGGTACAGATGGCTGTAGCTTTTCTGGCAATATTTCAATAACAGTTCATGTTACGTGTAAGCCTGCTGAAGGCGTTTCTGTGAGGTTGGGTTAGGTTATTGGAAGACAAAACATCCTGTACCTCTAAACTGCTCAAGGACAAAGCTGCTGTTAAATCACACTGCATATTCACATTCAAATCATAAGTGTATGTGTATTGAAATGCTGTGACATTGGTTAATAAATGATACATTGTTTTATTGTGTTCTTAAGTAGGCTCCCTCTTCAATTCTTGGATTTGCATGCTGCTGTTGTACGTTGTCCTTGACTATTTCGTTGACTTCTCTTAGGCTTTTATAAAATGAGTCAGGTGTGTACATCAAGCCTTAGTGCTGCCATACTAAAGAGCATTTTTTATGAGCACATTTAAAACATGATTTAAAATGCTTGAGGATGTTGCAAACATTTGTAAGCAATCACAAATATCGCAGTCACAGCCAACCTGACAAATTTAATAGAGCCAGTATGTGTTTGTGTAAAACCCTCCTGTCTTTCCTTCCTTTTTTATTTTTAATACTCATCAGGGATGGGCAATATATTGAATATTCACTATATATTTGTGATGGTTTTCTTTAGCAATGTACAGTTTAGCATTGTGAATGTTGGAGTGATTTAAAATGTTTTATTTTATTTATTTATTTATTGTTTGTTTGTTTGTTTATGGGTGTTAATTAATTTGTTTTATTCATTTTAAACTGTCCATTGTAATCAACATATTCAACCCAACCATAAGTTTACATTTTTTATTTTATTTTATTTTTGTGGGTGTATCTAGCTTAATTAATTTGTTTTATTTGGTTTTATCTGTCCATTTTAAGCAGCATATTTAATCACAAGTTCAACTTTTAAATGTTTTATTTTATTTTGTATTTGTGGGTGTATCTAGCTTAATTATTTTGTTTTATTCAGTTTAAACTGTCCATTGTAATCAACATATTCAACCATAAGTTTCAGCTTTTAAATGCTTTATTTTATTTTATTTTATTTTATTTTTGTGGATGTATCTAGCTTAATTAATTTGTTTTATTCGGTTTTATCTGTCCATTTTAAGCAGCATATTTAATCACAAGTTGCAGCTTTTAAATGTTTTCTTTTATTTTGTATTTGTAGGTGTATCTAGCTTAAATAATTTGTTTTATTTAGTTTAAACTGTCCATTTTAATCAACATATTCAATCACAAGTTTCAGCTTTTAAATGTTTTATTTTATTTTTATTTAGAATTATTATTTATTTAAATTGAATTTAATTTTATTTTTGTGGGTGTATCTAGTTTAATTATTATTTTTATTTATTCTTTTAACTGTTTTATTTTAATCAACATTCAAACACAAGTTTCAGCTTTTAAATATTTCATTTTAAATATTTAATTATTTTATTGTATTTTTTTGTGGGTGTATCCATTTTATTGACTTGTAGAAGACAAAAGATTATTTAGGAAAGCTGTTTATTTTTAATTAGATTGGATATGCAATTTATAGCTTAATTAAGTTGTTTTATTCAGTTTACACTGTCCATTGTAATCAACATATTCAACCATAAGTTTCAGCTTTTAAATGTTTTGTTTTATTTTATTTTATTTTTGTGGGTGTATCTATCTTAATTAATTTTTTTATTCAGTTTAATCAGTCCATTTTAATCAACATATTCAATTACAAGTTTCAGCTTTTAACTGTTTTATTTTGTTTGTATTTTATTTAATAATTGTTATTATTTTTAATTTAATGTAATTTTATTTTTGTGGGTGTATTGTGTTTAATTAAAAAAAATGGTTTAAACTGTCCATTTTAATCAATATATTCAATCACAAGTTTCAGCTTTTAAATGTTTTATGTTACATATTTTATTAATTCATTCATTTATTTATTATTTGTTTATTTTATTTTTGTAGGTGTATCTAGCGTAATGAATTAGTTTTATTTGTTTTTTATCTGTCCATTTTAATCGACACATTCAATCACAAGTTTCAGCTTTCAAATGTTTTATTTTATTTGTGTTTGATTTATTAATTATTATTTTTTTAATTTAATGTAATTTTATTTTTGTGGGTGTATCGTGTTTTATTTAAAAAAAAAATGGTTTAAACTGTTCATTTTAATCAACATTCAATCGTAAGTTTCAGCTTTTAACGGTTTTATTTTGTATTTTATTTTGTATTTGTGGGTGTATCTAGCTTAATTAATTTGTTTTATTCAGTTTAAACTGTCTATTTTAATATATTTCAATATATTCAATCACGTTTCAGCATTTAAATGTTTTATGTTAAATATTTGATTATTTTGTTTAATTTTTTGTTTGTGGGTGTATCCGTTTTATTGACTTGTAGAAGATTATTTAGGAAAGCTGTTTAAAACTAAAATGAAAGCTGTTTATTAAGTAGATTGGATATGGAATTTATAGCTTAATTAAGTTTAATCAGCATATTCAATCATAAGTTTCATTCAGCAGTTTGTTTGCATCATCATCCAAAATGTATTTTATTAAATTTAAATTAAATGAATATTTCAATTAAATTGAATTATTAAAATATTTTAAATATAAAACAATATGTAAGCAAATAATGGGTAAATGAAATCTGTGCACATATATAAATGGGGGGGGGGGGGGATCTGTTCATTTAGTGAAAAATGGTTGATTCTTGATTAACTAAATTTGTACTTTTAGCTGGATACGTTTTAAGTTCATTCAGCTGCAGTTGCTGATAAAATAAAGATTTATATACTGTTAATTAAAATTAATATAATTAATGCGATTTTCAAATTAAGAACCATTTATATATTAAATATTGTACGGATATTAATTGGAAAAATAATCTTCTAGCTGTAATGTTTTTTTTTTGTTTTGTTTTTTTGAATATCGTTCTCATAATGACCCTTCCTCTAGTCTTTTCAATGGGGCTTGCGGTACCCTGAGGCAGCATTAGACTCAACCATCTGTGTGTTGAAGAGTCTAGCCCTAATCTTGCCTCCATTAAGATATCCGTGCACACATAAGCGCTCTCACAGATGGATACGCACACATCCGCCCGTTGCGGGGCGATGGGGCAGACTGGCCTGCTGTGTGCAGGTGTGCGGCTGGCTCTGTGAGTCTGCGCCTCTGTTGACCTGTATCCCCTCTTCCCCCTCCTCTCTTTTGCCTTCTTCCATTCACCCCTCCATTTCACTTCCTCCTGAGCAAATGCCAAAGGGCCGAGTTCTTCCAGAGGCCCAGTCGCTAGCACTAAACCCCTTGGTCCGGACGTGTGGTCATGGCCCTGTGTGTCTCTTTCTATGGCTGACTTAGCCGTGGCTCACTGGTGGACCACGTCCCAGCTCTCATTAGGAGATGTAGTACATGGTTGTTAATAATCTCTCTTTGGTCACACCGTGAACTCCTAATGCCGCTTCCTCTTTGCCTGAAAGTAATTAGCCTCTTAGGAAACCAGAATCTCTAGCACTTTTTAGAATTTTCGCCTTTTCTGATTTGTTTCTAATTCTTGCTTCTCTCTTTAAGCTGTTTAGCATTTACAGTATCACAAAATACTGAGGCATTTCAGCAACATGTGTGACCCTTTAGATCAGTCACTCTTGTTATGCACTTTGTTTTCTGTAATTTTTAAAAATGTCATAATTTGTTTATATAAAAGTGCAGAAATAACTTACAATACACTTAAACTTTCATTAAAACTTGATTATTTTAACAATGATTGTTTTTGTTCATCATGCCTAACAAGATGGAAACTATGGTTTGTAGTTTACAGAAATGTGAAAATTTGAATTTCATTTTCTATATTTTTTTCCTATATCTTTCTAATTTATGTATAACATTATACAGATTCCTGTAACTTTATCTAAAAAGTTACCAAAAAAAAAAAAATCTAAATGTCAGAATTGTGAAAAAGAAGTCAGAATTGTGAGATATAAACTTGCAATTGCGAGAAAAAAGTCAATATTGTGAAAAAGAAGTCAGAATTGTGGGATATAAACTTGCAGCTGCAAGAAATACATTCATAATTGTAAGTAATAAAGTCACAATTGTGAGATATAAACTCGCATTTGTGAGAAATAAAGACATAATTGTGAGAAATATAGTCATAATTGTGAGATATAAACTCGCAATTGTGAGAAATAAAGACATAATTGTGAGTAATATAGTCATAATTGTGAGATATAAACTCGCAATTGTGAGAAATAAAGACATAATTGTGAGAAATAAAGTCGTAATTGTGAGATGTAAACTCGCAATTGCAAGAAATAATATAATTGTGAGAAAAAGTCATAATTGTGGAATATAAACTTGCAATTGGGAGAAATAAAGTCATAATTGTGAAATATAAAGTCATAATTGTGGGATATAAACTCTTAATTGCAAAAAAAGTCATAATTGTGAGAGAAAAACAGAATTGTGGAATATAAACTCACAAGTGCAAGAAAAAGCCAGAACTGTGAGATATAAACTCGCAATTGCAAGAAAAAAAGTCAGAATTGTGAAAAAGAAATCGGAATTGTGAGATATACAGTAATCTCACAATTGCGAGAAATAAAGTCATAATTGTGAAAAATAAAGTCAGAATTGTGAGGTATAAACTTGCGATTGCAAGAAATAGTTATAATTGTGAGTAATAAAGTCATTGTGAAAAGAAAAAGTCAGAATTGTGGAATATAAACTTGTAATTGTGAGAAATAAAGTCATAATTGTGATATATACTCACAATTGCAAGAAAATAAGTCATAATTGCGAGAAATAAAGTCATAATTGTGAGAAAAAAGTCATAATTGTGGAATATAAACTTGTAATTTGAGAAATAAAGTCATATTTGTGAGAAATAAAGTCATAATTGTGAGAAAAGGTCAGAATTGTAGGAATAAAAACTTGCATTTCGAGAAATAAAGTTATAATTGTGATATATACTTGCAATTGCGAGAAATAGCCATAATTGTGAGAAATGAAGTCAGAATTGTGAGATATAAACTTGCAATTGCAAGAAATAAAGTCATGATTGTGAGAAATAAGGTCATAATTGTGAGAAAAAGTCAATTGTGAGAAAAAAAGTCATAATTGTGGAATAAAAACTTGCATTGCGAAAAATAATGTCATATTTGTGAGATATAAACTCATAATTGCGAGAAATAAAGTAATAATTGTGAGAAATAACGTCAGAACAACAAGATATAAACTCGCAATTTCAAGTAATGAAGTCAGAATTGCGGGATATAAACTTTAAAATATTTTCTCAGAATTGTGTGTTTGTATCTCGCAATTCAGACATTTTCTCACAATTCTGACTTTATTTCTCGCAATTGCGAGTTTATATCTCAATTCTGGCTTTATAACTTGAAATTGTAAGTTAATATCACACAATTCTGAGAAAAAGAGATAAAAGGTCACAATTACCTTTTTTTTTATTATTATTCAGTGGTGGAAACAAGCTTCCATACCAAGGAGCCTTAGGAAGCCAGAAAATTTTAATTGTAAAATGTTAACTCTTTAACATATAACGTATTTATTTATTATGTTTAACATATAGTAATCTTTTTTAACGCATTTACCGAATTCGATTGTGTTACTCGTTCATTGTGTTTTTAAAAGACATACATTTAAATTAATTAACACACACTTATTTTAATTCTCTTTAGGAGAATATTTTTTTCTTTAGGAGTGTACAGTGCTCATATGTCTGGACAAAACAAAGTACATACTTCTATGAAATGTTTTTAAAAAAATAACAAAATGCACTTTTTTATAATACCACACTTATAATTTTTCTTAGTGGGCAGCTGCCCTCATTTCATATTTCATATTTGGAAGAGGGTCTCTTGGCATAATCACATTTCAGTTCCTTTGGCATCATCAACAAGTTTGAAAACCTCTGTTTTAAAGTAAAACAAACCAGCTAATACCACAAAACATCACACAAATCTGTTGTTTATACTTGATCATGTTTATGCTGTTTATCCCTGGCCAAAAATGATATCACTTCCTGGAGGATAATGTCAACTGGCTTTTGTTTTTTAAAGGGATACTGCAAAAGACTAACAGGATGGAAAGTGAAACTGAGGTCACAGGAAAAACCTATAAAACCAGATTAAAACAACATTTTAAAGAAATACTTGTTTTGTTTGATCTATTGTGAACAGAATAAAGAAAAAAACGGGAACATCTGGAGTATTTCTTAATAAATTGACAGCTCTTGATGTTAAAAGTTAGATATGCTATGCTGCTGGTAAAAATAGCAACATCTGTCTAAACTTGAAAAATGAAATCATAAAAAAAAATCACCTAATTGAGATATTGTGCAGTGGAAAAAAAAATACACAATGTGATTTCCATTTTAAAATCATGAGTTATGAGTTAAAATTATGATATTCCATCCAATATATTAAGTCACACGTGATGAGACTTGAAATGTACTGCATAACAGGAATGACCCGGTCATTTCTGTCTCTGCCATCTTGACTTAGTGTGCATGTATGTCTGGGTAATGTTCAGAGGAGCTGTGATTGAATATCCAGATTAAAACTTCAAAGTATCCATGCACTCTCTCGCTCTCTCTCTCTCTCTGTGCTAATGAGGGGTCCAGGTGCAGCGTGCAGGTGGCATGACCGTGAGGGTCTAGAGGAGGATTGTCTGGAAAGACCTTCTGTCTTTTCCTTTCGCTTCTTTTTGATATGTATTTGCCATGATATCATCATCATCATATATTTACCAGTCTCACTTTGTTTCTTTTTTTGTCTCCTTCACCTTTTTTTTTCAGGGTGAAAGATGTTCTTTCTCTATCCAGATGTGGCACTATTTTCTCACAGGCCTGCGCAGTGACCTTTGGGGCACCGTTGCCCCTGCGCAGGCCCGGCAGACCTTGGCCCAGGTGCTGTGTGAGACCCTGGAGGTCTTAGTTCAGAGGTACTCAAGAGCCCGACCTTCCTACAAAAGAGTCTCACAGATCAGGTACTAAACATAAAGATGGAAGTTTGAAAATCTACCACTTTTTTACATTAGACCTACTTTTTAAATTGTGTGGACTGGGAATGGGAAACTTATAGTTTTTTGATGATTCCATTCAATTCTGTTCCATAGATGCAGTATTTTTATTTTTATTAATACATTTTCCTATCATTCTTTATTATTGTATGATTTAATTTATTATAGTGCATATATATCTATCTTGCCACCATTATATTACTACAATACTAGTTCTTATTGTTTTGTGTATTCTATAATTTTATTTACTACACTGCCAGTCAAAAGTTTTTGATGTCAGTAAGTTTTTGAACAGTAAGATTTTAAAGTCTCTTCTGCTCACCAAGCCTGCATTTATTTGATCCAAAGTACAGCAAAAGTAATATTTTTACTATTTAAAATAACTGTTTTCTATTTGAATATATTTTAAAATGTAAGTTAATGTGATTTCAAAGCTGAATTTTTAGCATCAGTCACATGATCCTTCAGAAATCATTCTAATATTCCGATTTGCTGCTCAAAAATCATTTTTTCTTCTTCTTCTTCTTTTCTTATTACTATTATTGTTGAAAACAGCTGAGTATGTATTTTTTCAGGTTTCTTTGATGAATAGAAATTTCAGAAGAACAGCATTTATCTGAAATAAAAATCTTGTGTAACATTAGAAATGACTTATCATAACTTTGATTAAATTAAAAGCATCCTTGCTAAATAAAATTATTAATTTCTTTAAAAAAAAAAAATACTGAATCCAAGATTCTGATAGAGGTTTTGAAAAGTATAGTGTATAATGTTGCAAAAGCTTTTTATTTCAGATAAATGCTGATCTTTGGATCTTATCAAATTATCCTGATAAAATGTAATCAACTGTTTTAAATATTGATAATAATAATAAATGTTTCTTGAACAGCAAATTAGCATATTCGAATTATTTTTGATGGATTATGTGACACTGAAGACTAGAGTAATGATGCTGAAAATTCTGCTTTGAAATCTCAGGAATAAATTGCATTTAAAAATATATTAAATTAGAAAACCGATATTTTAAATAGCAAAAATATTTAAACAGATAATTGTGACTGTATGTGTAATAAATTATTATAAACATGATACATTTTTTATTATTTTATTATTTTTTGTTACTGTTAACAATACTAAACGTGCACTTGCTTTTTTATTTATTCATTTGTTTGTTCATTTATTTTTTTGTGTGTGTTTCTTTCACCACTATTTTTTTGATAAAACACCATTGCCTATGATATATTACCAATAATAAAACCAAAAGTCATAAAATCATTCATTTCCACTATTTTTAAAAAGTGGGGCCGTTTCTGCATAACAATTGCCTCACAATTCCCAACCCTAAAGAAGTATAAAAGAGTTTTTGAACATGCTGAATTTGGTAACAGTCTGGCTGTTCTGTATAACCTGTTTAAAAAAAAAAAAAAACTGCTCCAGTTCTCAAGTACCGTTTTATGTAGTGTTCATGTGCATTCGATTGTTGCATTGTGAAGATGCGTCATGCAGGAAATGGCCATGCATGGTTAAAGTCACCCGTCTAGATCTTGTGGTCAGCGGTCACACTCAAGCACATTCTAACAGGGAGCAGTCATCCATGCTGTCTGATTGAATGATCTTACCGTATTTCTGTGGCGCTGAGAAGCACAAGCCCACCTTCTATCAGGAACCTCAGGCTTAGCAGACAGTGTTGAATGCTTTAGTGATTATGCCGGTGTTCGGCCCCGGGGGTCAAAGCAGATCTCCAGATTTGTAGAACAGTCTCTCTTTGTTAGCACATGGCCCTGCCTCAGCGGCTGGCGGAGGGCCCGGTTCTTTCATGCTAGACCGGGCCCAACCGCCCAGGCCTTGTGCGTAGCATTAACACATACTTAAAGTGGTTAAAGATGCCACAAGAGCACGCTTCCCCTCTACTCCAGGACTGATGAGAAAGAGCAGATCGCCCAGGGCCGCAGGGAAGGAATGAACGGAGGGAACGGTTTTTGTTTCAGCATATGAGCTTTGCTGCAAGGACACCCGGTTATGAGCTCTTCAGTGCTGGGTGAGCTCAGGGTCTGCCAAGCAGATGGGCTCCCTTCTCTTTTTCTCCTATCTGCTGAAAGGGGAACTTTCGCTGTGCTATAAAGCAGAACATGGTGGTAGGTGATGAAAAGTTGAGTTTGATAGGGAAACCAAAGTGGGTAGCGTGACCCCTCTGGATGCTGAGAGACTACTGATGTACATAATACACACGTTCAGTGGTTTGAACTGAGAAGGACATGCATGTGTTTGAGGTTTGACTGACAGATACATGTCTAATTGAAAGCAGAAGCTTGATACAGTATATCGGTACTACACTGTAAAAAACGATTTGTTGAGTTAACTTTAAATAATTTGTTACCCGGCTGGCTTGAAATTTTAAGTTCAGCCAACTCAAAGATGTTTAGTCAACTTGAAATGTATTATTTTTATTTATTTTTATGGAATTTAGATGCCATTCAAAAGTCTGTGATCAGTACGATTTTTTTATGTTTTTTTTATGGAGCCCGTTATGCTCGTCAAGGGTGCATTTATTTGATCAAAAATAAAGAAAAAAAACTGTAATATTATGAAATATTATTGCAAGTTCTAATATTGGTTTCCTGTTGTAATATACTTTAAACTATAATTTATTTCTGTGCTGCAGTGCTGAATTTTCTTCAGCCATTACTCCAGTCTTCAGTGTCAAATGATCCTTTAAAAATCATTATAAAATGTTGATTTATTATTAGTGTTGAAACTGTTTTGCTGCTTAATATTTTTTTGGAACCTCTTATACTTTTTATTTGAGTCATTGATGAATAAAATTAAAAAGAACAGCATTTATTAAAAATAGAAATCTTTTTTAAACATATGCTATCACTTTTTATTAATTTAACACATCCTTGCTGAAAAAAAGTATTAATTTCTTAAAAAAGAGAAAATAAAAGAAAATAAATTTTGAAAAAGTACTGATGCCAGACTTTTGAATAATAGTGTATATTGTATCACAAAATTTGAATAAACACTGTCCTTTTTAATTTTTTATTTATCAAAGAATCCTGAAAATGTAAATATTCAGCTTTGCCATCACAGGAATACATTACAAGTTGAAAATGAATTAAAATAGAAAGAAGTTATTTTACATTGTAATAAGATTTCACAATATTACAGTTTTTTTTTGTCAAATAAATGTAGCTTTGGTAAGCATGAGAGACTTATTTCAAAAACATTTACCAACCCACAAATTCCAATTAACTGTATATTACATTTAATTAATTGTATATTGTATTTTACTTTTGCCATCTTACCATCATCTAAGAGTTAAATAAAGTCATGCTTTAATAAACACTCACATAATTTCCACTAGTTAGTTTGAGTTTTACATACTGTATTGCAAAACCCATATGTATGTATTCAGTATTTATGGGGCCTGTTTCAGTGACAGGATGAAGTATAAATGGGCTATTCATTAAAATGCTTATTAAGAGGAAAATCATAATGCATAATATGGAGGTTATCAGAATGAAAGTTGCCTTTTTTGACAGAGGCATCACTTGTTTGTTTACTCTAGAACCTACGTGTGCATTAGCCGGCCCTGAAAAATTCAGTTTTTAGAGGGGGATTTAAGATAAAGATGCCAAATTAATATACTATAATAAATTTATGATCATTAAAAAAAAACATTTAATTAACTATCAGGATGTGCTACCAGCAGTCTTGTGGGTAACGCATTACAAGTAACATGAGTAACATTACATAATCAAATTACTTTTCAAATTACTTTTACAAGAATTTTTTTTTTCTGAAATAAGTAGTGCAAGTTCTTTGTTTTCCAATTTATTCACTGACAGCTCTCCTGTCCCGTGTTGAGAGAAAACGGGAGTGAGGTGCAAAGGCAAAGGCATTTCCTTAAGCCTGAGGCTTATTCATTTCACTTTTGGTGTGAAAGGGCCTTTACAGTTGTAAAATATAACTTAAAGTAAATAAGCAAGCCCAGCTCAGGTGACAAAAAGTAACACAAAAGTAATGCATTACTTTCCATAAAAAGTAAGTAATGTAATGTATTACATTTCCCCAAAACTTTCCCCAACACTGGCTACCAGCTCTTTACTGAGGTTAAAGTTAGGGGCTAGTATTTGTTTCACCGTTATTGGCAAATCATCACCGTGGTGGAATCTTCACCAATGAAATCTTCCTATTAATATCCATGGTTTTGGAATGTAAAGTTCAACAAACAAATATGCACATATAGTGTAGCTGTATCAAATAGCATGTTTGTGACTGTGGACCACAAAAGCAGTCATAAGGGTCAAGCTTTCCATTGATGTATGGTTTGTTAGAATAGGACAATATTTGGCTGAGATACAACTATTTGAAAATCTGGAATCTGAGGGTGCAAAAAAGTCTAAATATTGAGAAAATCGCCTTTAAAGTTGTCCAAATTAAGTTCTTAGCAATGCATATTACTAATAAAAAAATAAGTATATATTTAAATATATTTACAGTGGGAAATGTACAAAATATCTTAATATCCTAATGATTTTTGGCATAAAAGAAAATCAATAATTTTGACCCATACAATGTTTTCTTGGCTATTGCTACAAATATTTCCATCCTGTTTAAGACTGGTTATGTGGTCCATCACTTATTACACAGAAATACATTTGACTTTTTGCTAGAAAATGTTGGTTAGGACACAGTGTGACAGTACAGCTGAGTTATTCCTAAAATGTGTTGGCTTATTGCCTCCTCCAGGCTTGATATTACAGCTATTCTGCTGTGCGTGGAGCATCTGATGTGGAGTGTGTGTGACTCTGTGGAGGAGTTGCTAAGGCCTGATGCAGCCCGTGGATTTTGGATGTGCTCCATACACAGCCTGTGTAACCAGCTACTGACCGTTCTGGTCATCGTTACATCACCTCTAGCAGAGCTGTACAGGTAACACAAGTCAGATTAATCTTGTTGGATTATTTGTGATTTAGAGAGGCAAGATTAATACAAACCTCTCTATATACATCTTATATATTTGTTTTTATTCTCCAGGGTTTTTCAGGGAAGTCTAAAGTTTCCAGAGGGAGTGAGTAGTCATAAAGCAAAGTGGCTGAGCGTAATCAACCCAACACTGTTCACAGAGGACCTGCTGAGGTACTGATGACACTAAGCAACAAATAAAAGTTTTCAGCTAGCAGTAAAAAAATTCTGTTAATATTAAATATTAAAAAATAATTATTTTGATGGCCAAGCTGAATTTTCAGCAGCCATTACTCCAGTCTTCAGTGTCACATGATCTTTCAGAAGCCATTCTAATATTTGTTGCTCAAACATTTCTTATCATTGTCACAGTTTTAATGCTTAATACTTTTTGTGGAAACTTGAAGTTTAAATAACAGTATGTTCCTAAAATGTAAATGTAAAAGAATATATAAAATATATATATACTTATGTATATTGGCCAGTCTACAGAATTGGTTCAAAGTAATAGCTGGAAACTCATAATTTTGTATGTATGCAAGTTTTATAATATCCAAGGCACAAATTTCTAGTAATTGTGCAGTTAATTCTCATATAGTATTTTCAGAAAGTTTTGGAATATTTGTCCTCTCCCCAAATTTGTCCCTACCAAAACAAAGTCATATAAGAAGGCCTGTATTGACCCATTAAAGGAACACTTGAATCCATTCAGCTGATCTCCAGGTCTGCCGTTAGCACTTTTAGCATAGCTTAGCATAAATCACTGAATCAGATTAGACCATTAGCATCTCGTTCAAAAATGATTGATAGCTGATATGGACTATATTCAGGCGCTGCGTAATATCATTGCGCCTGCTGCACCCATGGTACGGCAGCAAAGTTCCCTGATTATTATGCCTGAATAAGAGTATAGTTCCTATCCATATTAGCCTGGAAAATCGCAACTTTTAATTTTCTGTCGTTTTTTGTACAGGATGTAACTACAGAAGAGCCAAGTTTTAAATAGGAAAAATATCGAAAATATTTGGTCATTTTTAAACAAGATGCTAATGGTCTAACCAGATTCAATGATTTATGCTAAGCTATGCTAAAAGTGCTACCAGCAGACCCGGAGATTGGCTGAATGGAACTGTAAAAAAAAAAAAAAAAAAACCTCTAGGGAAGTTGGAAAATGAGCCTATTTTCAAAAAAAAAAAGTGTAGTGTTCCTTTAAGATTTTGTTTGCGTCTTTCTTGTAAATATGTATTTTTTTTTCTGTTCTATTAATATGTTTAACGTGACTGTTACAGTAGTGACAATTTTATGGGTTAACACCCAAAACAAAAACCGAAATTTCTCCAAATGTTTTGGTCGTGACTGTTTTGGTAGTGATTTTAGATGCGTTTGAATGATTGATGGTTACCTAGACCAGATCTGAAAAGTTGTACACATATAAAAACTAAATGTTATGGAATAACTCACAAAAAAGTGTTTAATTATAGAAAAATGGTGTTTGGTAGTGACATTTCTCAAAGTTACACACAGATTTATTTACTTGTGTGTTTGACAGTAGACAAATGAAATAAATCGTAATAATGTAATAATCATTTGTATAAAGTCACCTCCAAAAACTGTTCCAATTATTACAGTACATAATAACATAACATGATTCAAATAAAATACTAACACTAACACATTACCCTCAAGGCTGCGTAAGACAGCGTCACCAGACTGCTCTGTACCTTTATTACTGAGCCCATTTTCGAGTTGTATAACAAGAAAAACACATAACTCACACAATAAAGTGAGTTGTTGCAGCTTACCCAAATGAGGCTAGTGTGGCCTTTCAGTTTTCGTTCATGTGTTAGATGCACACAAACACAGTTAATACATTACTGCAGCCACCAGACCCCCAGACTCACGGCCCTAATGCAGGCCAGATGCAGATGCCATAGTTAGTCACGCTGTTTATGCTGACATGCGCTGCGGGTCTTCAGCCCGGGTGTGAAAGGCTGAAACGGAGCCTGTAGGAGGACTGGGAAGCCAGGCAGAATGTCAGCCACATCTCACATCACCCTCCTCAAGCCCCCCAGACTCCCACTCCAGCGTGATATCATCCCTCTTAACACAAATCACCGGTCGTCAGCCCCACCGGCTCCACTTCCATGAAGTCGGAGGGATTTAAATTAGTGCATTTTTATTGCCTGCTCCATTTTTATTTATTTATTTAGCCTCGCTGTGTTCAAGACTCCCTGAGGGTCTCGCGGTGAGGGCCCCACCTGAGCCAAGAGGCCAGACCCCAAAATCAGACTCTTCTCCTCACTCAAACACTCCGACCAACTGACAGTTTGGATTATTAAATAAAAAAGTAATAAAAGAGACAAGAAATATCAATAAATCAAGGAGCATTATGGAAAGGAAGGAGTCTTTTTTTAGTTACACAAGTGTAAGATCAAGACACAGTGAAACCTGACCTCATGGCGTAGCTTACAGATTTATCAGGACCATAAAAGTGGGAAATCGGGTGGATTACCGGCCTTTTGACATGACAAAGCTGTTGCTTAACTAGAGCATAATGTTCCCCTATTATGTAGCAGAATTCACCTCACCTCGTTTTTTGTGTCTTTATTAGTGTCACATTTGCTCTTCACCCAATAACTATAGCTAACTTTATGAACCATTGACTTTTTATTAAATTTATTTATGTCCTGTTTCATAACACATTATTATGTTATCTGATTGAAGGTGGCACCACATTTACTGTTGCTCTGCGAGTTGTCGCTGAGAGAATCCATTCATTACAGTAGGAATCCACACAATTAGAGCCTCACTTACAGGCAAAGGATTTCTCTACATGGATTTCACATCGGTTTAAGTTGGTTGTGATGACCAATAGAGAACGGCTTGGTTTGAAAGTGACTTCTGTGTGAGCTGTGTTTCATACCATTGATAATGAAAAAATAACCCTTGTTTTGCCCATTCTCTGGTAGTACACTAACGTGACCACACTTGAACCTTCTAGATTCAGTTCACGTTTTCATGTTTTTATTTCCGTTTTTATATTTTTGTAGTGTAGTTATATTAGTTGTACACATTTAGCCTAAATGTGAATAATATACATCCAAGAAATGAAACCAAAAAAAACAACATAAAATTATACACAGTTGCGGTGAAAAGTTTACATAAAGCTTGCAGAATCTGGTACAGAATGCATGTTATTTTTTGTTATTAGTACTGACCTAAACAAAATATTTTACATAACAGATACATATAGTTTACATATAGTCCACAAGAAAAAACAATAGATGAATTTATAAAAAATTACCCTGTTCAAAGATTGACATATGCTTAATTCTTAATACTTAGTTGTTGCCTGAATGATCTAAGATCCGTGTTTTCACACTGAGGACAACTGAGGGACTCATGGGCCACTATTACAGAAGGTTCAAATGCTCACTGATGCTCTAAAAGGAAAAACGATGCATTAAGAGCCAGGGGTGTAAGCTTTTGAACAGAATAAAGATGTGTACTTTTTTCTTATTTTGCCTAAATATCATTTTTTATTATTATTATTATTTAGAAGATATTTACATGTTTATCAGAAGACAAAATAAGTTAAATTTACCCCGACCTTCAAATTCAAAAGGTTTTCACCCCCTCGATCTTTAATACCTTGTTTTTCCTTCTGAAGCATCATGAGCGTTTGAACCTTCTGTAATAGTTGCATATGAGTCCATCAGTGTAAAAAGATTGATCTCAAAACAATGTATTATTTGTTTGTTTGTTTTTTAACCAAACAATAGTTTATTATTTAGTGTAGCCCAAATAATGTATGCTGTTAGTGAGAAGGACTTTGTCAGGGTAGAAGCCGTATTGAATTGTATGCCGCTGAAATGGGGCTGTAAGTAACAGACTTGTTACAGCTGTAAAAAGGTCCTTGATCATATGACATGCATGTTTTCAATATCACAACTTTTTGTGAAGTTTTTGAAGGTTTTGTTGTCTGAACAATTGGTGTATTGTTAAACAATAGTACAATGCATTGAACACACTGTACTTGGATCACTCAGTGCCTTGTATTCATTATTGTCAAAGATTAAACATGGCACTATCCTGACTAAGGTCTATGTTTTTTTGTGTGAGGGCTTTTTAAACTGTTTGAGCACAATGAAGATCACATGATGTTGGATTCTTTGTCATAAAACTCTTGCTCTTGTTCATTTGAATGAAGAGGAGATGTCCTTGGATTCCAAACATTCTTTACTATACCAATTCTATCTATCTATCTATCTATCTATCTATCTATCTATCTGTCTGTCTGTTCGTCTGTCCGTCCGTCCGTCCGACCGTTACTGTTTACTACAATTACTGTTAGGGGAGAGTGGGGTAAGATGAACCATTTTTTACTTTTACTATCAAGATAAGGGAAAATGAGGCAGATGTACAATGAAACTGTCCAAAGTAATTTCAGAATATTTCCCATCATTTTAAATGATCAGAATGTATACACTGTATGACAAAGGGTTCTAAAAATATGGCTTCTTATAAAAAGTGTACTTGTGGCTCAATTTAGTTACCCAAGGTTAGGGGTTAGTTGACCCTAGTCAGGGGGTAAGATGCACCATCTGGGTGAAAACTGATTATCTGACTGAGTCTGTTTCAAACCCATGTGAAATTTTAAAGATAATTTACTTCTTTAAACTAACTTAAAACTAACTTAATAATCAATTTTCATTTTACAATCAGTTACATTTCGTTTCTTAAAACTAAGTTTAACCAAATAAAACCAGTTTAATTTTCAGTCTTTAATTGTTTGCATTTCTGAAACAGTGTGTTGAACGTCAAAGTTTTAACCTTCTCAAAAACAGACTAAACAGAGAGTTTGTTGAGTAAAATAAAATACAATTTTATAAATTAAAATAAGATAAAATAAAAACTGAATTAGAATGATGGAATAAATGTCACTGAAGCGAATAAATATTTAAGTCAAAAGTTTCTTGGCATGATACCTTTTCTGCGATGTTGAAACGGCCATTAGGGTCTATAGGTGAAAAGATATATTTGATTATAATGTAAAAAAAAAAAAAAAAAAAGCATCTTCTGGTTCTCAGAGAAGAATTTGGTGCACTAATCCCTATCAAATAAACTACAAATAATATTTACATATATGATAAATTAAACCAGTTGTGTAATATCACGTTAAAATACCATTTTATACTTCAGAGATTCAGCTTCACTTCAGTGCCTTATGGTGGGGGTAAGTTAAAGTGATGGCTCAACTTACCCCACAACATTTGGCTCATTTTAGCTAAATGATTTGCATGGTTTTATATGTTGGTAAATCACCTATATTCATCATAAATATTTTTAGACCTGGATTAATTAGTTTTGATGTTTTTTTGTTTGTTTGTTTGTTTTTTTGACAAGCCAAAAACAGTAAATGGGTGCATTCCACTCTTCCCATGTGTTTCTTCTTTTCAAAGACTTGATGTCTGATTCCAAAATACATGTTCACATGACAATAAAAGTGTACAGTTGCCAAGATACAGGGGGTGGGTCAACTTACCCCTACTGTATTTTTCGATCAAATAAATGCAGCCTTGGTGAAAATAAGATAGTTCTTTAAAAAAATTGTAAATATTTGAACATTGACATGACCTTAATTTCTTTCTTTCTGTTGTTTAAGGGATTTTCCGGCTTGTGAGGGATCCTCTTTATGTCTGTTTGAGCTACTGGTGTCCGAACCCTGTTATAATCCAGCTCTACTTCTGCAGACCATCCTTCACAAGGACTGCTTCCTGCTGCAGATCATCATCTCATACTCATGTAAGACTCTCAAAGCCCTGACACACTTCTTGAACTGTACATGTACCCTTCCCAAAGATTCTAGATGATGTCATTTTTTTGCTATTGCCCAATGAAGCATGCTGAAAGTTGGCAAAATATCAAAAAATATAGTTTTGTTGGCTTGCCAGAATGTTGCTTCATCTCCACATGTGTTCGAGTCTGAACAGAAGAGAGCCTTGCAACAAGAAAATACGAGGAAACGCTCTTTGAAGCACGTCAGCGCTTTCATTGGTTTCCACAAATGAATTTAGTACAATTTATTGGTGGAAAGACTGATTAGTTGTAAGGATGGCCCTGTGACCTTGCTGCTCTTAATAGCCTGCACCTGTTTTTAATGGGTCTTCTTTTCACACGTCTCCTCTTATTTTCAATAGGCTGTTGTGTGCACTCATCAACCGATCACAAGACGATAACATCACTCGAGTCACCCAACACCTGCGCAGAGGAACCATGCTGAGTCCTTTCATTCTCGCAAAATACTCCATAGAAATAATTGCTAGTCTAAAATTTGAAATGACACTCTGTTGAATTTGCTAACAAGTAAATACTAGCTGAGGTCTTGAGAGGCTCGTCCCAATCAGAGACATTCGATATGTATTATTTTGCGAAGTAAGGCAAATCCACCCGGATTTTATGCCACCTCGTGTGCTGCTCAGCTTCGTCGGATTTGCGTTTCGTCCTCAGGCGCATCGGAGATTAATCCGGACTGTTGTGAGAATGTCGTTTTACTCACTCATCATCGCACTCATCACCCTCCTCATCATTTCTGAATCAATAGAGCTCAGTAATAAACACTCATGTGAGAGCAAAGTGAATGACCTTTAAAGATTTTCCTCTTTCTTCCTTCCACTCTGAAAAGTCTAACCTTTAAAGGCTGTTTTGTGCTTGCACATTAATTCACATTATGGCGGAGCTCATTAATAACCAAGCTCGGCTGAGAGCACGTCTGCCTGCGCGCTCTGGTGTGGGAATCACGTCGCCGTAAATCAACACTGCCTGGCCACAGCCTGGCTAATTAAGAAGAAACGCGGTGGCTTGGTTGTCTACCGTTTAGAGAAAGCTCTTTTAAAGTTCCTCGCTTGAGTCGCTGTCTCTCAGCACAGTTTGGGAGCGTTTAGCGCTAAGCTGTGCTCTAAATAGGAGCTTGTTCATGGAATTCTTTGAGGAACTGATAGCGATGTCTTGTTCCAATTAAGGGCCTCCAGTGGAAACTCATCTGTGAGGCCCGGTAGAGAATCAACAGGTGTGTTTGTTGGCAATACGTCAAGGTTGCAAAGGTTTGTTAGCGGAGGATAGAATTGGTTTGTGGAATCCCTCCCCTTGAGAAACACCAGCAGTTCATTTATCACCTTTCATCTGGAGGCTCGTAAATGGATGATTGTGAAGAGGCAGGTCATTAACCTGTACGGCCCTTTACCGCCCCTTGTGGCTATTTATATACATCCACTGTTTCCCTGCAAAAGCCTGTAGTTATTTTTTTAACACCTTTTTATGTTTCAATGTATTGAAAACTGGAAGTCAAGGGATGAATTTGTGACATTATAGACCACACTAAAACCTGCATTCCCATGAATCCAGTTAATAGCATTGAAGATTTGTCAACTTAATATTTTAAATTTGTTATTATTTTAGATACAATTAATCACATCTATAACAAAGGATTTAGTTTATATATGTGACCCTGTACCACAAAACCGGTCATAAGTCGCACAGGCATATTTGTAGCAATAGCCAAAAATATGGGTCAAAATGATCTATATTTCTTTTATGCTCAAAATCATTAGGATATTAAGTAAAGATCATGTTCCAGATATTTTGTAAATTTCCTACCGTAAATATATATATATTAGAACTTAATTGTTGATTAGTAATATACATTGCTAATTTATTCCTGTGATTTCAGTACTGAATTTTTAGCATCCTTTTCAGCATATGATCCTTCAGAAATCATCTGATTTGCTGATCAAACACATTTATTATTGTTATGTTGAAAACATCTGTATATATAGACTCCAAGCTTTTGAATGGTATAGTGTATAATGTTACAGAAGCTTTTTATTTAAGATAAATTTTGATCTTTGGATCTTTCTATTTATCAAAGAATCCTGAAAAAAATGTACACCACTATTTTAAATATTGATAATAATAAATATTACGTATTCAAATAAGCATATTAGAAAGTTTTCTGAAGGTTTATGTGATACTGAAGACTGGAGTAATGATGCTGAAAATTTTTGCTTTAATCACAGTAAGCAGTAAATAGTAAAAATATTACTGCTTTTGCTGTATTTTGGATCATAGAAATGCAGGCTTGGTGAGCAGAAGAGAATTCTTTAAAAAACATTATAAATCTTACTGTTCAAAAACTTTTCACTGGTAGTTTATGTTTATTATCAATAATTATTAAATAACGGTTAATATTTTTATTAATATTTATCATTTTATTTGGTATTAAACAGTCTTTTGACCTTTCCTTAAAACCATATTTAATTTAAGGCTCGGAAAAGTGTAAATATTTCTTAAAAGGTACATAACAGACACAGTTTCACCTAATCTCATGTTAATCCTGAGTACCTATAGACTAGTAATATATCCTTAATATCTCCAAAAAGTCTTTAGTTTTATTATATTTATAAAAGAAAAATACAGCTTTCCGATTTTCTCCGGAAAAAGACGAACTTCTGGAGGCGCGCCGTGGGCGGAGCTAAATTCGACGGTCACTCACGCTGGGATTGCCAATAAAACAAACATTTGATGTTGTTTCACTTACCATCAGCAGTTCTGAATCATTACCGGGATTTTTTATAGCTGGGACCACTCCATCTTTCAGTATCATACAATGTGCAAATCCAGCGTCGAACTGGCCCTCGTATATGAAACATTCACTTGCTAAACTCCATTGCTGCCCCAGAAAAAGGAACTGCATCCAATGTTCACATAACGCTGGGTTCTTCAGGAAGCTGAGCAAAGATATCTTTGCCTTACAACCATAACCACACTTCTTTAGAGACTTTCTTCCTGAATAAATCCCTTGCAGATTGCAGCCGAATGAAGCACGTTGATGGCGAGCTCTTTCTCACGGTCTAGCCGATGTGATCGCGGGCGCCACGGACGCGCTTTTCCGGGAGAAATGCTCATATAAGGAGTTCCACCACCAGATTATGTAATTAATGCCACGATCGAAAAAAATCAGCCGAAACTTGTACCAACCCGGAAGTACGATTTTCGGCAAAGAAATTCTCTGTATTTGTCCAAATTATTTTTTTAAACTTTGGCCATGTTTAGCATGAGAATCCAACTCTTTAACACTGTAAACAACTCTAAATATACGAAACACCATTGTACCCCCCCTTTAAGGTAGATTTTTGATTTTTGTTGTCACCTGATGAATGAGAGGTAAACTGTTACACTGCAAGTTTATAGTTTTACACGTCAGATCCTTTGTGCCGACCCCTATGGAAATGGTCGAAAACAGAAAAGATTATTGCACTGTTGTTAAAAATAAATGTTTTTGTTCTGTGAACAATTAATAATGCATGTTCCTTTCCCTCTTACTCTTGTCTTTCAACCACCTGTAATATAGAAACTGTTTTTCCAGATCGAAAAAAATAACAGCTCTGACAGAAATCTGTCTTTAGTAGCAATTGAATAATTACAATGCAAGACAGAACAAGACACCAAACATTCTCGTAAAGTAAAATGACACCTATACCAGTTCCCTCACACACGTACCAAAAGTAAGCAGAGTCGATTCCCATCAGTCCTTCAGCAGCAGCAGAATTCAGGATCGCTGTTAAGCAAAGCAGTGTTAGCTAAGCGCACACTCTACCACGACAGGTAATTTAGGCCTGTCATTTCAAAACAGTCCAACATTTATCAAAAAAGTGCAAACAGCAGCCTGCTTTTTATCAAAGACGCTCATTGAATGCTGCGTTGCATTCAATCGCCTATTCAAACGCCTGTCATCTCTAGGAAGCGAGACTGACAGGGGCTGAACCAAAGCCACAACCATCCTGCATTCTCTACAACCCCACAGGCCTGACAACATTTGGACAAGGGCATTCAGTCACATCTTGTTGTTGTGGTCTCATCTTTCATGTGTTTGTCCAGACAGTCAATTGGTGTTTTGCTTTCAAATGGACCTTTCACACTGTATTGATTTACAAGACATAAATTTCCTGTGCTAGGCTCAGATGTCTTGCAGTATGTAATAAGCTCAAACTTTGTTTGTCTTGTTTAGATGTGTACTTTATAAACGCTACTGTTTAAAGGTTTGGGGTCAGTAAGATTGTATTAGTTTAAGAAATGAATACTTATATTCAGCAGGGATGCACCAATTTGATCACTAGTGACAGACATACAGTTGAGGTCAAAAGTTTGCACCCCCTTTCAGAATCTGTGAAATGTTAGTTATTCAACAAAATGCATGTAATTGTTTATTTAGTACTGAGCTGTATAAGATATTTCACATAAAAGATGTTTACATACATTCCACAAGAGAATATAATAGTTGAATTTATAACAATTACCCTGTTCAAAAGTTTACATCCCCTTCATTCTTATTAATTTTGTTTTTGTTTTTGAGTTTGAGTTTTTTTTTTTTTTTTGTTTGTTTAGTGATAGTTGTTCACGAATCCCTTGTTTGTACTGAACAGTTAAACTGCCTGCTGTTCTTCAGAAAAATCCTTCAGATCCCAAAATTATTTGTTTTTCCAGCATTTTGTGTATTTGAACCATTTCCAACAATGACTGTATGATTTTGAGATCCATTTTTTCACACTGAGGACAACTGAGGGACTCATATGCAACTATTACAGAAGGTTCAAATGCTCACTGATGCGCCAGAAGGAAAACATGCATTAAGAGCCGGGGGTGAAAACTTTTGAACAGAATGGAGATTCTGGAGCATATTGTTGCATAAGTGTGAAAAGATGGATCTCAAAATCAAAGTCATTGTTGGACAACAAAACAACAACAACAACAACAAAAAACAGCTGTGGATCATTCAGGTAACAACACAGTATTAGCAATCAAAATGATGTAAACTTTTGAACAGGATTATTTTTATAAATTCAACTGTTATTTTCTCTTGTGGACTATATGTAAACATCTTTTATGTGAAATATCTTATTCAGGTCAGTACTAAATAAACAACAACATGCATTTTGTAGGATCCCTCTTATTTTGGTAAAATAATTACATTTAGCAGATTCTGAATTTTTGACCTAAACTGTATAATATTACAAAAGATTTCTATTTCAAATAAACGCTGTTCTTCTAAACTTTTTATTCACCAAAGAATCCTGAAAGAATCAGTTTACATACAAATATTATAGTTTCTAAAAGGTAAGTCTTAAGTAATTGCTGCTGAAAATTCTGCTTTGCCATCACAGGATTAAAATATATTTTTATATTTACATATTTAATCAAAAATTGTATATATTATAAATATTTAATGCTGCCTTGGTGAGCATAAGAGACATATTTCAGTTTAAAAAAAAAAAAAAATACAAATATGTGTATGCTTAAGGAAATAGTGTCAATGCATCACCTGATGCAACTAGTGAGAGACCTGGGAAATATCCTGGAGGTCTCTCCAACTTGCTCTGGACCAATCATATTTTCAGCCCTGTTATTTGCAACATTGTGGTTATTTTTATTTTTGATATCACTTAAAATAACCATGATAATATACTTTCAGGTCTCTGTGTGGACAGAGGAACAGAGGTGTCCCCTGATACTCAGACAGCAGCTGCAGAGTTTTTGGAAGCTGTTTTTTCCATCCTGTCCTCCCTCAACTCCCTCCCCAGGGCTTTAACTCGAGCGCTAGAGGGCTACCTGGACCGGAGACACCTTTGGGAGCATTTTTACAACTTAGCAGGTGCAGCCATGCAAGAATGTTTCCATGCTCTGTCCTACATTTGTTTAGACTTCAAAAGGACACAATTTTAGTCAGATGTGGTCATTCAGTTATAGTCCAGTTGGAAACCGCTATCACCATGTGCCCCCACTGTGTCCCCTAATTGCCTCAATATCAAATCTGACCAGCTGGAAGCCCATCATCAAATCAAAGCCATAATTAAACCTTCAGCTGTCTCTTTGATTGCTTATTTATTTACATTTCAGCCTTTTCCTTTTTCCTCTCTGTAAAAGCCACAGCATGAACATTTTTCATTGTGTTAATGGTTACCGTATTGATTTTGCATACTGACATAGAAACTGCAATTATGACCTGACACTTTTTGATTCAAGGGGTTTAATCCAAGCTGAAGCTCTCATGTTTTTGTGTTTTATTACATGTGAGAGGTAATTATAGTTGCACAAATTAGACAAATGACAGAGGAGGGAGTAAGGAGAGTGTGTATTGTATGCTGTTAGTCTGATGTAAGGTGTTGTGTTTTCGGCTTAATTGACCATGTCCATTCCTCCTTAAAGATAATCTTATAAAGCTTGCTTAGCACCTTGATTGTGCCATTTAGCAGAGCTAATTGGGCTAGTCAGGAAAATGATCCATATTAGAATTATTTATTTTTCTCTTCTACATGTACTTTTTGGCACTGTGGATGTTTAGAAATGTAATTCCCTTAAAACACACTTTTAAAAAGCATTGTACCTAATTGTTTGCTAACAATGCCCAAAAATTGAAAATGTATGCATCACAGGAGAATTCAGCCATTTTGCTTTCCCTTGTTTCCCTAGAATTTATGTCATTTCCGTGACACAATGATGATGCAGTGAGGCATGAATTACAAATTTATGTAAATTATTTTTACAAAATAAGTATTAAAAACATGTATCCATATTTCATTCTTTTACATCATATTTGTGTCTGGGACAACAATAAAACAATACGATCTATACATAAAAGTAATTTAAATAGTTGCAGAAATGATGTAGTCTTGATATGTTTTAATATGACAGTCATTTGACACAAAGAAACATCTAAAGTCTATTTATCAAATCAAATAAAACACATTTTTTATTGGCAAATAAAAGTGCCGATAGATTATGAAATTATAAATTACGTTCCTCTTCTTCTCTGAGGTAATGTCCTGTGACCAAATATGATATAATCATAAAGAAAAAAGATTGTTTTTACACAGTTTCTAATGAGTTTATAAAATAGGTTTTGGTATAATTATTAATTAAATAAATTAGACTATTCTCTCTCTTCCAGACTCCAGTAAAGAGGAGCCAGCCTTGTTTAAATACATCAGGTCCATTGTTTGTGAATCCACTACCAAACTTTTGATCCACCTGGTCAGCATGATGCAGGCATGTAAAGACCAGTCGGGACCCCTGGTTCAAAAACAGCTACCAGAAAATGTCCTAAGCAAGATTCCAAAAGAGTGGAACTACATTCCGCAAGATCCCAAATTTAGTGAAAGCAGCAAGAGTAAGTAAAGCTTTATTAACAGTATTAATCAATTATTTATATTATATATATATATATATTAGGGGTGTAACGGTTCATAAAATTCTGTTTGTTTCGATACGACACAGTGGTGTCAGGGTTCGGTACGTTTTCGATACAGCAAAAAGAAAGAAATGCCAGAGATTTATTATTTTTTTAAACTAACATCATAAAGTATACATGCAAGTATAAGTCGGATTTCATTTATCAGGAGAGTGAGTCGAGCTGACGAGTGAGGTGAGAAAAACAAGATGTTGGCAAAAGATTTTGTTTCAAAACAAAATACAAAAGCGCCTGCTTTAAAAATATTTTAGACTTTGGAACGCCTTTTTTACTTTTGCTGTTTGTCTAAGATGATTTTGGAAGCTTTTTTAACATTCTTTTCTTATTTATTTGGTTCTGTCGTGTTTGCTGATCTCCAGTGTTTTATATCTAAAATGTGTAAGTTATTTGTTATTTTATATTAGTTATTTTTCTTAATAAATGAATCATTCTGTGTTTAATACAAGTTTGGCGCACTGTTTTGTTGTTGCCAATTCAGTTAGTTGACGTCAAATTGGCGCTAATTCAAAAGTGAAAGTAAAATGCGCACATCTATATACAAGCTATTTAAAAGCGACGAGGAAAACAATAGGAAAAAAGGGAATACTGTAATGAACTACCCCACCGTCACAACCCTACTGGACTAGGCCCTATTGTGTTTTTCTTTTGAGTGAGAGGGGCAGACATCAATTTGTCTGTTAGGTCATTTGGGCTGCCTTGTTGAGTACAGTGGCACTGAGAACATTGCATTTCACACACTGTAAGCTCTTTTCTAAATATAATAGGATTACCGAACCGAAAACCTCATATCGAACTGTTCAGTACGAATATGTGTATTGTTACACCCCTAATATATACATACATAATAAAAATCTAACCTACCCTCATTGTTTCTCTCTGTTCTTATCAGACAGCATGAATCTAGTTATCCAAGGCCTCTCTTTCACCTTTACCCACCTTCCGTCAACCATAGCCTCCCTTCCACTGTCTGTGCGCTTCTTGTTCACCGTGGCAGAGAAGAGGCTTTCCCAGCATGCCAGACAGCTGAGGTCTACCGGCCTGCTTCTCTGGGTCTTATTGGTCAGCCTCTGTCAGGATCTAGAAAATGGGGACACCCTGGAGCTCTTGTCTGGACAGCCTCTGGAGAGAGGGGCCAAGGATAGGCTGAGTCTGCTATCAGAATGTCTCCAGGTCAGCCTGGGCCAGCAGAAGGGTGTTCCCAAGCCTCTGGTCCATAAGGTGCTCCAGGGCCTGGAAGAGAAGAGGCCTAAGTGGACCTCCATGCAACTGCAGAAGGCGCGGAAGCTTTGCTGTGATAGGTGAGATATTGAAAAATCCTGATGGTTTATTTTCCCAATTTAAAGGAGAAGTTCCTGATAAAATCCTGATAATTTACTCACACCCATGTCATCAAGATGTTCATGTCTTTTTTTCTTGAGTCGCAAAAAAATAAAGGTTTTTGAGGAAAACATTTTAGGATTTTTCTCCATATAGTGGACTAAAAATTTAAATATTTTTGTTATAAAAACCCATGGATCCGCTTTAGAAGATGTGTTAACCCCCCAGAGGCGTATGAGTTAGTTTTATGACGAATATATAAGCTTTTTGCAGCTTCAAAATAATAGCCACTATCCACCACCATTATAAAGCTTGGAAGAGCCAGGATAAATTTTAAAACAACTCTGACTGTGTTCGTCTGGAAGAAGAAAGTCATGTAAGAAAGGATGGCTTGAGAGTAAGTAAATCATGGGGAAATTTTCATTTTTGGGTGAACTATTCCTTTAAGGGGGGGGGGGGGTGTACAATGGTGTTTCGTATATATTCAGAGAGTTTACAGTGTTAAAGAGTTGGATTCTCGTGCTAAACATAGCCAAAGTTTAAAAAAATAATTTAGGCGAATGACAGAGAATTTCTTTGCCTAAAATCTTACTTCCGGGTTGGTACAAGTTTCGGCTGTTTTTTTTCGATCGTGGCTTCAATGACATAATTGGTGGTGGAACTCCTTATATGAGCATTTCTCCCGGAAAAGCGTGCCCGCGGTGCCTGTGCTCACGTCGACTAGACCGTGAGAAAGAGAGTGCGCACATCAACGCGCTTCATTCGGCTGCACTGCTGCAAGGGATTCACTTGGGAAGAATGTCTCTAAAGAAGTGTGGTTTTGGTTGTAAGGGAAAGATAACTTTGCTCAGCTTCCTGAAGAACCCAGCGTTACGTGAACAGTGGATGCAATTCCTTTTTACGGGGCAGCAATGGAGTTTTGCAAGTGTGTGTTTGTTGACGAACGTTTCATATACAAGGCCCAGTTCGACGCTGGATTTGCACATTGTTTGATACTGAAAGATGTAACGGTCCCAGCTATAAAACATCCTGGTCATGATTCAGAACTGCAGATGGTAAGTGAAACAACATCAAATGTCTGTTTTATTGGCAATCCCAGCGCAAGTGATCGTTGAACTTAGCTCCGCCCACGGCACACCTCCAGAAGCTCGGCTTTTTGCTGAGAAAATCGGAAAGCTATATTTTTCTTTTATAAATATGATAAAACTAAAGACTTTTTGGAGATATTAAGGATACAGTACTACTCTATAGGTACTCAGAAATAACATGAGATTAGGTGAAACTGTGTATGTTATGTACCCTTTAAACAATAAAAGTTGATATATTTTTAACCACAAATGCTCATCTTGCACCCAGCCCAACCTCACAAAGTACGTAGTCATGTTGAAAAAGTCACACGGGATTTAGGCGGAAGTACCAACCCTGTGTTTACCAAGCAAATGTGCAAAGAAAGTCAAATGCCCTTTACAAAAAAAGTAAAACAACAATGTCAGATCATTTGAAGTTGGAGGAGAAAATTTGTGTTTTCGCCCCACCCTACCTTACCTTTTTGAATCGAAGTACACAGACGAAGTACCCAACCACGTGTGACTTAAGTCAAGCTAGTGCAAGATGAGCATCTGTAGTTAAAAAGTATAGAAATGCACTGAAACTGCAATTTGGACCTTCAAATCGTTGCTAACCATTAAAGTCCACTATATAGAGAAAAATCCTGGAATGTTTTCCTCAAAAACTGCTTAATTTCTTTTTGATTAAAGAAACAAGACATAAACATCTTGGATGACATGAAGGTGAGTAAATTATCAGGAAATCTTAAATCTGGAAGTGAACTTCTCCTTTAAGCCCATAGGAGCAAATTCATCATCAAGCTTATACGTTATATCAAAGATGTTTCAGGATTATGGCATTTTAAAGTGTTTAACTAGTTAACTAATCTACTAATGTATTCATTGTCTAGCTGCTGCCAGTTGATATTTGGATGTCATTTAAAGGCTTTAATCTCGCAATTCATTCATTTTTAGAAAATAACTTCACCCTTTATCTTTTGGCAAAATAGTTATGTGTTGTTTCTGTGTGTGTTTTTTTTCTTAGCCTGTAGCTTGTCGTTTCAAGCTTTTTGATATGTGTACGTCAAAATGGGTTTGATGTCACCCATAAGATTTGGCTGAAGCAATCTGACTTGAATCACTAAAGAACATGTTGCAATCCTTGAATCATGTACTTCAAATCATCTTAGTAGTATTAAATAATCTTAGCAATATAAATGTGACCCTGGACCACAAAACCAGTCATAAGGGTCAATTTTTTTCGAAATTGAGATTTCTAAATCATCTGAAAGCAGAATAAATAAGCTTTGTTGTATGGTTTGTTGGGATAGGACAATATATAGCCGAGATACAACTATTTGAAAATCTGGAATCTGAGGGTGCAAAAAAGATCAAAATATTGAAAAAAAAATTGCCTTTAAAGTTGTCCAAATGAAGTCCTTAGCAACGCATATTACTAATCAAAAATTAAGTTTTGATATATTTACGGTACGAAATTTACAAAATATCTTCATGGAACATGATCTTTACTTAATATATGTTTTTTAGCATAAAAGAAAAATTTATCATTTTGACTTTGTTTTCAAAATCAATCATTTTGAAAACAAAGGTCTTTTTTGGGTTAACTATCTCTTTAATTCAGGGTTTTTGTAAATAAAAAATGTGATACCCTTGTAAGGGGAAATTATAATGTTGGCTATATTTTTTCTATACTGTGGCACAGTATTTATTTATGTGCATTTTTTACACTACTTTTTCTCAGAACTTTTCTCCAAACCTGAGTTTGAAAACCCCTGCCTTAAATAATGATCCTCTACTAATAATTCTTCAAACGATTGATTTTTGAGCACTTTTGAAAAGTGACCTATACTTAATGCTATTTTTCATTGCTGCTAAAAAAACGACTTCTACCGTATAATTTAAGTCATGTCCAGAACAAAAGCTCAGAGTTAATTACCCTTACTGAAAATGATTTAGCATCATAACAGAGAGGAAAAAAAATAAATAAAACTTTTAGTGTTCCGAGAAACGCTGTTCCCATTGACAGGAAAAACAACAACAACAAAAAAAAAAGAGTGAGGGCAAAAAAAAAAAAAAGGAGATAGCAAAAAGGAAGAGTGATTATGTATCGCCTGTCTTAGACAGTCAGTGGAACCATTACTATTCATTAAAATAACCTTCACTTTCAGGCACTGCCTCCGGTGTAAACAATCAACGTACAGTGTGTCGGCGGAAAGCGGGTTCTCTGAAAAACACCCCCCCCACCCCGGCTTGTCAACACACACACAAATGCATACACACACACACCTCCCTCATCTCTTGTCTTTGCAAAGTAATTTGTAGAGGAGAAGATGATTGTTCTCCATCACGGTGACCCTGGCAGGCTTTGACGGCATGCATGCACAGATGAAGATGAATGCAGTGGATTCCGTGGGCGGAGGGGGTGTTCTGCTTCTTTCGGGGCACATTGGTCCTAATGACGTGATTGATAGCTTGTCCCAGATCCGACGGGCCTCTCATTAATCAAGCCGCTGACTGGATCCAATCATTTGCTTCACCTGCACACTGATGGACAGGGAAGGATACAGGCACAGGTGCTGACACCCCGCTCACCGGCTGGGCTGCCCAGGGCCTCGCCGCTTTTCTCGGTGTCATTGAAGCTAAAGGCCTGCCTGACAGGCGACACTTTCCTTGTCACTTTGTGATTGAAAAATAAAAAAAGGAAGGAAGAAGGAATGGGGGGAAACAATGACGGTGGGGGTGGATATCGGATGGGAAGTGTGGAGAGGGTGATGAGGCATGCTGGATAGAGAGGAAGGGCATGGGAATGAGTGCATTGAGGGGACCTTGAGGTTACAGCGAGCTGCACTGTGTCTCTAACTCTTGATCTGTCTTTCCTCTCACTCTCTTTACTATATTTTTCCCCCTTCATTTTTGTCCAGAGAAACTCCATGTAAAAAATGGTAGCAAATGATGTGACTAAACTGTTTTGCCACAAATGGCAACTTGCAGCTCTTGGCATTTTGCACGGTACACGTGCGAATCTTTGTGTGAAACATGTAAGTGCAAACACAACCACTTATGCTTCAGCTCAATGGTAGCAAAAATGGCAACAACTACTGCTATTTTGATATTTAATCACATCCCGAAAGATCAAAAAAGCTGCAGTAAACGTCATTTGTTGGGTTGTGAATAAAAGCATGTTTGGTTTGCTAAAAAACATAAGAAATGATGGACTTCAGGTCAAAAGTTTACATCCCCCTTTCAGAATCTGCAAAATGTTAGTTATTTTAGCTAAATGAGAGGGATCATACAAAATGCATGTTATTGTTTATTTAGTACTGACCTGAATAAGATATCTCACATAAAAGATGTTTACATATAGTCCACAAGAGAAAATAATAGTTGAATTTATAATATGAGCCCGTTCAAAAGTTTGCACCCCCTTGATTCTTAATACTGTGTTATTTACCTGAATGATCCACAGCTGTGTTTTTTTGTTTAGTGATAGCTGTTCATGAGTCCCTTGTTTGTCCTGAACAGTTCTTGCATTGGTTTTCCAGCATTTTTATGTATTTGAACCCTTTCTAACAATGACTGTATGATTTTTGAGATCCATCTTCACACAATCTTAATCTTGCATACTTTGTGTTGTGAGCAGTCTGCAAATAAAATATAATTTTAATAAAATATTATTTGGATGACATGGTATCTTCATTCCACCCACAACCAGAGTACTATTGGATTTAAAAATATATATAGAGAGAGACATAATAATTAAAATCTCCTATTAAAATGAATCGCGAACACAAACGTAATATAGTAATATAATAACTATATTGCATTTATTTCTGTTAACCCCCCCTCTGTCTTTTTTTGTGTTCCTCCATTAGTGTGTTTGAGCGCGTGGAGAGTGGCCCGGCGCAGGATAGAGGTGGGCCTGCGGAACTGACTGAGCATAAAATAAGGCAGTTGCTGCTGGAGCTGTGCCATAGAGCAGGTGGCAGCCAGCACCTCCGGCAAATCCATCACAGCATCCAGCTCAATGAGGTAGCGAATTGCTGTTTTTCACCAAGCAATTAGGTGGCTGTTAGCCTGAGGCAGACAGTGTGACCTGAAGCTGAGGGGAACGCCTGTTCAGAGCTGCTGCGCGGAGACACAACTGCATCCAGACGCCGCTGCGAGGGCTCTAGTAACAGCCTTGACCTGATTGAAAAAGTGACTGGGAAATAACAACATCTTAAACAACAGAAATAACACAAATTACAGGGAAAGCTTCAGGAATTAGTCAAAGTCTTTCTCCACACTTACACTACACTTTCCTGCCCCTTGCTCTACTTAACAATAAGAACACATCTTGGGAAATTAGTACAACTCTCACTTAAGTCTAATCTTGAGGACATTTCTTTGTGTCATATCTATACATATCTTTGTCCTCTTCCAATGTCCTGTTTTCAAATCCTATTCCTAGATAGACTGATTAATTTCTACCATTGTCGGCCAATTACTTGGGGAATAGAGAGGAAAGAAATGTCCATTATGTCCAAAATTGGCTATGGAATAATTGTTGAAATGTACTAATTTGTCCAATGATGTGTTTAAGAAGTCTGTAGAGACTCACTGTTAATTTGACCACTTTAATAGTGTTTTAGTTTTGCTTAATGCAGTCTAATAATAAGATGTGTCTATGTTCCTGTTCATTTAGATGAACCTTGCTTTTGTGTTCTCTCTTGTAGGGTTTACTGAGGTCCATCCTAACACCGCACCCAGAGACACAATCTCTTACAGACTCCCCTTTGGGACCAGTCGTGTTCTCCTCTGAAGCAAGCAGTCCAAATCAATGTACAACCCAGTTCAACCCCCTCAAAGAGTGCAATACTATCGGCCCTAACAAGTTCGATCAGGTTAGTCCTTTCTTATTTTTCCTATTTTAACGTCTCAGTCTTCAACTCGAGTGCTCCCAAATACCTGTCGTTCACATAACTTTTATTTAAAGCAGTTCGTTAATGCCGTGAACTACTTCTCTGCTCTTTCTCTCTACACTCGAACGAGTGTAACTTTCCGTCAAGGCCACCAGGCAAGGTGAATATAATAGAGAGACTGTGAGACTTTAAACTGCTTCTCTAGGATGAACTCGACAATTCTCCATAGGTCGCTCTGTCCCTAAGCTATATTTTAGTGTGAAGGGAAGACACAAAGCAAAACATTAAAAAAGGTTAACCAAAAGAGCAGAGAATTTGAAAACACTTGAAAGGTGAACTCTTCAAGTGTGATGTGGCTTTGAACAAAGGGTGGAAAAAAAGCATCCCTTGCGTGTTGAAGACGGTGTAGGTTGAAGGTTTAATTACAAGAGCCATGGTCCTCTTTTGGCTTTCTCTTAAAGGTAGGATAAAGTTTTCTCTGCTCATGTCATGAGACTTTTTGCTACGCCTTTGAAGCCGCATAGTCTGCAACCTTCTTTTTTTAAGGGGAACTTTTCCTTTCATTATCTTATTTGGCTCAGAGTTTTGCGTCGCAAGTTCTTTTCCCGTCGTTCGGCGCTAGCTGCCGTGCTCTTAATCCCTTTTGTTTTCTCTTTATCGCTCGCGCTCGCATTGCTTTGCATAAAACACCTTATTAAGGGGATGATTAAAAAGCCTCCTCGCCTTCAGGTGGCTGCGCTGTTTGTCAAATCAAATGGAGGCAGAAAAACGAATGCCGATCCATCAATCAGCCGGTCGGAGAATAGGAGGGGCTGGCACGCTCCTGTCCTTTTGTCAATAAAAAAAAAACTCAGCTTCAAGTTAAGAGTGGCATTCCGGCTATCAAAGCAATCGGATTGCATTTGGCTCCCTAACAAAGGGACGGTCCACTCGTGGGTGAGGGAAACCTTGGGCGGCTCGCCACGAACAACGGCGAGAAGAATAACGACTCCTCTTGCAAAATTGATTTATCTTTTTATAAATGATGGTACATCCCTCCCCAAATGGATTTATAAATTAATTGCTGTCTTATTGGAATAAAAACCTTCTTGTGCAGACATGATAGATAGATCGCATTGGGGCGGCCTTGTTCGGGACCCCCTCCTCCTTGGTTAGTCCAGCCCAGCTGGAGCAGTAATTTACTGATCATATTAACTCTGATTAATAACGAACAATACTCAGTGCTCATTTATCAACAGGCTGCTATGGCTGAGAGGGAGTGGGATTGGGCCCAACTGCTGCCAGCCTATCAGAGCACGAGTCAGGTGACCTTCACGACGCTGCTCGCTAACAGGTAATGGCTGCTACTCCCGTTCGCACACAGTCGCCCCCTCCTTTCGCTTACACATTGTTGAAGTGCTGCCTGTCATGTCCCACCATGTACCTCCGTAATGAATGTGAATATGTGGAGAGGATAGAGGCATCCTGTGACCGTTTGAATGTTCACGCTTCTAAAGGTGTTACGGTTCGGCTGCGCATACCTCATCTGACCTTTGTTTGTATATTTTTACGTATAGGTGTTGCCGTCTCTATGTGAGTTCTCAGTTTCATGATTTTAATTCCCAGCATGCAGCATCCCTTTTTCTCAAAGTTTGGTGAAGAAAGTGCTTTTCCACTGAGAGCTTGCTAAAGAAGCGCATCTCCATCATAACGTTGGAAAAAAAGAGGAAAGCGTATCTGAGCTCACTGTGCGGAGAAAATGAATGTGTCTGCGTTTTTAGAACTGAGTGGGAATCACAATCTGACATGTGTCAAACTGTGTCAGAAAATAATTTTGAGGTTACTGAGGAATCCTGTGTGATTGAGCTTTAGTTTAAGTGTGATACAAGTATGCCGGTTTAAAAGAATATCTCCAGCCGAAGCCAAAGTTTGATCAATTTGCTTCAAATGATCCGTGAATTCAGTGTTAGTTTGACAGCTTGACAAAAGAAAATCAGTTTCAATCACTGATTCTCTCTGAAATGTTGAGTAAAATGGATAAAATATCAATTCTCAAACTAGAATTGTAGGCTTCTTTTTTTTAGGATTCAGGAGTGGTGTATGTATCTATATTTATGTCCTATACCTGGTCAACATTTATTTTAAGATTTCAGCTTGTGTAGTTTCTACATGGTAGTGCAGCAGGTCAGTAGAACATGGACCTATTTCTGCGTACCTGGCAAATCACCTGCTCAGTCCAACTTGGAGAGCGTCCAGATGTTAGTGTTTCCTTCACAGTGGGGTGGAACCTCTGAGAGCATCTTTCTATGTTCAGCATCTCAATGATGGAGCACCTGCCCCCGTGGCCGAGGAGAGGTTCAAAAGAGGGGTGAAAGAAAGTAAGGTGAAGGACAGAAGGTGAAGCTAGAATGTGCTTTGGAAACTTAGAGATTCATACAGTAGACTTTCTTTGTGCAAATGGGGTCTATTATTAGTCATGAAGTTCCAGTTGGGGTTTTCATGTCACTTAATCTATAGTATTTTAGTGTAACAACTTGTGGATTATCCATGAATGACCATGAATGAGTACATTTTAATGGAAAACCTGTTCAGACAGAGGTGAATTAAAAAAGAAAATGGTAAAAACGAGAACGAGGGAGAGAGAAAAGTTGTAACACAAGGTCTAATGTATGGGGGGGAAATCAGTAATAGGTCATGTAGTGAATGTTAGACACTTGAGATCCTCTCTGGAGACTGAGGATGTATGTAGGTCTTCTATATGCAGAAACTATGCGATCTATTGAATAGGGTGAGGGCTCTGAGGTCTTAACATATTAATCTCTCTAACGTCGCTCTTTCCAATAGTCGTTGTAGTGGTGTGTTGGTTATAGGTTATGAGAGGAATAGTTTGCCCAGAGTAATTCATTTTGCCATACACTCCTGATCTTGTATTACAAGCCATTGTTTTTTTAACCAAATAAGTGCTGTTCTATTGAACTTTTTTTTTTTTTATGGTTTCCATAAAAATATTAAGCAGTACAGCTGTTTTCAACAGTGATAATTAGTCATTCTTGTGCGCCAAATCAGTAATATTTCACAATATTATTGTTTTTATTTTTGATCAAAGCCATTCAGACTCAGTGAGCATAAGATACTTTATTTATGTATATCTATATAACACTTGTGAAATGTAGTGTATATTTAAAGCTCTAAATGCTATTAGTGAATCATACAAGTTGTAAATATGTCTGTTTGTAAACCTTCTGAAATCATTACTTACTACACTCTAAAAAAAAATAGATGAAAAATGGACAAACTCTGCGACTGGGTTTTGACCCAACGATTTGGTTAAATGTTTTATAAAAAAATGACTATATTTCTTGCTTAAAATAAACCCAAAATAGGTTGTAAATTAAAAAGCAGACACATAATCACTAGAGGCATCATCAATAATAAAAATGTGAACATGTATTAATTAGGAATTTAAAAATGCTTAGTATTTAATTATTATTTATTGAACTTATTAATAAATGCTTGGGCATATAATATATAATACATGATAATTTCCAATTTTGGGTTCATTTTAAACAAGAAATATAGACATTTTTAAGCAATAGTTGAGTTAAATAAAACTACCCAGAAAGAATATAGTGAATAAGGATTACTTTTACTATTATTTTTTTTATTTAAATGTATTTGTTTATTTTAGTTCAATCTCTAAATAATTCTGAATAACACACACAGTACATAATGACAGAATTTCCATTTTTGAATGAAAAATATTCAGTTTAAACATCTAGGTAAACATTATTTTAGCATATTTCTGTGGCTCTGTGAGGAGTGCATTCATCTGGTTACATATGAATGAGACGTGTGCCATAATGTGGTCTCAATTCCTTCTCCCCGTTCTCCCTTTCCAAGTGTGTGTGTGTTAGAGAGAGGGAGAAGATTTACACAGGTGTGGGTGTCCTTTATTGTCACCTGTCATTTGGCTGTCTGTGCCAGCAGTGTCATAAATCATTCTCAAATGGAGCTTTTCAGCAGAAAGTGACTGATTAATGTTCCTGTTCTTCCTCAGACTAGCACCTGACACCCAGAGAGACAGCATTAGCAAACTTCTAGACATGACCCACACAAACTTTTTTTGCCTGAGTTACGCTGCTTGGTGAGAAGAAGGCTTTAAAATAACACACAGGTTCAACGATCTGTTACACCATTCATATTCAGATTTGCTTTCTTTGTTGTATAAATTTACATTCCTGTAGATTATACTTATGCTGGGTTCCAGATATAGGCTACTTCAACTTTAGCATTCTGTAATATATGTTTTATATATTTTTTTAATGCTTTTGAAAGAGCTGCATTTATTAGTCCAAAAAATACAGTACAAACTGTAGTTTTGTGAAATGGTATTACTATTTGAAATAAGTGCTTTCTATTTTAATATATTTTAAAATGCTATTTTTTCCTGTGGTGGTAAAGCAGTCATTACTTACTAGTCTTTAATGTCAGACGATTCTTCAGAAATCCTTCTAATATGCTGATTTAGTGCTCAAGAAACACTAAACATTATTGTATTATTATCAATGTTTAAACCTTCTTATTTATTTTTGGAAACGGTGGTAAATTTTTTTTTTTTTTCTTTGATCAATAGAAAGTTCAAAAGAACAGCATTTATATAAAACTATAATTATAAATACTGATCTTGTAGAACAGTGTAAAAGTTTTTTACTGTCAGTTTTGATCAATTTAAAGGATTAGTTCACTTCCAGAAGAAAAAAATCCTGGTAATTTTCTCACCCTCATGTCATCCAAGATGTTCATGTCTTTCTTTCTTCAGTCGAAAAGAAATTAAGATTTTTGAAGAAAACATTCTAGGATTTTTTTTTCCATATAGCAGGGTTCCCACGGGTCATGGAATTTCTGGAATATCATAGAATTTTAAAAGGTTTATTCCAGACATTGAAAGTCAGGGAATTTTATATATATTTTTTGTCCAAGTCATGGAATTTCAGGGATATTTGTTTGTTGCTTTAAATTTTAGTTTATCAAAATGTAATTTTTCTATACTGTATTTTTTTTTGTTTGTTTGTTTGTTTGTTTGTTTGTTTTTTCATGTGTTTTGCCTATTGTTATGGTTGGGCTATTTTTCAGCACTATTTTATTCCCTTCCCGCTCAACTGGCAATCACTTAAGCCAAATCCAGTCACCAGTACCTAACTAAAGCAAACATGCCAGGAAAATGTACATTTCAAGACCTTTGCCTGCAAAATGACCACTTCAGGTGTTAAAAGTAAACGATAGAAAAGCAAAAACTAAATGTGAAGAAATAGAAAGACTGAGTGGTGAACTTGATGACAGAAAATCCTTCGGAGCATTTAACCCCTGAAAGCATAACAACCATAAATACATTTCTGTAGAAAAAATATCAAAGTGCATTTATTGGGTAAAGGCAAAAAAGAAAAAAAGTAAATAAAGCTTGCAAATGGATAAATCCGTTCATTATAGGTAATGGAAATTCAGCTTTTTAGTCAGTAAAAGTCAGGGAAAAGTCACTGAATTTTACATTTGGCTTTGAGTGGGAACCCCGATATAGCGAACTTCAATGGGAGCTAACAAGCTAAAGGTCGAAATTGTCAAGCTAGTGCAAGACGAGCATTTGTGTTTTTGTTTTTGTTTTTTTAAATATATGACTGATCGTTTCACTAGATAAGACCCATATTCCTTGGCTGGGATTGTGTAGAGCCCTTTGAAGCTGCATTGAAACTGCAATTTGGACCTTCAACCCATTGATCCCTATTGAAGTCCACTATAGAAAATGTTATAATGTTTTCCACAAAAACCTTTCTTTTTGACTAAAGAAAGAAAGACGTGAACATTTTGGCATAAAGGGAGAGTACAATATCAGGAAATTTTCATTCTGGAAGTTAACCAATCCTTTAACACACCCTTGCTATATAAAAGTATTGATTTCTTAAAAAAAGAAAGTAATAATAATAAAAATAAAAATAAAATCCTACAAACCCCATTTTTTAATGGTAGTGTACTTCCTTTTGCCTATCCCACAGCAGAGTTTGAGTATAAGGTTAGAAGTGGTAATCTTTCATAAGTGAGCCCTAAGGTTAAACATTTTCCTCTAATGGCCTTTTCTTTTAATATATTGTTCCTTAATTTGACACAGTTCTAGTTTTACCATTGCAAGACCTGCTGATGGATGGGTCTGTAAAAATGACCAGATGTGGCTTTCAGAGTTGCAAAATACCACAGGACATGCTTAACAAGCACCTTCTGAACAAATGTAATGCTCTCGGTCATGGCTAAAACTATTTGCCCGGTCGCAAACAATGCTAAAATATGTCTTCTATCTTCTCTTCTGTGCAGATTGTGTGTTGCATTGAAAAACATGAATTTTGACTATGTAGTACATTGGCTAGGTCAACTTTTACAGGCTCGCGCTGTCATTACTCTATCATCCGAAACAATAGTGAGCGGAGAAGTATCTATTGAGAGAGATGGCAGTTGATGCGGGAAGTGGAGTGCTTTAAATTGCAGTGATAGGCACCGCCGTTCACATTGGGCAAATGCCATCTGTTCCCAATGATGGCCATATGGTTAGCTTTCTTTCCCAGGGTATAAAATACAAACAAATGTGTCAGAATGCAAGGGCTTTTTCCACAGACGCGCAGCGACTCGGCTAGAGGCAGCATCGCAATGTGCGGGGAAGTAATTGCTATCGCCACCTTTGTTATGAGTTTGTTGTTGTATCTTTTTTGGGTGAGAGAATCTGTCATGGCCAAGGAACGGGACATTTTCAGTGTGTTACTGGGAAGCAAACACTTCCTTGTCAACCCATCACTGTAGCGACTTTTTTTAGGACTAGGAACCCTTTAAGTTTCACAAACAAGTCCTCTCCATCATGTTTACTGACTGACTGACTGTGGGAATCGTCATTGTGTCTCTCCATCATTTTGCCTTTGTTTTGGCGGCTAGTGTTGGAAATTAGCAGACACAATGAGTTTTTGTTTAGCATGAGGCAGGCGTAGAGCTCCTGGCGTCTGAGTTTGTACTTTGCATGTGTGTGTGCATGTATGTGTGTACGTGTGTGTGTCGGTGGGTGAATCACTGAAGCCTGGGAGAAGGCCGTGGCCCCACCTCACATGGCAGAGACGAGCTGAAAGGCTCATTAATCAAACTCCGAGTCACAGATGTGATGGCTTCCACACAAACTGCCAGCAGACTGTGAAAGTCACATCCAACAGAGTCAACTGTCAAGCAGCTAGGCCACCATTTCCACCCGGCCCAGCTCATTCCTCATTCCTTTCCTCTAAAATCCTTTTCCATCCATTTATTATTTCCTTCCTCCCTGTCTCACACCTCTAGTAATGATCAGTTAGAGCCTCGGTTTACTGCTGAAGTATATCACAATCTGAATATTTTTTTTCGATGCCCTTCTTGATAAAATGTATGCTTTGTTTTTTGTTGGGTTGTTTTGTTCTGCTTTCGTTTTCTTTGTTGGAAATAAACTTACCGAGCTGGTAGCTAATTTGCTAGCATGTACCAATTTTTGTTTGGTTTGATTTGGAGGAAGTAAATATTTTGTTTTGTTTTGTTTTGCTTTGCTTTCGTTTGCCTTGTTTGAATTAGATGAAGTGAATATTTTGTTTTGTTTTGCTTTGCTTTTGTTTGCCTTGTTTGATTTAGTTTGAATTGGAGGAAGTAATTATTATGTGTTTTGTTTTGCTTTGCTTTCGTCTGCTTTGTTTGATTTAGTTTGAATTGGAGGAAGTAATTATTTTGTTTTGTTTTGCTTTGCTTTCGTTTGCCTTGTTTGATTTAGTTTTATTGGAGGAAGTAATTTTTTTTTTTGTTTTGCTTTGTTTGATTTAGTTTGAATTAAGAGGAAGTAATTGTTTTGTTTTGCTTTACTTTTCGTTTTGCCTTGTTTGATTTAGTTTGATTGGAGAAAGTAAATATTTTGTTTTGTTTTCATTTGCTTTGTTTGATTTAGTTTGAACTGGAGGAAGTGAATATTTTGTTTTGTTTTGTTTTGCTTTGCTTTCGTTTGCCTTGTTTGAATTAGAGGAAGTGAATATGTTGTTTTGTTTTGCTTTACTTTTGTTTGCCGCCTTTGATTTAATTTGAATTGGAGGAAGTGAATATTTTGTTTTGTTTTGCTTTGCTTTCGTTTGCCTTGTTTGATTTCGTTTGAATTGGAGGAAGTAATTATTTTGTTTTGTTTTGTTTGCTTTGCTTTTGTTTGCCTTGTTTGATTTAGTTTTAATTGGAGGAAGTGAATATTTTGTTTTGTTTTGCTTTGCTTTTGTTTCCCTTGTTTGATTTAGTTTGAATTGGAGGGCGTAATTATTTTGATTTGTTTTGCTTTGCTCTTTGCTTTGTTTGCCTTGTTTGATTTAGTTTGAATTGGAGGAAGTAATTATTTTGTGTTTTGTTTTGCTTTGCTTTCGTCTGCCTTGTTTGATTTAGTTTGAATTGAAGGAAGTAATTATTTTGTTTTGTTTTGCTTTGCTTTCGTTTGCCTTGTTTGATTTAGTTTGAATTGGAGGCAGTAAATATTTTGTTTTGTTTTGCTTTGCTTTCGTTTGCTTTGTTGGAAATAAACTTGCTGATCTGGCAGCTACTTAACTAGCATGTTAACTACAATTTTTTGTTGGGTTTGATTTGGAAGAAAGTAAATGTTTTGTTTTGTATGGCTTTTGTTTTCTTTAGTTTGCTTTGTTGCAAAAAAAACTTGCAGAGCTGGTAGTTAATTTGCTAGCATGTAAACTACCAGTATTTGTTTGATATGATTTAGTGGAAGTAAATATTTAGTTTAGTTTGTTTTGCTTTTGTTTGCCTTGTTGGAAATAAATTTGCTGAGCTGGTAGCTAAGGTAGCTAGCATGTAAACTACTGATTTTTGTTAGGTTAAATTTGGAAGAAGTAAGTTTTGTTTTGCTTTGCTTTCATTTGCTTTGTTTGATTTGGAGTAAGTAAATGTTTTGTTTTGTGTATTTTTGTTTTGTTTTTATTTGCTTTGTTGGAAATAAACTTCCTGATCTGGCAGCTGATTATCTAGCATGTTAACTGCCAATATTTGATATGATTTGTAAGAAGTAAATATTTTGTTTTTGTTGTGTTTTACTTTCGTTTGTTTTTTTTTAGAAATGAATTTGCCAAGCTGGTAGCTAATTAGCTAGCATATAAACTAATTTTATTAAGTTTTGTTTTGTTTACTTTGTTGTAAGTAAACTTGCTGAGCTGATTATAGCTGATAATTTGCTAGCATATAAGCTACAAATTTGTTGGTTAAAATTGGAGGGAGTTCGTTTTTTGTTTTGTTTGCTTTGTTGGTAATAAACTTGTTGAGCTGGTAGCTAATTAGCTAGAATGTAAAGTACAAAGTTTGGTTTAGTTTGGAGGAAGTAAATGTTTTGTTCTCTTTGGCTTTCTTTTCTTCGTTGGAAATAAACATACCGAGCTAATTTGTTTGTGTGTAAACTGCAAATATTTGTTTGCTTTGATTTGGAGGAAGTAAATATTTTGTTTTGCTTTCATTTTGCTTTGTTTTGCTTTTGTTTGCTTTGTTGGTAATAAACTTGCTGGCTGATAACTATTTAGGCAGAGTGTAAACTACCAATTTTGTTTGGTTAAATAAATTTGGAGGAAGTAAAGCAGATAGTAGAGCTATCTAAACTTTCTTTTCTTTTGTACTTGCCAAGAAAATAGTTAATTAGCTACTGACTAAACCACCCAAAGTCATTCTAAAATAAGCAACCACTATTTATAATCTGTTATTCCAGCTTTGCAGGGCTTCTGTTTGTTTTTTTGTTTTTGTTTTTTGGCCCATCAATATTCCTTCACAGCATCCTTGATTACCGCACACTCTTTAACTCAATTCAGTCCGTTCTCTCACTTCCAGTCTTCTCTCTCTCTTAGTGAAGTACCATTATCTCACATAATCTATGATCCTAATCTACAGCCGTCACAACCAGCTCAATCATAGCCAGCACAGAGCTTTAATCAGACACCCACTGCCATCTCCCACATTGTGATTGACAAAGCCACCCTGCCAGCTTGAGTGGAGGAAAATAATAATAAAATAAATAAACTGTGTGGTCCCTGGATGGAAGAGGGCCAGTGACAGGCTTCCACGCTGGGGGCCCGGTGTCACTGCACTGGCAGTCTCATCACACTGCCACCAGAACCCAGCCATTTGCATCCAGGCCAGGGACAGATAATTAGAAGGATTCCTGCCTGTCAGCATTAATCTGGCCAGCGGTGAAACGCTCTGACAAGGAAATGGAGATGGAGAGCTTTTGCTGGAGCCAGTGCTGAAGGAGAGTGTGGTTCAGTAGAGGCAATCATAGCTCCTTACAAATAAGAGTGATAATATTAGTGGTCTATAACGCTAATTCATTTGGAGTGCACTGAATGCTGATTTGTAATGCCTGCATTTATGGCTGACTTGTTATACATGAATACGATGAGTATTTTGAGCATAACTTTACTTGAATGTGCTGTTATCTTACAATGTAATAGCATTGTAAAATTAGCATTAAGATTAACTCGTATTACAGAACCAAATCTGTTCACAGGCACTCTGAAAAGCTAGCTGTGTTATGATTTTTTTAATGTGTTTTTTCTTATTCATATGTCACACACACAAAAAACAAACAAACAAACAAAAAAAAATCTTACAGTAAATATGAGTAAATAATGACAGAATTTTTGTTTTCGAATACACTTTCCCTTAAGTCACTATTGGTGTTGAATAAAAGTTGTATTAAGTTAGTCTCGCCTGCCTGTCTGGTCTTAGAGAGTAAGTGTTGCAGTTTTAATCCTGCCATTGTTCACTTGTTTCTTTCTTCTGATGAGTGTAGTGTCTTGGCCTAGTGTATCGTACCTCTATATGGTGTCTAGGGTTCTGTCATAGGAGCCCTGATCAGACGTGACCTTCCCTCTCTGCTGACTTTACATGGCCTGAATGCCACTGTCTCAGAGTACCTTTAGAGGAACTGAGGTCTGTCATCCTGTCAATGAGATGGTGATCCTGGTGCTCCGCAGAGGTGCTACAGATCCCCCGGAGCCCTGAGCCCTGACTGATATAGGGGCCATGGTGCCACTCTGGCCCCTGGGCAGATGGTCAGCAAGCTCCCTGAAAGCTGAGGGCACCTGGGTCTTTCATTGGCATTCAGTGGCCACTTTCAAACTCTGCCCCTCAGAGGTAACTAAGAAGGACAGAAGGAAGGATGAAGGTTGCTCAGACATGGTTGATGAGGAGAAGGTCTGTCACCACATCTGCCCTTCTGCAACCTCTCTGGTTGAGCACCACACACTAATTAAGAAGTGTCTGCACAGGTAACCCAAGAGCCAGTCCCGGATCTGCAGACTTTTGCAGTTTCCGCCCTGATTCTGGGGTTTGTTCTGTTTGTGGCGTTGATGTGGGATTGAAAATTTAAATTAGTTTGATACTTTTTTTTAATCATATGAGACTTGACTATAGCTGACATGGCATCCCTAGAATGAATAACTTAGTGTCAAAGAGCGTGAATCTAGAATATGCTTGTTATGTAAGTGTTGTGTGTGATATCCTGCCATTAATTTTCAGCACGGATGTTGTAAATTGATCTAAAGTGACAGTAAAGATGTTTATAATGTTACAAAAAATAAACAAATTAAATAAATAAACTTTCTATAAGCTGGGTTTCCATCCAAAGTTGTGAATTTAACTTATGTCACATAAAACATTTGCAAATAAGCACCGTTTCCATCCAACAAGTCAAAGAGAACAAAATCGTAACTTTGCTGAGGCATTTCATAATGACCATGACAGCGTTTCAGGCGGTGTACAAACCTATAGTGCTAAGTCACATGACTTTTGGTGCGCATGAGGAAATTTATTCGCAAAATGCATTTTCATCTCCCATTATTCGCATGAACGCTTTTCCGCACAATTCAAAAACCAAATTAAGGATTTTTTTTAATTTTATTTTGTCATTTCCATCAATTGTTCCTGACTTGATACGTCAAAATGCACATAAAAATAGGGTGTTGGAAACATAGCTACTGCTTCCACAAAAAAACATTAAGCTGCACAACTGTTTTTAACATTGATAATAATAAGAAATGTTTCTTGACTAGCAAATCAGCATAATAGAATGCTTTCTGAAGGATCGTGTGACACTGAAGACTGAAGTAATGGCCATCACAAATCAATTCCATTTAATATATATATATATATATATATATATATATATATATAACAAATAAAACATTTTAAATTAATATTGTAGTTAAAATATATTATTTAAAAAAATACTTTTTACCAGTAGTATATAATGATAATAATATACACATGACTTGTATTTGTTTAGGAACTCACACAAGCATATTTTCCATCTTGTCTACATTTTTAAGTGTGATATTGTGATGGTTAAATGTATGAAACAAGGTTAGAGTACTCTCCTTAGTGCTCTGCTGAGGATTGTCTTGATGTGACAGGCTGCTATGTTAGCTCAAGTTGTTTTTGACAGAACACTAAGAAAAGAAGAGGAAAAAGAAATGCACACTGAATTCATCTTTAGAAGCTGCGGTCTCTGGAATAATCTTTTTCTTTCTTTTTTTTTTTCTTTCTTTCTTTTTTTTTCTTTCTCTCCTGTCTGTTGAGTTTGTGAACTGTTCCAGATTGGTTAGCAGTTGGTTAGCGCTATTAATGACAAATAATTTCCAATGTTACATCCTCTCAGTCCCAGCAACTATACTGTAGTGTGTTTCTTATAGCAGTTTGTATTCAAATAAGTTGCGTTCATAGAGCTGCTCTCATTCTTCACATCTCTGCCAATCCACAGTGATATTATGTGTATTGTAAGTTTTGAAGCTAAACAAAAAAGCACAATTTAACTTGGGCTTTGGACCAACAATCGAACCAAGTGTAAAAACAGTCTAACTAGATTTGAACTCCCTCTTGATGACGTCTTTGAATCAATGCCCAGATTGGCTTGGGATTATTTCCTCCTCTGACAATATATGTCTTGTCTATTTGGATCTCTGCTTTGTCATGACTGCAATACTTGATTCATTCAGTTAACCCAGGTTGACTAATCTTGACATATCTAAATCGATGTCCAGATTTCTCAAATGTAGTTATTCCTCAGAGGCATCTTCACCTTTTATTCTATACTGTATGTCTCATCTACTGGCAGCCATAGCAGTGTTACTGTTTGTTGCAATTTTGTGTGATACCCAGTGACAATGTTATGAAAGGCCATTTAGAGATGAATGATGCTTCTTGTCACTCCCTCGATCTCTCCTTCTCTATCTCTCTCTGCCATCCTCTCATTCATCTCTTGTCTTTTTTGAACTTGGGCGCTCTCTGGAAGGGGAGCAGATCTAATCAGAGAGTGGGCTGCCTGGATTGGGGGCATCTGTATAGCCTCTACGTTGGCTCTGGGCTGACCCGATGCTTTCTCAGGCAATCCGTCATTCAGCGCTGCCCGTCCAGATCAGCTCAGGCCCTCCTTGCAACCACACACACAATCCGGAGCTCAATGTCAGGCCATGGACTACTTGACGGAGTGAACCGTTTGAAGACTTCCTCTCTTTCCTGGAAACCCTACCACCTGCCAGCTTTATGCCCGCGGCTGCTTGCCCTCGTCTGGTTTGAGAGAGGTCAGAATGCACGTCGTTTCCGACCAGCTCTGCCAGTCTCCTCAGGTTACCGACCCCAGCAGCGAGCATCAACTCTCCACATCAGAAAAAACAGTAAGAGGGCACGAGCAAAGGCAGCTGCCTCCTGTACTTCTGGTCGGCAATGTCTTAGGCCGTTTCAACACCTGGTTTGATTGCTTGGTCTGAACACGAGTTCAGTTCTATCGTTCTTCCCCTACCCTGGTGTCTTTTGCATTGTCATGATACTGCTGTTAGTCACTAACATTCAGTGACGAAAGACTCTTGACTCTTGAAGATTAAAGGATTAGTTCACTTCCAAAATGAAATGTCCTGTTAATGTACTCAACCTTACGTTATCGAAGATGTTCATGTCTTTCTTTTTCAGTCGCAATGAAATTTAAGTTTTTGAGGAAAACATTCCACGATTTTTCTTCATATATAGTGGACTTCAGTGTCGTCCAAATTGCAATTTCAATGCAGCTTCAAAGGCTCTACACGATCCCAGTCAAGGAATCAAAATGATCTTTTTTATTGTTATTAAATTAAATTAAACCCAGTTGGTTCTTGTGTAATGACATTATGATGTGAAGTCACATGACATGGACAAAAAAGGCTGAAAGTTTTTTTTTTGTTTGTTTGTTTGTTTCAGAGAACAAAGTAAGTCGTATGAGTTTGGAGTGACATGAGGGTGATCCAGTTTTAGGTCAACTATCCCTTTAACTTGAGTCTGTCTAGTTGTGAACAATAAAAGACAATTTCTGTGGAGAAAAGAGGCAATGAGAAACAAATTATAGGCCTACGAAAACGGCAAGTATTACGTCACCATTAACAGTTCACTTCCACAAGCAGCATTTATGCCAATTAAGATCCAATCCTATTGACAAGTTTAAGAGGTAATTATTCTTGTTTACTGTTGAAGAAATAAAATGAAATGGCTGAGCTTTAGTCTGTAACCAAGTCTAAAAAGAATAAAAGATGCTTATATTGCTGCATATTGTGGTTCATGATGAGGCGTTTTTTTTTCATCCTTAATGCATAACAGAAATTTCATATCATTTGCACTGCAGCTGACAAACTAACACTCCCTTCTTAGTTTACAAAAGCAGTCATACTCAAGGGACGAACGCGTCACCGCAGAAGACGAGACGGCACGTTTGTTTAAAGCAGACGGCCAATAAAATGGACCAGCTTAGTAGCAAGCAAACGTCGGTTCAGTTTTAGCCTTTCATTGGCGTTGGATATCAGTGACAGCCCCGATCAAAGAACGGCGTCACAAATGAAGCTGTCAAAATGGCTGGCAGCTGAGTCAGGCAGCAAAAAGGGGGAGAAGCAGAAAGCGAGATTTTCATTTGCTTTCAAACGCATCATGACCGCGATGGAGCCTTCATAAACAGACAAAAAAGATGGCTAAAACGTGTTAGCGCGGCACGACACGATGAATTATAAATGTGTGCGTAGGATTATAAAAACAATGAGCGAAGGCTGCGGAATCCCTCAACCTCGGGCAGATAGACTAATTAACACTTTCGACATGAATGTATGATCTCATTATAGCCTTAGTGCTTACGTAACGTGCCATTGCACCATTGTTGCGAGCGCGGAGGAAGCTTAACGGCATTTAGAAAGTCTATTGTTTAGAGTTAAGGTTTAGTTACGTAAACATTTACGGAACTCGAAAAGTCGTGCCTGGATGCATCGTGTTGTAGGTTTGGGGCTTCAGCTATGGCTTGTTCCTCAGCTAATTTTCTGATAATGGCCAATTATCTGCTCTTTTTTCACTAATTAGGAGATAAATATCATCAATCATTGTCTATTAATGTTGATGAGCTGCTTGCATGAAATGAACGTTTATATGCCTAATGAGTGTGCCCTTTTCCTCTATTCGTATCATTCGAAACACTCATTTGCCGACACAAAGTACGCATGGTTAGGCGCTTCTGTTGTGCGGTAATTCGCGTACTTGACGGTCGTGACACGTCTCTCTGACAGAAGCGCTCTCCGGACATAGAACGAGAGTGAATTAAGTCATCTCCTTTAAAAACGATGAAAGAAAAGCTTGGAGTGAGGCCTATACGTTCCCCGCTGCTATCCTCCTCCAGGCAGCACCTCCTCCTCTGTTTCTCCCTCTCTCTGTCTGTCTAGGTCTCTCCCTCGCTGTCTGTCTGTGAATGTGTGGGAACTACAAGGCGCGCTCCTTTTTAGCCCCTCGCCGAATGAATCGGCTAGGATTTCTAAGGCTGTAGAAGTGTCCCATTGTTATGATGTCACCGCAGCTCAAGAAGGATGACCTCTGGACCCTATGGATTCATGGCTGTTTCGTCGCCCCCATTTCTGACAAGTATAGCTGCCTTTGTCCTCCCACTAGGGGGTATCCAAGCCGTTCGGAATGGATTTCGAAGGACTCGCGGCTTAAGACATGCAACTTTGTGTGTCGCCGTTGTCTCTCGATTTTTTGCGGTACCTCTTGACTCTGGCTTCATTTTCCTCTTTTTCACCATCTTCCTTCCTTTCAGTCTGTCAGTCTTCCTGGCTCTTTTTCCCTCTGCTCTGCATCTCCGTCTCCCCCGTGCCGTCCTTTTCATTTCGCTATTGCTAAGGAAATAGTGAATACCGCCAGATGTCGCAAATACATCATCATAAGGTGGAGGACTGGTGAAAATAAATCAAGACACGTATGCGGTGGGGGATGTGAGACTGGTGCTTCTCTTAGTGTCTGATTGTGTGTGTGTGTGTGTGTTTGGGTAACGGAGAGAGAGAGACAGAAAGCGAGGGAGAGAGGGCAGTAGAGGTCATTGGATTGTCCCTCAGATGTTTGATATTTTATGTATGGGAAAAAGCAAGAGCGGATATGACAGAAGATGCAATTCGCCACCTCAGCAGACCAAAAAAACGAAAAACGCAACACCGAAAAGGAAGGTCCAGAACCTTTTAAGCCCTCTGAATCCTCCTGACCAAAACGACTCACAAAGATAACGCAAATAAACAAACGAAACACAAATCGCGTCTCCTTCCCACCAACACGCATTCCTACTGGAATGACTAAGTGAAATGGGCTGTGAGAAAGGCTTTGTTTGCAGTTGAAGGAGAGCGAGGCAGACGCTCTCTCAGATCCACGCTGAGTCGAGCGAGAGAAGGAGATTCCCCAGGGTGGCGCTATCCCAACAACGCTTATCCTGCAGGGGGAAAAGTTTACAGCCAGCCCTGCCGTTTGTAGTGCCACTACAGAGGCTGTGACAGTCTGCATAAAACGGGCCGGATCTGAGCAGATGCCTCCAACCGAAGGAAAAAAACACCTACAGAAGCGCGATTGAACAAACGCAATCGAGACATCAGAGCGAAGCCCTCTAAATACCTTATTTATGCAGCAGCTTTGTATCCGTGACAACAAGAAAACAAAACGACACATCAGCATAATGCCTCCTCTTATCATATGGAGGCTTGTCTTGTTTTTTACACCTCCTTTTTACCTTCCCACATCACAAATGTGGTCTTTTTTTCCCCCTCTTCGGTTCCTCCGAGTTCCTCAAAGATGGATAGCCCTGATCAGGCTTTGATATACTAAAATGACACCCCTCGCCTTCCATCAGCCCTGCGGCTGACCATCTCCTGCTCACCCCACCAGATACTAGACAACATTTTCTCTCGAGTGCTCTCACAGCCGGCAGGTAAAAGGAAGAGGGCTAATTCCAGGCTCTTTTGAACTCCTCGTAGTGCCTTCTCTATTTTTGACCATCAGAGAAAATTGTTGAGTGTCTCAAATAGATCTCAGAACAAAGTGTAAACGTATGTGTCGTGTATATATATCGTGAGCATCATTTCAGCCGTGAATTCGTGACATCGGCTGATAAGCAATTAGATTAGTTGCGACGGATATGGGGGTGAGCCTTTGTTTCAGCCGAGCTCGCTAGTGTCGGTAAAAAGACTCTGAAGAGACGCCATATTGACGAGCCCTTTCTCTCTGGTTAGGGGGTGGAGTCCACTCAGCTGTCAGTCAAACAGACAGAAGAGAATAGCTGTGATCTGTGACATAGTTGAAACTGGAACTATATGCAAATCTGCCCTTGGATATCCATTTTTACATTCTTAGTACACTAAAGAACGTTTCGCCAAACATCCAAATATCCTGTTGAAATTTAAGGATCCAAGTTTGATCTCAGCAGGGTGTTTTTGTAAAGGCTTATGAGGCTCAAAAACGGTCATTGTCTGTGAATGGCTTGTATTGGGGCTCTGTGTCCCTCCAGTTCTCTCTCTGTCTTAACAAAGAGACATAAACGAGACAACACATATGAAGACAGACGAATCAAAACCTTGGCTGTTCATCATGGCTAGAAATAGATATGAAGCCTTGAACAGTTATTCACGATGCTACCTTAAAAGTTGCAGATGGAAAGGATTTGTGAATATAGTGTAGTTACCTAGATTTGTTGTGGCCGCTTCGAGGTAGAAAGTAAAAAAAAGTGTGAAAATGCTGTAATTATAGTGTACGTTTAAAATGCGGTGATATAAAGGTTATTTTCTTCCTGGCCCTCAAAAAGAACCTTAAGGTACGAAACACGGGGAGTACTCGACAAGAGCGGTGTAAATTATTTTTCATTGCATTACCATGTGTGTCTGATTTCTTTAAATGTAATTTTTATATCAGGAAAAAAAAATCCCATTAGAGATGTAACCGTATTACGTCCTATGGGAGTATGTGACATTTGATATGAAATTATGAAATCTATAATACCGAGTCCTCTGTGTGTTCCTTCTAATGTTCTATGGAATGCACAGGTTTTTCCCGCGTTATTATCTTATAATAATGCACTTGCATTATTGAGTGTGCGTATTGATTTTAGAACTAAAACCATTTATTCTAGGGGTAAATGTTATTATTTTAATATCAGGGCCTTGCTAATTTGATTCTTTTGATATATTTCATACAGAATGCTAGAGGGGCTTTCTTTCCTCTCGTTTTAAAGTTCACTCCAGTGTAGCCAGAAACAACTTTGTCCAGAAGAATCAAGCCGCTCATCCATCCAAACCGTGGCTGGGGTTTTATCCAACCTTATCAGCTGGTCCAAATGATTTCAAAAATAAAATGAATTGTTTTAGGTATGACTTGTCTTAGCTTATGTTACATATGAGTGGTAGTTATTCAAGAATGAGATATGCCTCACTTCCTATGTATCTCTCTCTCTAACAGGACCTTCTCTTGACCCAGTGAGGCTCCTGTAGACAGTCAGTCCAGCTGCTCACGGGCCCTAATTATTTGCTATTTTGTGTGTGTGTGAGTGTAAGCGTGTGTCTCCTCTCCTTATCCCAAAGGCACAACAGGCCTCTAGATGCCCCTCAGTCTCAGGCAGGCAGCAGCCTCATCCAGGTGCCAGCGATGAAACTTTAATACCTTATTTAAATATGGAGTGAATTAGTCTTTGAGAGGCAGGAAGTCGGGCAGCTGTGGAAGATGTGCTGGTCAGGCAGGCGCTCTGGGAGGCCAGAGGTTCCCGCTCAATGCCATGAGGGAGAATAGCAATAGGCTGATGCATGGGTAAAAATACCAGGAGTCAATCTGATATCCCAGAATTCCACTGCTAACAATGTAGCCTTAATGAGATTAGGATTGCAGGTGAGATAAGGTGTGTGTGGAGAAGAGAGTGGCACAGACATATCCAGCATAACGGCATGAGGCAACCTTGGTGCTAATTATCAGTGGTGTTTGCTAAGGCAAGTGTACTGGTCATACTTAGGATAAGGGATTTGAACAAGCCCGAAAGTATTAAAGTAATAGTTCACCCAAAATCTCATGTGGTTCCAAATCTGTACGACATTTGTTCATCTTGGGAACACAAATTAAGATATTTTTGATGAAATCCGAGAGCTTTCGCACCCTGCGTAGACAGCAACACAACTGACACATTCAAGGCCCAAAATGGCAGTAAAGACATTGTTAAAATAGTTCATAGTTTTTGAATAAAGTTGTTATTTTTGTTTTCTTTGCGCACAAAAAGTATTCAGTGGTGGAACCACTGCTGTCACATGGACTGTTTCAATGATGTCATCAAGATGAAAGAAAAGGGAACAGAATTTACATTTTTGCATGAGGAAAATGTGTTTTATTTTTATTTAATATTCTATTATTTTTCAAACTGAAAGTCTTAGGGGACAGAATTTACATGTTTGCGTGAACAAACCCTTTAAAGTTTGGTAAAATTTGTAAAATTGTCCAATTTGATAGGAAAATGTGTTGTTTTATTTTTATTTATTATTATATTATATTTCAAACTGAAAGTCTTAGGTGACAGAATGTACATTTTTGAGTGAACTAACCCTATGAAATTTGGTCAAATTTGTAAAATTGTACAGTTTGATAGGAAAATGTATTTTATTTTTATTTATTGTTCTACTGTATTTCAAACTGAAAGTCGTAGGTGACAGAATTTACATTTTTAAGTGAACTAACCCTGTGAAATTTGGTAAAATTGTGCAATTTGATAGGAAAATGTGTTTTATTTTTATTAATTGTTCTATTATATTTCAAACTGAAAGTCTTAGGTGATAGAATTTACATTTTTGAGTGAACTAACCCCGTAAAATTTGGTCAAATTTGTAAAATTGTGCAATTTGTTAAGAAAATGTTTTATTTTTTATTTATAGTCCTATTATTTTTCAAACTGAAAGTCTGAAATTTCAACTGCTACATGCAGCGGCACTCTTCAATGTCAGTTCCAAAGCAGGGGATCAATGAGAAGAACTCAGAGGTGGGGCAAGTATTGCCAGCTTCTGTTTACATTAGCAAGTTGGCATGACAACTGTTTTATTTGACAGCAACAAGGCGGAAGAGGTGCTTATAATGGCTGTGCATGGATACCCTGAATTATATAACATTTCTTAACAACTTGTTCCTTAAAAAAGATTGGAGAGAAATATTTCTGTCACTGAATATCTCTGGTGTTTGCATATTTGTATTATTTCCGTTATTGTCGTTATTGCGTCACGTCTCAAAAATGCGTCTTGAGATGCTCATGTTCTACGCTGCACTTTTTTACAAACCATTCCAGAGTGCTTCGTTTTCAGACACAAAGATGCGTTCTCTGTGAATGGCCCCTTAAGGGACAGAATTTACATTTTGGGGTGAACTAACCCCTTAAAGTTTATTAAAACAATTTTAAACTGTGCAATTTGTTGACAAAATGTGTTTTATTTTTATTGTTCTTTTATTTTTTCAAACTGAAGGTTGGTCGGTAGCTGATAAAACCCAAATTGAAATGAAATGAAATGAAATGAAATAATAAAATAAATACCTCATAGCAATAACCTGGCATGACTGGCATCATGGTGATGAAGCAGAAAATGTACAAATCTAGTTTCAAAATGCATCGATTATACTTTGATTGTATATTGTGACATTTGCTTGCTTGTTATGTTAAAGCATCAGATTAGCTGTGCAAATCAGAGCAAATATCGTTGGATGGAAATTAAGCAGATGTTTGTATTAAGATCAGAAATAGTTGAGCAGTTATCCGGTTTATATAATGACCGATCTTTTGAGTTCAGCTTATGAGCGTGTGTAAATAGAAGCCTTTCCCCATCTGACTCATGCAGATTTACAGATTATCCTTGGACTAAGAGCAGATCTCTTCAGTACCCTTTCATTTGAACTTGAAGTTAAAAGGGCCTCATTAAATGTTTGATCCATATATTTTGCATATCTTGTCAGCATTAATTACTTTGTATTAAAGTTCACCTTTAAAGAGGCCCAATGAAGGACATTAAAGGTTCAAGAAAAAGATTATCATGCAGGATGGTGCAGATCATTTTCTGACCTCTTTTACAATTAGATGCCAAAAGTCTTTTCATGTCTGCGGTGTAAGTCATGTTGACTTTTGTAATTGTGGTTTAAAGCTGCTGTAAGCAATGTTTTTGGAATGCCGCACATTAAACGTCTTTACTACCTGACAGAGATCACAGTTATAGGTGTCTAGAGAAATATCACTTGTCTTTGCGACAGCAGTAGACACTGTAACAGCAAAATAAAAGCAATCTAACTGCAGACGGTGTATGTTAGCCAATCAGAAAATACCTCTCTGTCAGTCATTTTGTGCGTTTGTGTTTTTAAGGCCAGGTTTTGGCAAGTGGACTTGTGGCTGAAGAGATTGCAGGCTAGCCTAGTGCATTTAAGTCTGACGGAAATGAGCAAGATGGCCAGCTGACACTGCGTACTGCAGCTTAAATTGTTTACATGAGATTGCATGTTAACTGTGTCTGTAGGTCCTGTAAGGACCCTTAGGTTCATTCGTACTGTTTGTTCTATGACGGAAGAATCGTATATATATAGAGACAATGAGAGAACAGGAAAGAGTAAGGTCGTGAAAATATGCAGAAATACATTTCAAGAGTATCCCCAGCCTGTCTATGCTGTTTCCATGGCAACTGGGCTATATGTCTGTGTGAACTAAGAGGTCAGGACTTGGCTGGTTAGCATAGGACAGTTATGCCCTGCTGGTAGATGGTGTAACTACATCATTCAGGGAGCAAAGAAACAAACAAACATCTATTTTACAAACAGGATAAAATAAAAACATCTAACAATCTGTTTTATATGTTCACATTAACGGTGTAATTAATATTCTGTTTATTAAAGCCAAGTATGAATCTCATCAAGTTAATGTTTGTAAGCATTTACATTTGTTCCAAAGTAATAACTCAAGGCAGTAACAATTTAAAAAGTAGATTTTGTTTGTGAACTTCAGCTATTCTTTTTAATAGTTAACTTTTTTTTAATTTTTCAGGTCATCAGTCATCAAAGCTCAGTAAATACTATTCACAGAAACTGATATTTACTTTTACCAAGCTGATTACTCACTAAAAACTCACACAGATCATGACTTAATGCCATTTTAAGTCTTATTTTAATGTAACAAAGTTGTTATATTTTTTTTGAAAGACAATGCGTCTATGAAATTGTTTAGTTTTTTTTCAATAAGCACATATCTTTTCACACAAAATTCACACAATTCAAAAAAACATCATACCTTTTTCACTTTCAGTTATTGATTTCAGTTAATGTCAGAAAACTAGCGAGCTAAGCCTGTGCTGACAGTGTTGTGTAAACATGGCTGAAGACGTGAAAAGAGGAATAGATTAACTGCATTGAGCGAGTAATTTATGCTGGAATTGCTCCGATCGATTCAAACTCTTGACTTCGATCATTCATTTCAAGCGATTCGCTAGCAAAAACCAGATTAAATTAAAAGAGCCATTTATTTTTGAATTTCGACATCACTTGTAATGATTTTAAAAAGCACATAGTGTAGGGTGAAATTGAGCTTTTCGAAACTCAGAGTCAGTTGCGTTGCTAAATGATTTTGAAGCGCTCCAATCGGATCACATATGGCGAATCATTAGTTTCATATCAAGATTCAAATTGTGTATTGCAAATCGTTTCATTTAGATCAGAACTTCATAGTGAGTTTGCAAATCATTTGATTTAGATCAGGAATAAATTGCGTATCACAAATCATTTGCTTTAGATCGGAACGGTAGTGAAGGTTTTGTAAGAACCCTTAGGTTGATTTTAAAAAGCTATGGGTGAATTGGAGCTTTTTGAAACTCAGAATCAGTTAAACCATTGTGTTGCAAAATGATTCTTTAAATTGCGTATTGCAAATCATTTGATTTAGATCAGAACTTCAGAGTCGGAACTTTGCGCATCACAAATAGTTTGATTCAGATTGGGACTTCGCGGCATGTATTGTGAATCATTTGATTTAGATCAGAACGGAAGTAAAGGTTCTGTAAGAACCCTTAGGTTGGTTTTAAAATGCACATAGTGAAGGGTGAAATTGAGCTTTTCGAAACTCAGAATTAGTTAAACCATTGCGTTGCAAAATGATTCACTGTTTCGTAGCGCTCCAATCAGACCTCATATGGTGAATCATTTGTTTCATATCAGGATTCAAATCGCGTCTCACAAATCATTTGATTTCAATCAGAACTTCAGAGTGTAGTGCAAATCATCTGATTTGGATCAGGAATAAATTGCGTATCACAAATCATTTTCTTTAAACTTTGGGTATCACAAATAATTTAATTCAGATCAGAACTTCAGAGTGGGTTCGTGAACCTTTTGTTTTGGATCATTTGATTTAGATCAGAACGGAAGTGAAGGGGTGAAACGGAGCTTTTTGAAACTTAGATTCAGTTAAACATTTGCTTGCAAAATGATTCACTGTTTTGAAGAGCTCCAATTGAATTGTGTATCACGAATCATTTGTTTTGTATCGGGACTTTAAATCGCGTATCGCAGATCTTTTGATTTAGATCAAAACATTAGAGCAGGTTCGCCAGTCATTTGACATGGATTGGGACTTTAAATTGCGTATCATGCATCATTTGATTTAGATCGGAACTTCGCTTGTCGCGAATTATTTGATTTGGATCGGAACGGGTTCATTACTTATGTTGCAATAGAACGATTCAAATCAAATTATTTGCGATACACGATTTGAAGCACCGATCTAAATCAAATGTTTTGCAGTACACAAAGTTTCGATCTAAGTCAAATGATTTGCGATCCACACTCCGAGCCCTGATCTGAAATGATGGTCTGCAAATAATTATTCAGATTTAAATTTTTAATGTATTTTGTTTGGCATCGTTTTATTTTTGTACTTTTTTGTTCTCATTCAATATTTTGCCTCATCGAGGTATTTAAATGTGAAGTGGAACTGAATTGTTGGTAAAAAAAAAAGAAAAAAAGTTGTTATTGTATACAGGCCTCCATTTCTACAGACACGAAGGTCTCATCAGAAAAGCAAAAAAATCTCAGTTTTGTAGATTACACAACGTAAAAGCACCCTGCAAATTGTCCCGCAGCCTTGTTATTTTTACATGTGTGTTTGAGTGTTTTACGTAATGTGTTGCTTTCAGATGCTGACAGTATGATGCAGTTATGTGTACCGATTTAGGCGTCTTTGAGTTATGTGTGTGTGTGTGTGTGTGTTTTCCCGTTCGCATGCTCTTTCCCGGCACCTTATTACCATCTGCCCATGCTGTGAGGCTGGGTGAGGGCTGCCCTGATAGCTGCCTGATGGACCCCTCTGTTGTAGCACAGTGCCGGTAATGTGCTGTCAGGCAGTGCTGACAGGTGCAATGAGAGAACAATAAACGTGAGGGCAACGGTAATGCAGAGGTCTGGCCGGTCTGGATGAAAACTGATGGCTTCTGGATTGGCTGCAATGGTTCCCTTACTCTCTGGCCTGTGAGCACAGGCCCCCACAGAGAGTAAATTAATGTGGGATACTAGTAAACGTCCTCAGAGGGGGTACGACGATAAAGGAGATAAATAGAGAATGGAATGAAAGGTGTTTGTGCGAATTTCAGAGGTGATTGTACGTAAGTGAAATCCACCTCCTGTGCAGTGTGTATGGCTGTGATATGATAGTATGT